>ML779925.1:474505-542653 GCA_009831015.1 Picea engelmannii | reverse complement strand
TATCACCCTCTACCCCCACCCTCACCCTCATATATGTTTTCACTAATATTACCTCCCACTCCCACCCTCATATAATGTTTTCTCTAATATTACCCCCCACGCCCACCCTCATATATGAGGGACTTATGTTTTTTATAATATTATGCCCCATCACCACCCCCACCCTCATATAATGGGGGTGGGGGTAATATTAGAGAAAACATAAGTATGCTTTCTCTAATATTAAACCCCACTCCCACCCTCATATATGAGGGTGGGGGATAATATTAGAGAAAACATACTTTTGAGGGTGGGGGTGGAGGGTAATATTAGAGAAAACATATATAAGGGTTGGGGGTGGAGGGAAATATTAAATAAAACATAATACATACATATGAGGGTGGGGGGTAATATTAGAGAAAATAGATAGAAGGGTGGGGGTGGCAGGTAATATTAGAGAAAACATAATACATACTTATGAGGGTGGGGGTGGGGAGTAGTGTTAAAGAAAACATATATGAGGCTGGGGGTGGGAGTAATATTAAAGAAAACATGGGTGGGAGTGGGGGATAATATTAGAGAAAACATAATATGTTTTCTTTAATATTACCCCCCACCCGACTTTTAAATCAATCCATAACTACATAATACTCCTTACTTGGACATGACACAGTAGTTCACTTTAATGCTCCACTTTTTACCATTGTATCATGTTGGAGCCGCCTTTTTTTTTTAGCCTTTTTTAAATTTTAAATCCCAACGATTGAAATCGAAAGATGGTTTTGGTATTCTCCTTTATTTTCCCCAAATTCTCAGGAGTCTCATCACACAAGCAGTGATGGTTATCCTACTCTTAAGGCATGATTTATTTTCTTTTAATCTTTTAAATGAGTCTCTCCTTTTTACCTCGGGATGCCGCATGTCGAAAGTTATAGATCACATAGTTTACAAGTCCTGAGGGATGAAACAGCGACCTAGTTTTAAAAATTTTACCCAAATCATTACTGAGAGTAAAAATACTCTAAACCGCAGTTAAGCATCATCAGGATTTCGTGTCTCGACGATTGCTAGCTCCAAAAGTCTTACCGTCGTAACCTCGATAGCCAAAACCATGAGATTCTTGTTTTAGTAATCCAGTTTAATGTTAAAGGTAAAAAGTTTAGCCGCGGTTAAGCTCTTTCGGGAATTCGCAACTCGGTGTGGTTTCCCTCAAAAGTCATACCTTTGAAACCCTGAGTCATGAAGTCGCGATATAAGTATAAACACAATTAATTAAGCACTTAATCTGGTTTTATCCTCCAATTTAATTAGATCATATCATCGTGATCTCGTGATTTCACAACTCGGCAAAGAAGCCTCCCAGAAACTGTACCTTCGAAGCCTCGAGTTGCGAAGTCACGATATAAATAACAACGTAATTAATTAAACGCCTAATCATGGTTACATTTTTTATTAACCAAAGATAATTATTACAATCTTGGGTTTTAGACGTTTAAAGGGTTAAAGTGAAAGATCCCGATGAGGCGAATGCCGAAAGATTAATTAACATTCAAAAAAGGCTTGATTAATTAAGTTAAGCCAGCATTGCGAGTGTTCTAATATGAAAATTAATAATTCACAGTCTACGAGGCAATTTTAAACTTTATTTACACCAACTTGCATTACGAACTGTCAAAATTTATGACATTAATTAGAAATGTGGCGAATTGACAAGTAGGGGTTCAGGTTTTATTGCTAAATTTATATTTAAGAACGATTTGACCATTCTGTCTCTAAGGACGACCTAGTTTTAAATAGTCGAAGACATGGATCTTTTATTTTTTGTCTCAAATTCATTCTATTCTACGCAGAGAAAACTTTTGTCGAGCGAACTAATTTATGTATGTATGCATATTTTTATCGCAGGAGAGCTAAAGAAGAATCCCCTGCCATGGCCCCGCGAAAAGCATCTAAAGCCACCATTGAAGTTTCAGGACAAGGTTCAGACAACGTTTCTGATACTTCACCTTGAAGTGTCGACTCTGTCAGGAACTGGTCATATATTTCTAAGGTTTTACAGTCCGAATTGGCAGATTTTTCAGATGATTCCAGTGAAAATGAAAAAGATGACATGATCACTAAGTATAACATCATCATCCAAGCTCAAATGCATAACGTAGTGTCTAGGCCACGTCTTCTCCCTTACTACGATATGGTCCGATGAGCATTAGACCATGTAGATATACCAACCAGAACCATCGTCAATGAGAAAAGGGTCACCATTGGGACTTTTAGACCCGAACAATTGCAGGTTATGTACAAGTTGTTAGCCATGTTAGACTTTGTTTACAATGTCGAATTCGTGGAGAATTTTAAATAGAAGGAATGTGTGCAATACAACAAGACTATGTCTGGTTTAATCAAAGATTGGGTTTCACACCCTGCAAAGTTCAGGGCGGACAATAATGGTATCTATTCAATAGCTTCTCTGGAACCATAGTTTAAATATATCGCTATGATGACCTATAGATTATATGGGAGAGAGGAAACCACACATTTTTTCCTTCAGTGGGTGCCTCTAATTCGCATGGTCACCAAAGGTTGTTCCTTCGACTAGGTTAAACTACTATCCGATAGTTTGACCAGTCGAGTTACAGAGTATCGAGCGCAGAGGGAAAGCGGAAAGATTGCTTCATTCTTTATGTCTGCGTATATCATGGACGCCATGTTTTTTTTGACACCGTTTCCCTTGATGAGTTGGAGTTGGACTCCATCAGAGGCTGAGCCCATCCACGTCTACCATTCAAATTTGTGGGAAGACAAAGCCTCGGATTTTGTGTATGAAATCTTTAACTGGGTGATGGTACCACTACATGTCACTATCTTTGGCCACTCGCCACCCAGGATCTCAGACAGTATCACTGTAAATTTGAACAGTATAGCCGACTGGTACGTGGAAGCCGAATTTTCATATCCTAGGGTTTTCAACGCTTCTGTTCCTCCAAATGCCTTGCCATTATTCATACCCGATAGGCTGGCTTGTTGTGAGATTGCTAGATAAACCATAATTGGTAGCGTAAGCAAGGAGCTTAGGAGATATTCTAAGAAGGTATGGCCATCTTTTCCTATTCATTTAAGTTCCTATTCTTTGTTAGATTTCGGGCATGCTAAAGCTGAAGCAGCAACCCTGGAGGACTTGAAATTGGTTCATGTCAAATTCAAAAAGCATGATCCACAGAGGGTCGTAAGTAATCACTTAGCCAATTGTGGGCTTAAAAGGTTTGAGCATTAAAATTCACCCTCGAATGACATTTTCTGAGGCACGAGATCTTATGCCGAGGTGTTGGCTCGGATACAAGCCCCGGTGCTTGAAGAAAGGGTCGATGTTTTAAAATTCCAAGAACATTGGCAGAGTTTTCTTCCCCCAGTATTGCGGGGTGAGAATCCAATAACAACAGAGGTGAAGCAAAAAGGAGTCGAAGGCTCAAAAGATTCAACACCCAGAAAAGAAAAACATCAGGACGGGGGAGAGAAAACTAGGAGTTTGAAACTAGAAATAAAGACTCCCGATCCGCCGAAAAAGAAGACTTCAGTTACCACTCCAGGCCATCCAGCTAAGCAAATCAAAGATCCCATCACCTCCATTACTCCCTTATAGTCAACTCAAGGGAACATAGATGTAGGGTGGATTTTCAATGAAGAATTGAAACCTATAAGGATGGAAGAGCTCCCTCCAAATGAGTTCTTTTTTGATAAGAAGATAAAAGTTGTGGTAAAAAGAGAATTCTATCAAGAAATAGGATCAATGACCAAGAAATTTAAGGTGTTGATCGACAAGAAAGATAAGAATAAAGAAGAGTTTGCAACAGAAATAGTCGGGACATTAGGGGTGTTTCCTATGGAAAACCAATTTTCAATCGGGGTTTTGAAAAATCAGCTGAAGAAAAAAAATTGCCTCATCAAAACCTTAAAAGCTAAGATAGACACAGTAGAGGAAGCTTCCAAGGATTAGGTGAACACAAGAATAGCACAAGCGAGGATGGTCGATAAAAAGGAAATCAAGATGCTCAAAGCTAAGCTCGAACAAGCAGAGCTGGTAGCTCAGACCAGGCAAATACAGGTAGGCCACCAAAGAGACTTGATAGGGAAGCTACAGGTTAGATTAGAATTCGTCCAAAGCCAAGTTATAAATATCGGGATATTCCAGTCCTAGGCTATGGATATTCGGAGCAGGGTTTTTGCAGCCCAGCGAAGTTTACTTGCAAAGGTAGAGACGATTCAGGAAAATTGTCTGCTTATTGATTGAGTATCGGAAAACTTATCTGTCAGAGAGAGAGAAGATGGAGCAGCTCGGGTCACATTTCAAAAGTCTGTAATAGCTACAACAAACAGTGAATCGGAAAATAGTTCTGAGTTTTCCATTTCGAAACAGACCCGAGGTAATATTTTGTTGAAAGAATGGGAACACAACATATCAGAAGGAAAATTGCAGGCCAAGAAGGTAAGGAAATCCTGTGAAGAGGCTTTCAGTTCTATAGATGGAAATATATTAGGCATTGATAGCGAGAGTAATGTTGAGATGTTAAGCCAAATGAATATGGCGAAACTCTCACTTGATATAAATGAGAAAGAAGAAAGAGATTCGGCCAAAGTCTCACAAGTAACTCTAGAAGACATATTTCAAATAGATAAATGGATTATTAAACCAAGTGTGCAATTGTGTGCTACTGGCACCCTAGATCGAAAGATGGAAGAATGGCTGCCACAATTAGTTAGATATTGTTACATTTTTTAGGCCAATTGTCAAGCGGAGCCTTCAATGTTGGTATCTCAGCTGGTGGAAAAATGTGTCACTTGTACCAAGCATGTGAGAGGGAAGGCTTATGGTACGAAATAAAGACATAGGATAAAGAAATGAAATGATTGATCTCCTTCTCATTGTAACTGAAAATCATGGAACGATTGGGATTCCATCATATGTAATTTTGTATAAATATACAATTGAAGGAAGAAAAAGATGCTAGACCTTTTTGGGTCGACTGTAATAGAGATTTTATTCCTCAAGAGTTAATACAAAGCAAATCTGAAGATTCTCGATTCGATCAAGACTGTGTTATGAGTTTGTTTCCTCGTATTTCATATTTCATTTCACTTCATATATGTATTTGGTGAATGCTTCACTATAATTTAGTTCAACCTCTACTATAGTGAATAAATTCTAGTTTTCTATATTGTTTACCATTTTTCCTCTGTACCGGCTATCAGCAGCTATAAGACCAGTGAACACTTTAGATTGCTATATATATTTTATGCTTCATCAGGCTATTTCTTTATCTTTTTCTGCTTCTGTTTATAAGTGAGATTCTCCCTTGATAGGAGCCTTACATGATAGACAACTTAATGTTTTCTTACACCTCACACACATTTATTTAAATATAACTCAGTTACGGGAAAGGGCCTTTGGTTTGCACCCTATTTTCATTACTTGATCTATAAACTCTCCTTTATATGACCGAAATTGAGATAACATCTAAAAATTTCTTTGAGATTTTCTTATCATTTTGTTCCTCTATGATTGTCCCTATGACAAGACAACCTAATATCCAACCCGGACTATCAGATCAAACACTTATTGCCTTGAATATTTTTGATACTATTCTTAAAACAACCACTACCCAGGTAGAACTAGAACATTCATGGGTAGTGATTGAAAGGGACATAAACATCCAGGAATAGTTGGAAGCTAGACAACAACCTAGAAATCAACCCTAGCTTCCCTTGCAAAAGGTTGATGTTTCTTCCTTCTTTACCCCTTACTCACTTTCGGATGCCTAGACATTTTACTTCTAATCCTTAAGTACAGACTCTGGAACAACATCTTTTTAGTGCCATTGTCGGGGACTGAAGTTACGAAATCTTTTTCCCTGGGAAAATGACATTTTTTGTTGAAAGTGACACCCTTTGATAGTGAACAAAGAGTGCACACCTTTTAAAGGCTTTCCAATATTTCACTTGGTGACTCCATGATTAATAAGCTGGAATCTAGACAAAGGAATACCAGGCAAAACCTGGATGGTAAATAGACCACACCCATTACCGATCCTGAGAAGATTTTGAAAGCGAGAGGCTCTCTTAAGCCGACACCTACAGTCTATCATCTTAAATACCCACAATTGAAGACCAAGAGTTCTTCTGAAACTTCAACTTCACACAACCCTCTTTTCGACACTAAGGATCTAACATCAAACTGCTCTGAAGTTAGAAGTGAAATCCGTCCGATAACCTCTATAGAACATAAAGGAAAAAGTCCTGTAGAAAATTTATCTACTGTCGATATACCGTCGAATTTTCAGTTGAATTTTGCGACCTCACACAGTCTTGAAGAATATTTCACACATCTAGTTTCCACACCCGTTGGTTCCCCTGACTACATCTCTTGCAAGTCCGAAGAGCCAAGCCCTCGCATCCCTTACTAGTCATCCTCGGATTTTTCGCCCCGTGAAGAAAGTAAAGATTCACTTTTAATATTCCAAAACCCCCTTTACAACTTTCCACTAATAACGATGGTAGCCACTGGAGGGGGAGGTGGAGGGGTTGTCGGAGGAGGAGGTGGAGGTACTCCTGGGGTCGGATCTGGAGTCCAAGGGCCTGCCCCCCCTCCCAGAGTGTTTTCTAAAGTGGCATCAAGATACGCTCCTTTGGTATTTCTCGTTCCTCTGCATGACCTTCCCAAAAATTATATAAAAAATTTGCCAAAATTCCCTGGGGAAGGAGATTTGACCACAGTCGAACACATAAATTTCTTTGATCAATTCACAGACATCCTAGGTATCGAACATGAAGATGTGTATTCGAGGCTTCTCATCCAAACCTTTGAAGGTCAGGTCCAAACTTGGTTTTGGAGTCTACCTACAAGATCTATCTTGTCCTATGATGCCTTGGAAGATTCTTTCCTTAGACAATGGGGCGAAAGAAAGGACCACCTATATTATTTAACTGATTTTGGGTCTTTAAGAAAAAATAATTCAGAAACAATTATGGAGTTTATTTAAAGATTCAACAAGCTGTATAACAAAATCTCAGCCAAGGTTAAACTGTCCCAACCCACAGCCAAAGTAACTTTTGCAGGGGCTTTCGAACCATATTTTTCACTTCTTTTACGAGAAAGAAGGGGAGCTACTCTGAACCGAATGCAAGATCATGTTGTAGAAATTGAGTCAAATATGATGGATTCTGGTAAGTTAAAATCTAAAGTAGAAGCGGGAAACCGAGAAACTAGACGCTTTAGAAAACAAGTAGGGTCGTCAGGGTCTAATAGATACACAGATGACAAAGTAGATGATATGGCCAGGGTAATTAAGGAACTTTCTAATAAGATATACAAAATGGAGCTAGAACAGGCCAAAGCCGATTCTTTTGCCAAAAAGGATTTTAGGAAGAATCCCAATCCCCCAAATCAGTAAAGACAGATAAAAAACAAAGATCAGAAAATACAAACTCCCCTAAAGAATGAAAATTTTATAGGAGTGAATGATCTCCAAGATTTAGGAGATTCATATGATGATGTCATGAACTTGGGTGATGACTGCACACGACCTTATCTGACTAGAGAGGATTATGAAAAATCTCTAAACACTCAACAATCGTCTATTGAGGGTGAAGAAAGAGATCATACTGACCTTTATAGTTATCAAGAAGAAACCAGTATGATAATGGCCGAAGTCCAACCTAGGTATAACTTGAGATCTAAGAGTAAGCCTATTTCAACTACTCAACCTAAGAAAATTCTCCCAAGAGGTCAAACCTATGAGCCTACCCCGGAAGAAACCATGTTACCTAACAACAAAGTGAAAGTAGTAAATGCGCAAGAACCCAAAGTAGAAAAGGTTGAGACTAAAACATAGGAAACGGAAGCAGTTAATACAAATACACCTTTAATTAAGATCATGAGTAATAAGGCAATCCCGACAAATAAGTTGGAAAAGAAGGATTCAGAAGTCCCAATTAGAGAAACAAACAAGGTGAGTGGAGTTTTCAGTTTCAAAAACGAGATAAATAAAATCAAGATAGAAATTCGTCTGGTTGAGTTAGCGAAAAACCCAGTTTATCGAAAGCAGATTACCAAAGTGATAGGCGTTTCAGAGATAGAAAGACAATCTGACGTTTTGAACCTGGACGATGATAAGCCCAACATCACTTTTGGTCCACATTTTGAAGGAGCCAAAGACCATGTTGCTCCCTTTTATATCACCTTAAATGTATACGATCAACTGCTACATAATTGCATGCTAGACTCTGGAGCCTCGCATAACGTGATGCCTAAAATTATTATGGACAAATTGGGTCACCAAATCACCAGACCTTATGGAGATCTTTACTCATTTGATTCGAGAAAATTTAAGTGTATGGGAATGATAAAGGATTTAGTAGTCACCCTGGCACAGGTTCCAGTTAAGAGCATCTTGATGGATGTGGTCATTGTTGATATTCCCCCCAAGTATGGCTTACTATTGTCTAGGTCATGGGGAGCCAAGTTGGGGGGTTCTCTTCAACTAGATATGACATATGCCATGATTCCTATGTTTGGTGGGCAATTTACTCAGTTGTACAGGGAGACGAGGTTAGCATATACAGTAAGCGACCCCCAAAATCCAAACAATTTCCCTATTTACATTACAGATCAAGAATTAGGAAATTGTATATTATCTTTTGACGACGGTTTAGATGGTTTCACAGAGGAAAACGATATAGAGCATGAAGAGTCAGGTTACATGACCGAGGATATGTGTAGCACCAATACTTGGAAAATGTTTTTTGACAGTGCCTTGTCTTGCGAAGGGGCTGGTGCAGGAGTGCTTTTTTTGGCACCTGAAGAAAGGTTCGTTGTCCCTTTTTCTTAGATACTACAATGGGATATATATTATACTAACAATGTATGTGAATACGAAGCCTTGGTCTTAGGATTAGAGGCTGCCAGAAAGCTAAAAATAAAAAACATAGAGGTATACGGAGATGCGGAGTTAATAGTCAAACAAATAAATTGGCAATACCAGGTGTTATCAGTCCAAGAAACTCTTTGGGGTTGCAGGCCAAAGATGCTTGGTAACTTAAAATATGAATAGGTTTATGATTATGTTGGGATAAAATGGGATAATTGACCTACTAGATCATATCAAGACAGTCAAAGAATATATAATCGGATGAGACAGTGCTTTCAAGAATCAATGATCAGATGAATAGCATAACAGTGGATGAAGAATACTATACTTACTAACCAGATCACACATGTGATGGGTCGGATAAGATAGTGTAGGTATCACTATTAAATCAAGCTTATGAGTTGACCAATGAGATGGAAGTCATTGGCAACTAAGACAAACTTGACACAAAGTGAAGATTACCGTTAAATCAAGCTATGAACTGACTAATGAGATGACAGTCATATTGCAGTTAAGATAACTTGAATTAAATCATAGAAGGAATAAGAAGTGACAATCTGATATTCATAGAGAAAGAAGACTGTAATCTGAATTACATATCTATGACGGTCTATTACAAATGCAACACGGTATTGTATCCAGCATTCAAACCTCATTCCTATGACTGAACCCACCCCATGTGTTTCTCTTATATCTTGAGTTTTATAGTTCTACAATACAATTTTCAGATCCTAAAAGAATGGATCGGATAAGCTAAAGATAGAAAGTCAAAACTGATTTACAAAAGATAAGGAATGATCCTCAAAATGAGGTCAATTCCACATTTCATGATGTAGAATCCTTGTGCAGTGCAGATAGGCCTTCCAAGGCTATTTGATATCCTTTGATGAAGATAAATTCGAATTTTCCAAATTTAGAAAAAAACCTGCTTTATTGCCCCCAAAATAAGTGTCAAATCAACTTGAAATCCTCCTCTAACTCCTTTGCATCAAAAGTGGATCTTAGATTTGACACTATAATTCAATATGTATCTTTGGAAAACACTTTCAAGAGATTCAGTTGAGAAAAACTTTGATCTGGGCAAAAATACACCTTCGCTGGCCAGTCTCAGATTTCACCAACTATTTTTCCTTAAGATTTGCTAGTTAGCTGGTGAAAGCTCTGCTTTTCACCAGCCAACTGGTTATAATTTCTCCTTCTGCGCTGTTGAAAGTTCTGTTTTGTCCAAAGGAAAACTTTTCGCGTTTAAAATCAAAAAATATTTGCATCCACTGATAAAGAGGATCTGATACCCTGTGTCTACAAATATATCCTATCATACCCTTGCAAAGTCAAAAACAGAGTATAGCCAAATATAAATGATCGAGATCCTATAGATTGCACTGATTGCTTGCTGACTGTGTAGTCTGGCCCTTGCTAATGTTCTGATCCTCAAATATTCACAGGTTTGCCTTATATCTTTTTAGAACCAAAACTTCTCCTGCATTTTCTTCTGAAAATTATTCAATACTTTCACGTGCTAACTTTTATATAGATGTTTGACCAGGTATAGATGCATGATTATTTTCAAAGGAAAAAGAAGCAGGTCTTAAGATTCTATATGCACGATGCTCCTAGATAGAGAGTCAAACAACTTCCATAATCATTATGTCTTCTAGGTTCAAGTAAAAATTATCATCTCTATTGTATCGACCAGGCAAAGGTTTGGACCTTGTCTCAACAATTCCTAGATGAAACATGAGTTGCGAGAATCCCATTTGTATCTGAAATTGGATTGGGAACAATAAGATCCTATCTGTCAACTTCTTCAAAGGCTAATGTCTGTGCAGCATGCGTAGCCTCTTGTCCTTTATGCATTCTTTTCTCTTCAACGTGTTCAAAGCCATTCTCATTTTGTTTTAAGCTACCACGCCATCATCCTCCATTTGTTGTGACTGTACTAAAGAGGCCATGATCATGCCAATAGCCAATCCTATGGCCAAATGGAAGTTTTCACATCGCCATTTCCCGTGCACAATGTTTTGGATATTAGCGCATGTATAATGCGTTATGTGGTTTGCACAAACCCAAACAATTCACCCCTGTACTTCTGGTTATGAGTGGCCTGTGTAATAAATGTAAAATGATAATGTTGTTGCTCCTTTACAAGAGTCGATACAACTACAGCCACAGGAAGAACTTCGCCTTTGTGCCAAAAATCCATGAACACAGCTTTAGGGCATTTATGAATGGCGTCCTGGATACCCGTTCGTCTCTATGCTCAGCATTTGCATAACTTTAACATTCTGAGCATACAAATATGTGCTTTCTCTGCAAGATTGATACCTATTAAATAACAAAACAATGATCTGTCAATGAAATCTCTACTCGGCCATATCACACACCAAATGAAATGTTTGTTGGGTGATCTTAAAATTAAAAATTCGACACCTATGTTTTCTCTCCCTCTGCCAGTTCAAATTTCTCATTTGATGAATTATATTTTTGAAACTTGGTGCAAGACCTTGATCTCTATGCACAATTGGAATATTGAAATGGGCGCACTTGGTTTCCATAATCCGTGGCTTAAACTATGGCTTGACTTGGGAATTGATTTGTGAATTGAGATATGTGCATATGTTGGTTTGTGACATGGTTTGTATGTTGCATGGCTTGATTCGGAGTTTGACTTGGTGCATTGTGGACTTGACACATGGGCTGGTTTATGTGTTGGTTTGTGGCTTGACTTATGGGCCTTCAATATTTCGTTTGAAGCTGAAAATCATAAACAACCATAAACCCTAGAGACCTTAGGCATAGAAACAAAGGTTTTTTGACCAAAGTAATCAAGTAGGAATTTGATGAACACTATGGAGGTTAAGATACTAGAAAAGAGATTGAAGAAAACGATAAAACGATATGAGGAGGAAAGTGAAGAATGATGAAAATACTTATCAAAATACCAGTGCATTTTTTATCGCTAACAACTGGCTCCAACTGGGTTGGAGACCTCCCTGCGAGGTTTCCAAGAACCTAGTAGTTCCAGTCACCTTTACCATTGGGCATGGAGTCATCTAGTTTCCTTTGGCATTGGGCATGGATTTATTTGGCTGCCTTTGGCATTGGGCATGGAGTCATCTGACCTTTGCAACTGTTCCTCTACAAACCTGTAACTTGCATACAACCTCCTGCTTATTCATGAAATCAACGACTGAAAAAGATATCATTGCTCGTATGGCGAGCTTATTCCTCTGCCTACTCCTATACTAACCAGTAGAGGAAGATTTATCAAGTAAGATCGAATTTCCAATGCAGCCATATCATAAACTAATTTACTATTAAAATCCTTGATCTCGACCCGAACAATAATGGAAGAGATATCATGCAGAAAAGAGGTTTGAACAAATGATAAAGAAAATCTTCTTCTGTCAGAAACATTTTAACATCTATGCTGCTCATAGACTCCAAATAGTCAGCAAAAGGGTCATCAAATTCACAAAGCAATACCTCTTTGGACTGTCGATCCAACTGTAAATTGAAAAGATGTGGAAACCTACCTTTACTAATCTCATTGTTGAATGCAAGCTGCTTGAGATCTGTTGGAGAAACATACACGATAGACTGCTGATCTAGACTGTTCAGTTCCTCGCCTTCTTCTTGATATCCGCTGCAAACTTCTAGTCACTGGAAATCTTGAAACTGAGAGATACCCTTAGGATCTGTTGTAGATTCAAAACTGTCATATGTTGATATAAAAATCTCCTCATCATTTTTTAATTTTTTAAAGGAGGCAATCTGATCTTGATAGCTATTATTAACCACAACGTGCATACATCTCTGATCATATCCTTGTTGAAACATAGGACTAAATGAAATTTTAGTAGTGAACAATCCTTCACAAGACTTAAAGTCTTCTTCCTCATCACTATATTTATCAAATATGGGAACATCAAGAACACTTTATAATGATAGAGATGATGATTCTTGCATAGAGTCATCAGCAACAGGATCTTGAAATAGATTTGAAAAAATATCACCTTTTACCTCATCATATTCATCTTTTTCATTTGACGTTAACATGTAAAGTACATAAGGAGAAATATAATCCTCTGGCTGTCCTTCTTGTAGATTATATGTTTTATTAAAATCTTGTTCCTCATGGTTGGGACAACTTCCCTTGGTTTGTAAATCTAGAAGCTGAGAGTTGCCTTTACTGATCTCAATGTTGCATGTAGGCAGCTCAACCTTTGTTGTAGATCCAAAACTTTCAATTTCTGATCTATCAATCTGCTTATCATCTTTAAAGTTTTCAAAGGGAACAATTTGATCTGCATAACAATCTAAGATAGTGGATGCATTTGGTATACTATGGCCATCATCCTGAAGACCACCCATTTCTTGATCATGGTGAGAGATATATTTTGCTGCAGCAAAATCTTCATGAGTATTTGGATCTTTATTCAATAAATAAAACTCATGACATCATTGAGGATAGAGAAGGTCATCTGGAAAATGGTTTTTACAAAACACATGGAAGGCATAAAATCAGCCAAAGACCTGACACTTGCACTTGGAAGAGATCGACACCAAACAAGAGCAATCCCTTCTAATGAAAATTTGAAAATCTTAATTTGAACATCCTCATGTAAAATTTCAAGTCGGTCAATAAAGTCATGGAAATCCAACAAATGTTCAGCTGGCACTTCCCACTTCTTTCCACGAAATCTTGGAATACTACGTTCCCATTCATCTCTAGTAGGTACTGGATGAGGGTAACCAGAAATATTTGAAAAATCACATAACTCATACCTTGTAAGAAAGATCTGATTCATGTCATACCAGTGGAATCGCCAACATATTTCAGAGCAATTGAGTCGCCATTGAATCTGTCCTTCATGGAGTTTCCAGATAGATGATTACAACCAATGTATTGTCCAACCTTTGTCTATCATCAAATATTAGATCTATGTCATCTCCCAGGGAAGCTGAGCATCGATCTCCTCTCCTCAGCAATGGCGCCAATTTGTTCTCACTCCAAGAAACTCTTTGGAGTTGCAGGCCAAAGATGCTTGGCAACTTAAAATATGAATAGGTTTATGATTATGTTGGGATAAAATGGGATAACTGACCTACTAGATCATATCAAGACAATCAAAGAATATATAATCGGATGAGACAGTGCTTTCAAGAATCAATGATCAGATGAATAGAATAATAGTGGATGAAGGATACTATACTTACTAACCAGATCACACATGTGATGGGTCGAATAAGATAGTCCAGGTATCACTATTAAATCAAGCTTATGAGTTGACCAATGAGATGACAGTCATTGGAAACTAAGACAAACTTGACACAAAGTGAAGATTACCATTAAATCAAGCTATGAACTGACTAATGAGATGATAGTCATATTGCAGTTAAGATAATTTGAATTAAAGCATAGAAGGAATAAGAAGTGAAAATATGATATTCATAGAGAAAGAAGACTGTAATCTGAATTACATATCTATGATAGTCTATTACAAATGCAGCATGGTATTGTATCCAGCATTCAAACCTTAGTCCTATGACTGAACCCCCCCCACGTGTTTCTCTTATGTCTTGAGCTTTATAGTTCTACAATATAGTTTTCAGATCCTAAAAGAATGGATAAGATAAGCTAA
The DNA here is from genome assembly GCA_009831015.1 of Picea engelmannii. Classification (NCBI taxonomy): domain Eukaryota; kingdom Viridiplantae; phylum Streptophyta; class Pinopsida; order Pinales; family Pinaceae; genus Picea; species Picea engelmannii. The sequence continues at coordinate 528,111 of ML779925.1, read as the reverse complement.
AGATAGAAAGTCAAAACCGATTTACAAAAGATAAGGAATGATCCTCAAAATGAGGTCAATTCCACATTTCATGATGTAGAATCTCTATGTGGTGCAGATAATCCTTCCAAGGTTGTTTGATATCCTTTGATGAAGATAAATTCAAATTTTCCAAATTTAGAAAAAACCCTACTTTATTGCCCCAAAATAAGTGTCAAATCAACTTGAAATCCTCCTCTAACTCCTTTTCATCAAAAGTGGATCTTATATTTGACACTATAATTCAATATCTATATTTGGAAAACACTTTCAAGAGATTCAGTTGAGAAAAACTTTGATCTGGGCAAAAATACACCTTTGTTGGCTAGTCTCAGGTTTCACTAGCTATTTTTCCTTAAGATTTGTTAGTTAGCTGGTGAAAGCTTTGCTTTTCACCAGCTAACTAGTTATAATTTCTCCTTCTGTGCTGGTGAAAGTTCTGTTTTGGCCAAAGGAAAAATTTCCGCTTTTAAAATCAAAAAATATTTGCATCCACTGATAAAGAGGATCTGATACCCTGTGTCTTCAAATATATCCTATCATGCCCTTACAAAGTCAAAAACAGAGTATAGCCAAATATAAATGACCAATCTCCTGTAGATTGCATTGATTGTGTTCTAACTGTGTAGTCTGGCCCTTGCTAATGTTCTGATCCTCCAATATTCATAGGTTTGCCTTATATCTTTTCAGAACCAAAACTTCTCCTGCATTTTCTTCTGAAAATTATTCAATACTTTCACGTGCTAACTTCTCTTGAATTAGTTGATGTTGGATGTGACATAGTGGACTCAAAACTATCCCCCAATATAGATGTTTGACCAGGTATAGATGCATGATTATTTTCAAAGGAAAAAGAAGCAGGTCTTAAGATTTTATATGTACAATGCACTTGGATAGAGAGCCAAACAACTTCCATAACCATTATGTCTTCTAGGTTCAAGTAAAAATTATCATCTCTGTTGTATCGACCAGGAAAAGGTTTGGACCTTGTCTCAACAATTCCTAGATGAAACATGAGTTGCGAGAATCCCATTTGTATCTGAAATTGGATTGGGAACAATAAGATCATGTCTGTCAGCTTCTTCAGAGGATAATGTCTATGCAACATGCGTAGCCCATTGTCCTTTATGCATTCTTTTCTCTTTAGTGTGTTCAAAGCCATTCTCATTTTTTTTTGAGCTACCACGCCATCATCCTCCATTTGTTTTGACTGTACTAAAGAGGCCACGATCATGCTAATAGCCAATCCTATGGCCAAATGGAAGTTTTCACATCTCCATTTCCCGTGCACAATGTTTTGGATATTAGCGCATGTATAATGTGTTCTGTGGTTTGCACAAACCCAAACAATTCACCCCTGTACTTCTGGTTATGAGTGGCCTATGTAATAAATGTAAAATGATAATGTTGTTGCTCCTTTGCAAGAGTCGATACAACTATAGCCACAGGAAGAACTTAGCCTTTGTGCCAAAAATCCATGGACACAGCTTTAGGGCGTTTATGAATGGCATCCTGGATACCCGTTCGTCTCTCTGCTCAGCGTTTGCATAAATTTAACCTTCTGATCATACAAATCTATGCTTTCTCGACAATATTGATACCTATTAAATAATAAAACAATGATCTGTCAATGCAATCTCTACTCGGCCATATCACACGCCAAATGAAATGTTTGTTGGGAGATCTGAAAATTAAAAATTTGACACCTGTGTTTTCTCTCGCTCTGCCACTTCAGATTGCGCATTTGATGAATTATATATTTGAAACTTGGCGCAAGACCTTGATGTCTATGTACAATCCGAATATTGAAATGGGCGCACTTGGTTTCCATAATCCATGGCTTAAACTATGGCTTAACTCGGGAATTGATTTGTGAATTGAGATATGTGCATATGTTGGTTTGTGACATGGTTTTTCTGTTGCGTGGCTTCATTCGGAGTTTGATTTGGTGCATTGTGGACTTGACACATGGGTTGTTTTATGTGTTGGTTTGTGGCTTGACTTATGGGCCTTCAATATTTCGTTTGAAGCTGAAAATCATAAACAACCATAAACCCTAGAGACCTTAGGCATAGAAACAAAGGGTTTTTGACCAAAGTAATCTAGCAGGAATTTGATGAACACTATGGAGGTTAAGATACTAGAAAAGAGATTGAAGAAAATGATAAAACGATATGAGGAGGAAAGTGAAGAATGGTGAAAATACTTATCAAAATACCAGTGCATTTTTTATCGCTAAGACCAGGCTAAGAATCCCAGATTAAGAGCATACAGAAATTGTGCCTAGAATCTAATGGAGAACTTTTTGTCGTCTGTAAATGTTCACTTCATCCCACGCATAGAAAACTTACAGGCTAATGAATTAGCTAAAGAATCTTCAACTTTTACTCCTCCTACAACCTTTAAATTGAAATATCACATAGAGATAAGACACAAACCATCTATACCGGATAATATCCAACACTGGCAGGTTTTTGAGGATGATGAACAAATTAAGAAGTTTCTTGAAGCAGTAGGTGAATTTTCTAAAACTCACGCGGATCAAGAAAATCAGAATGACCATATAGGGATCATGCAAGGAGAGGACCCTCAAGCTTTCCAAGACAAAATCGCAAATCATCTCATGTTGGTCCTAAAAAATAACCATATTCTGAAAGGACTGATCCCTCTGGAAAGACTATTCGATCAAAATGACCTACCTGTAAAATCCACCTTTCAACCTCAACCAGAAGAGGTTGAGGACTGTGACATAGGAACCAAAGAAGAGTCCAGGATGGTTAAAATATCTAAACTCCTCCCCCCTGAAATAAAATGCAAGTATAAGGACCTACTCAGACAATTTAAAGACATTTTCGCCTGGTCTTATGACGAGTTAAGAACCTACGACACTACCGCGATCGATCACAAGATACCTCTAAAGCCTGGGGTCAAACCCTTTAGACAAAAGATTAGACAGATCAACCCCATTTTATTGCATGTAGTCGAGAGAGAAGTGAAGAAGATTTTAGAGGCAAAAATTATAGTACCTCTGAGATATTCCAATTGGGTGGCAAACCTGGTCCCGGTCAAAAAAAAGAGTGGGGAAATTAGACTGTGCGTGGATTTCAGAAATCTAAATAAGTCCTCTCTTAAAGACAACTATTTGTTGCCTAAATGGATCATGTTCTAGAAAGGGTAGTTGGGGAGAATAGAATGTCTATGATTGACGGTTTCTCTGGATATATTCAAATTTCCATGAATGAACAAGATAAAGAAAAAACAGCTTTTATTACCCCTTGGGGTATTTTCATGTATGATAAAATGCCTTTTGGTTTGATGAATGTAGGAGCCACATTCCAATGTGCTATGGACATCACTTTCATCGGAGAGAGGGATAAGTTCGCAGTCATCTATCTCAATGATTTAATGGTTTTCTCCAAATCCAATGAAGAGCATTTGGTACATCTTAAACAAACATTCAAAAAATATTGCAGGTTTGGTCTGTCCTTAAACCCCAAGAAATCACACTTTTCCATTCAAGAAGGTAAGCTTTTGGGTCATATTGTATCTAAGGATGGAATTAAGATTGATCCTAAGAGGGTTGAAGCGATAGACACTATAAACATTCCTAGAAATGTAAAAGAAATTCAATATTTCTTAGGAAAAATAATTTTTTTACGAAGATTTATCCCAAATTTCGCTGAAATTGTAAAATTGATCACAGGTATGCTGAAAAAGAACAACGAAGTAAAGTGGACAACAGAGGCCAAAGCATCGTTCGCACACATTAAGAAATTCATAGCCGAGGCACCTATATTGGCAAGCCCCGATTATCTAAAAGATTTTCTTATTTTCTCATTTTCCTCCGAACACATGATTGTTGTGGTGCTCCTCCAAAAGAACGAAGCGGGTTTTGAACAACCGATCGCCTTTTTCAGCAAGAGTCTCAGAGACGCAGAACTTAAATATGGTATAATAGAAAAACAAGCGTACGCCATGGTAAAAGAACTAAAGGCATTTAGAACATACATATTACACTCCAAGATAATCGCGTACGTACCTACAAGTTATGTGAAAGATATTTTGGTACAACCAGACAACGATGGGAAAAGAGGATGATGGCTTGCCAAGATTCAAGAATTTGACCTGGAAATCAAACCTACTAAACTGATAAAAGGACAAGGCCTAGCCAAAATTTTGGCTGAATCAAATCTCAGAGCTCTAGATATAAACTGCCTGCAGGAATGTGAGGAAGACATGAACATAAACAAGCTTCATGAATGAGCAAATGCAATTAAGATCAAGGAAAAGTTTGTATCATCGGAATGGTACAAAAACATAGTATCCTACCTGCTGACTCTAAAATGCCCGAGTGAATTATCGCCATCAAAATCCAGGACTTTAAATCTTCATGCGGTTAAGTATTGTATTGCCGAAAATCAACTATATTGGAAAGACCCACTCGGTTTCTTGTTAATCTGCTTAGTTGAATCAAAAACATAAAAGGTTATAAGTGAATTTCACGAAGGAGTGTGTGGAGGAAATCACGCTTAGAGGGCCACATCTTACAAAATTCTGAGAGTTGGGTATTACTAACCAAAACTTTTATTTGACGTCAACGCCAAGGTCTGAGCTTGTAACCCTTGTCAACTATTTGCAAGAAAACAGAAACTCCCATCACTACCTTTGGTTCCGGTCACAATTGAAGCCCCTTTTCAACAATGGGGACTCGATTTTATAGGTGAGATTAATCCACATTCTAGCGCCCAACACAAGTGGATCTTAACTGCCACATACTACTTTACTAAATGGGTGGAAGCTATTCCAACCAAAAGGGCAACTCATTCGGTGGTAATAGATTTCTTATAAGACAATATTCTGTCAAGATTTGGCTACCCCTAAAAGATAGTCATAGATAATGCCCAAGATTTCAAATCTATGGCTATGATTAGCTTCTGCCAAAAGTATAATATCATTCTTGGCCATTGTACAACATACTACCCCCAAGGAAATGGATTGGCCGAGTCGTCTAATAAGAGCCTAATCAATATAATTAAGAAATTGTTAGATGAAAACAAAAAGTCTTGGCATGTGCATTTAAAGTACGCCTTGTGGGCGAATCGCATAGGCACTAAAAAGACTATCGACATTTCCCCCTTTTAGATGGTATATGGGACAGATGTGGTGTTACCTATAAATTTATCACTCCCCGTGATGAAATTGTGGCAAGATCAGAAAGAAGAACCTAATCATGTCACCAGGAGGATAAACTAGCTAATCGAGGTTCAAAAGCACAGGGTCGAAGTAGATGAAAGGTTTCAGAAGTATCAAGATGACATGAAGGCATTATTCGACCGTAGGGAAAAGGATAAAGATTTCCTCCCAAGTGATTTAGTTTTAAGGTGGGATGCAAGGAGGGAAGAAACAACGAAACATGGTAAATTCCAACACCTCTGGTATGGGCCAGTCAGAGTCTCAGCTCTCGAAGGAAAAAATTCTTTCCTACTAGAAAATCTAGACGGTGAAATCCTCAACCCCCCTATCAACGGGCATTACTTGAAGCATTATATGTCATAAGCAGTTGCCAAAAAAAATAAAAAATAAAAATTAGATTTGTATATTCATATATAGAATTTTTTACATATGTATATATATTTCATTTCGCATTGCTCTTTTGATTTTCTTTTCTTTTCGTAAATTTTTGATACCTTTCAAAAAATCCTTGATAACCTTCATATTTACCTTTTATAGGATTCCAGCTACAAACAAAATGAGTAGGAGAAGGAGCCAGAAATTCGTGTATCGGAAAATAAATTGGCTTAAACAGGTGATAGAAAAGATTTTTGATAGTTTGGAAAGAAAATGAAATGGTAAGATAAAGGTGAGATTTCCAAAAAGACTTGTTCTGAAGGGCTATCAAAGAAAACCGAGATAACCTCATTCAGACAACAACATCATCTGAACTAATAAATAAAAGAACATTTCCATGGTTAATCGTTTACAAAAGAATAAGACGAAATAAACAAGTCACTCAAATTAAAGCACCACCGAAAAAGATTTTCAAGAGTCAGTTTTGATTTTTTGACCCCTCTTTTTCAGTTTATAGATCTCCATCTGTCACCCTTTTCTGTTTTCAGGTTTACCTTTGAAAATCCAACGTATTTTTAGTTTATCATACGCAGGGAGAAGAGATTACGTTTCAACCTCGAAAGCGTCAAAGCAGATTGTGAAAAGTAAGCTAGTCTTCACAACTCCTCGGTCCCTTGCTAAACAAAGTGATGCTTAAGTGATCCTGACTTTTCTAGGTTTTTAAACAATTTCGGAGGATTGAGGCTTGCTCAAATAGAACACCCCCCAAAAAAGTTAATTTTTCCCTTTCTCCCTGCGAACAAAGGTGTTGTAAAAGTTAAGGGAAGGTTGGTACCAGGTAATCAAATTAAGTTGACAGACCTATAATGAAAATATTACACAGATATCAGCCCTCATATAAACTGATTGGCCCCATCTTCGCGATCTAAAAAAGAAAATTATAAGACAAGTGGTGAAAGGAAATTCAGAAATGATTGCCCCCATCTAGTCCAAAATACGATGAAAGGAAATTAAGAAATGATTGCCCTCATCTCAACATTTAAATGCATAAATACATTCTGAAGTGGTGAAAGGAAATTCAGTAAAAAGGGCCAGATAACTTAACCGGGGTACTAAACAGGCTCGATGGAAATGAAGTAATATATGAGATATCTATAAGGCTGTTATACATGAATATCATTCTGCTCTGGTAACCAATTTTTTCAAAACCCGATCTACATCCCAAGTTCAGACAGGGCTCCCTGATTAAAGGCATTAAAAATTGTTTCTTTTGATGCAAGACGATAACCACAAGATCTATTGGGTCTCCTAGAACTGTTTTGATTGTCTCAACGCAGACCTGAATTCAGTAATGAGAATGAGAAAGTCTTGAAAGGGATTACAGCTAAGTGAAAAAAGTATCTGAGTTTTGAAAGCTTTTCAAAGGTAAAAGACGAAGTCCCTTTCCCCTTCGGTATCCTTTTCTAAGGAACATCTTCACTAGATTAAAGCCATTGAATCCATTTACCCAATATAGGCACGTGGTCTACTGTTCTTCCCGTCTTGCAGGAAAATGGGATCCCTAATTGGAGCCTATGTTGGAGCCACCTTTGTTTTTTAGCCTTTTTAAAATTTTATATCCTAACGCTTGAAATCGAAAGCTGGTTTTGGTATTCTCCTTTTTTTTCCCCAAATTCTCAAGAGTCGCATCACGCAAGAAGCGATGGATATCATACTCTTAAGGCACGAATTATTTTATTTTAATCTTTTAAATGAGTCTCTCCTTCTTACCTCAGGATGTCGCATGTCGAAAGTTATAGAACACATAGTTTACAAGTCCCGAGGGGAGAAACGATGAACTAGTTTTAAAAAGTTTACCTAGATCATTACCGAGAGTAAAAATACTCTAAACCGCAGTTAAGCATCATTGGGATTTCGTGTCTCGACGTTTTCTAGCTCCAAAAGTCTTACCGTCGTAACCTCGATAGACGAAACCGCGAGATTCTTGATTTAGTAACCCAGGTTAATGTTAAAGCTAAAAAGTTTAGCCGCGGTTAAGCTCTATCGGGAATTCGCAACTCGACCTGGTTTCCCTCAAAGATTATACATTTGAAACCCCAAGTCACGATATAAGTATAAACGCAATTAATTAAGCACTTAATATGGTTTTATCCTCCAATTTAATTAGATCATATCATCGTGATCTCGCGATTTCGCAACTCGACATACAAGCCTCCCGAAAACTATACCTTCGAAGCCCCGAGTCGCAAAGTTGCGATATAAATAACAACGTAATTAATTAAACGCCTAATCATGGTTACGTTGTTTATTAACCAAAGCTAATTATCGCAATCTCGGGTTTTAGAGTTTTAAAGGGTTAAAGTGAAAGCTCCCGATGAGGCGAATGCCGAAAGATTAATTAACATTCAAAAAAGGCCTGATTAATTAAGTTAAGCCAACATTGTCAATGTTCTAATATGGAAATTAATAATGCACAGTCTCCGAGGCAATTTTAAATTTTATTTTCACCAACTTGCATTATGAACTGTCAAAATTTATGACGTTAATTAGAAATGTGGCGAATTGACAAGTAGGGGTTCGATTTTTATTACTAAATTTATATTTAAGAATAATTTGATCGTTCTGTCTCTAAGGATGACCTAGTTTTAAATAGTCGAAGACATGGATCTTTTATTTGTTGTCTCAAATTCATTCTATTCTCCGCAGAGAAAACTTTTCTTGAGCGAACTAATTTCTATATGTATACATATTTTTATCGTAGGAGAGCTAAAGCATAATCTTCTGCCATGGCCCCGCAAAAAGCATCTAAAACCACCGTAGAAGTTTCATGACAAGGTTCAAACAACATTTTTGATACTTCACCTCGAAGTGTCGACTCTATCAGGACCTGGTCATATATTTCTGAGGTTTTACAGTCCAAATTGGTAGATGTTTCAGATGATTCTAGTGAAAATGAAAAATATGACCTGATCACCAAGTATAAGATCATTGTCTAGGCTCAAATGCATAAAGTAGTGACTAGGCCACGTATACTCGCTTACTATGATATGGTCTGATGGGCATTAAACCATGTATATATACCAACTAGAACCATCGTCAACGAGTAGAGGTTCACCATTGGGACTTTCAGACCTGAACAATTGCAGGCTATGTACAAGTTTCTAGTCGTGTCAGACTTTGTTTACAATGTTGAATTCCTGGAGAATTTTAAACAGAAGGAATGTGTGCAATACGACAAGACTATGTCTAGTTTAATCAAAGATTGGGTTTCACACCCTGTGAAGTTCAAGGTGAACAATAATGGTATATATTTGATAGCTTCTTCTGAACCACAGTTCAAATATATCGCTATGATGACCTCTAGATTATATGGAAGAGAGGACACCACACATTTTTTCCTTCAGTGGGTGCCTCTAATTCACACGATCACTGAAGGTTGTTCCTTCGACTGGGCTAAACTACTATCTGATAGTTTGACCAGTCGAGTTACAGAGTATCGAGCACAGAGGGAAAGTAGAAAGATTGCTTCATTCTTTATCTCCACGTATATCATGGACGTCATGTGTTTTTTGACACCTTTTCCCTTGATGAGTTGGAGCTAAACTCCATCAGAGGCTGATTCCATCCACGTCTACCATTCAAAGTTGTGGGAAGATAAAGCCTCAGATTTTGTGTATGAAATCTTTAACTGGGTGATGGTACCACTGCATGTCACTATCGTCAGCCACCCGCCACCCAGGATCTCAGACAGTATCACTGTAAATCTGAGCAGTATAGCCGAATAGTACATGGAAGCCGAATTTTCATATCTTAGGGTTTTTGGCGCTTTTGTACCTCCAAATGCATTGCCATTATTCATACCTAATAGGCTGGGTTGTCGTGAGATTTCTAGACAAACCGTAATCGGTGGTGTAAGCAAGGAGCTTAAGGTATATTCTAAGAAGGTATGGCCATCTTTTCCTATTCATTGAAGTTCCTATTCTTTGTTAGATTTCAGGCATGCTAAATCTGAAGAAGCAGCCCTGGAGGACCTAAAATTGGTTCATGTCGAATTCAAAAAGCACGATCCACAGAGGGTCGTAAGTAATCACTTAGCCAGTTGCGGGCTTAAAAGGTTTGAGCACGAAAATTCTCCCTCGGATGACATTTTCTGAGGCACAAGATCTTATGCCGAGGTGTTGGCTCGGATACAAGCCCTAGTGCCCGAAGAAAGGGTCGATGTTTTAAAATTCCAAGAACATCAGCAGAGTTATTTTCCCTAGTATTGTGGGGTAAGAATCCAATAACAGTAGACGTGCAGCAAAAAGGAGCCAAAGGCTCAAAAGATTCAGCAACCAGAAAAGAAAAACACCAGGACGAGGGAGAGCAAACTAGGAGTTCGAAACCAGAAATAAAGACTCTCGATCCGCCAAAAACATAGACTCTAGTTACCACTCTAGGCCAACTAGCTAAGAAAATCGGAGATCCCATCACCTCCATTACTCACTTACAGTCAACTCAAGGGAACATAGACGCAGGGTGGATTTTCAATAAAGATTTGAGACCTATAAGGATGGAAGATCTCCCTCCAAATGAGTTCTTTTTTGATAAGAAGAAAAAAGTTGTGGTAAAAAGAAAATTCTATCAAGAAGTAGGATCAACAACCAAGAAATTTAAGCTATTGACCGATGGGAAAGACAATAATAAACAAGAGTTTTTGACAGAAATAGCTGGGACATTAGGAGCATTTGTTACAGCAAACCAATTTTCAGTCGGGGTTTTGAAAAATCAGATGAAGCAAAAAAACTGCCTCATCAAAACCTTAGAAGATAAGCTATCCACAGTATAGGAAGCTGCCAAGGATCAGGTGAACACAAGAATAGAACAAGAAAGGATGGCCAATAAAAAGGAAATCAAGCTGCTCAAAGCTAAGTTCGAATAAGCAGAGCTGGTAGCTCAGACCAGTCAAATATAGGTAGGCCAGCAAAGAGACTTGATAGGGGAGCTACAGGTTAGATTAGAATTCGCCAAAAGCCAAGTTATAAATATCAAAATATTCCAGTCCCATGCTATGGAGATTCAGAGTAGGGTTTCTGCAGTCGAGCGAAGTTTACTTGCAAAGGTAGAGATAATTCGGGAAAATTGTCTTCTTATTGATCGAGTATCAAAAAACTTATCTGTCAGAGAGAGAGAAGTTGGAGTAGCTCAGGTCTCATTTCAAAAGGTTGTAATAGCTACAACAAATAGTGAATCGACAAATAGTTCTGAGTTTTACATTTTGGAATAGACCCGAGGTAATATTTTGTTGAAAGAATGGGAACGCAACATATCATAAGGAAAATTGCAAGCCAAGAAGGTAAGGAGATCCTATGAAGAGGCTTTCGGTTCTATATATGGAAATATGTTAGGCATTGATAGTAAGAGTAATGTTGAGATGCTAAGACAAATGAATATAGAGAAACTCTCGCTTGATATAAATGAGAAAGAAGAAAGAGATTCGGCCGAAGTCTCACAAGTAACTCTGGCAGACATAGTTCAAATAGATAAATGGATTATTAAACCAAGTGTGAAATTGTGCGCTACTAACACCCTAGGCTGACAGATGGAAGAAAGGCTGCCACAATTAGTTAGAGATTGTTACACTTTTTAGGCCAATTGTCAAGCGGAGCCTTCAAGGTTGGTATCTCGGTTGGTGTAAAAATGTGTCGCTTGTACCGAGCATGCGAGAGGGCAGGCTTCTGGTACAAAATAAAGACATAGAATAAATAAATGAAACGATTGATCTCCTTCTCATTGAAACTGAAAATCTTGGAATGATTGGGATTCCATCATATGTAATTTTGTATAAATATATAATTGAAGGAAGAAAAAGAGGTTGAACCTTTTTGGGTCGATTGTAATAGATATTTTCTTCCTCGAGAGTTAATACAAAGAAAATCCGAAGATTCTCGATTCCGTCAAGACTGTGTTATGAGTTTGTTTCCTTGTATTTCATATTTCATTTCACTTCATATATGTATCTAGTGAATGCTTCGCTATAATTTAGTACAACCTCTACTATAGTGAATAAATTCTAGTTTTCTATATTGTTTACCGTTTTTCCTCTGTACCGGCTATCAGCAGGTATAAGACCAGTGAAAACTTTAGATTGCTATATATATTTTATGCTTCATCAGGTTATTTCTTTATCTTTTTTCTTCTTTTGTTTATAAGTGATATTCTCCCTTGATAGAAGCCTTACATGATAAACAACTTAATGTTTTCTTACACCTCACACACATTTATTTAAATATAACTCAGTTACGGGAAAGGGCCTTTGGTTTGCACCATGTTTTTATTACCTGAGCTATAAACTCTCCTTTATATGACTGAAATCAAGACAACATCTAAAAATTTCTTTGAGATTTTCTTATCATTTTGTTCCTCTATGACTGTCCCTATGACAAGACAGCCTAATATCCAACCCAGACTATCAGATCAAACACATATTGCCTTGAATATTTTTTATACTATTCTTAAAACAGCCACTACCTGGGTAGAACTGGAATGTTCATGGGCAACGATTGAAAGGGAAATAAACATCCAGAATCTATTGGAAGCTAGACAAAAACCTAGAAATCAACCCTAGCTTCCCTTGTCGAAGGTTGACGTTTCCTCCTTCTCTACCCCTTACTCACTTTTGGATGCCTAGAAACTATACTTCTAAGCCTTAAGTACAAACTCTGGAATAACATATCCCATTCTACAATGATCATTAATACTCCTTACTTGGACATGACACACTAGTTCACTTTGATGCTCCATTTTCTACCCTTGTATCCCATTCTACAATTATCATTACCTTGTAGAAATCACACCTAAAGCTATAGCCCCATGGCCATTTCCATTGTTTTATGAGTCATACACTCTAATGAGATTTGTTCACCAAGATTCATTAGATTGTGCAATTATTGTAGATTGTGTTGATTCCACCTTATTGTGCAATTGTATATTGTGTTGATTCCACCTTATCGTGCCATTGCCATTGTTTTATGAGTCATCCATTCTAATGAGATTTGTTCACTGAGATTCATTAAATTGTGGAATTGTAGATTGTGTTGATTCCACCTTACAATGAAATCTTACAATGGAATGGCATATTATTATTAGTCCCTGCCGTAGGCATAGAGGGACTATAGCGATCGATAATTCGTTGACCTCATATTAGTTTGTACTTTGACCAGAAATATTTGCATAATATCTAATGTTGGAACTAGGGAGCAAAAAGAATTGATTTTTATATAATAAAAAGTACAATATATGTCATGATCTGATTGGATAACAGAATGGAGGTCTTATTGTCGGCTTCGCTATTCCCTATGTTTTATATGTTAGCATATCCAAACTTTTTGATCGTATATGGTCTTTTTGAATTATATATTTTCTTATGCATTGCTTGAAGGTGGATTAATGCTAGCATTAGTTCAAATGTTTGTCTTAGCATTTTCTGCTAGCTAAATTTATGGAAATGTTTGATATGCTAGCATATCCAAAGTTTGGATTTCGAATACATTCTCTATTGTTCAAACTATTGTTACATAAATTATAAAAAATATTTTTGGGTACGTCAGAGACCTGCCACATTGCATTTTTTTCTTAAATGTTTATAGATAATTTCTGACAGACTTAAATGTTTAGCTAACAAGCTTGGCAACGTTGAATGTTTACTTAGCAGGATTGTTACAATACATTTTATTCCAATTTTTTTATTTATATGCAATGTTCTCTGCAGTCACTTTGGGCAATATTATGCTTCAGTGACATTGTTGGTTCATTGGTTCATGCTTTCTTTTTTCATCTCCACTGATTTATTATTTGTCTGTTATTGTTTTTCTTCTTTACATGTTTGTCTTGTTGCAGTTTGCACATTTGGGGTTCTGCAAGTGCGATTGGAACTGCGTCATTCCTATGGACTAGTTTTTGCTTGTTTCTTTGTTTGTTGTATCCTAATTGTTGTTGTTTGATTCAAATTTGTAGGGTTCGGGTCCTATGGCTGCAATTGGGCCTTTTGGTGCTTCTTGACTGGGTTGTTATTTGCTACTTGTTCTTGTTTGCCTAGGGTTTGCAATGTTGGGGTGTTGCATCCGCAGTTGGATCTCTTGTTATATTGTTTTGAAGTTGACTCTCCATAAAATACTAATAAGATAAAATAACATACAAAACAATTGCAGTCGATGTAAATTGCATCTCTTACGCCTTCAACCAGACTTTGTCAGCCTCAAACTATATTTCATAGCTGGTGACACTTTTTCCATGGTTTATGTCTTACTATGGTTTCATAGTTATGATTGTAAGTTTTTTTGTGTGAGCGATATAGTTGTTCTCTACCTTTTTTTTTCCTCTTGTAAACTCTATTTCTGGTTCTATAGTTTCTCACGTTTATGTGCTCATTCCGGTCGACCGTCGTTTGGTTGCATACTTATCCAGTTTTATGGACGCAGCTTTGCGGATAGGTTTTATCGAACTATGGCATCTCATGTTCAGTGTATACATCTTGCACCCATAACTTTTGTTCTCTACAATTCGACCCCGCACTCCTCGAACTCCAAACCGTGCCTTTTTCTGTGATGAGATTGTCTATCCTACCTAACTTTCCATACTTAGTCGAGTTTTCAAAGTTTGGCGGGTTGACACCTTTCCGGGTTCAAAAAAATTTAAAAGCATTTTCTGCGTCCATCCCTGCTACCTTCCACCCTTCCCAATAGACATTAATTATTCTTTCAAAACTCACAATCGACCAGACAAGTTTGAAAAGATTGGATTTAATAATAAGAAATCTCGAGGACATCTCCCATTAAAATGAATAGATAGGGAAATATTATGGGATCTAGTAATTTCTTTTGCCTACTTTTTTGAATTTGCAAAAAAAAACAAAAAAAATTGTCTCTTTTAGTATTTTTAAAGGCTTCAACATACTCCGCGAGCGTGTCACCCACAGAGGCCTTGACGTCATGTCCCTCTTTAATATTGTGCATATCTTAGATGTCAGATTTGAGAATCTGCTCGGATATGGGAATGTTAATGCATGCTATTAGTCACTATTGAGCGTACATATTCAAAAATATTGCCATTAATAAGAGAAAATATCGAGAAAATCTATCATTAAAATGAATTAACACAAAATATACGGAAGATCATCCAGTGTTACTTTTAAATACTTATTTCCATTTCTCTCTATCATCAAAGAGTTGTTCTTTAGGGGGACTTCGTTCTAATGTTCTTGGTCATGGACATGTAAGACAACATAGAGATGTGATTGAGGCCCAAATGAAATAAGAGAGACCGGTTTTATGTGACATGAGATTTGAGTAAAAAAAAAAACTCTGCTATCCAACAGAAAATCAGAGAGGAGGAAAAAAAAAGAACAAGTATCTTATGGTTAGTGTTCTCCCTATATTCGATGCTTTGGTTGGTTGAAAATTCTGCCTGGAGATTTGTTCATTGGTCCTGTTTGTTTTCTTACTGGGAGTTGTAATGGATTTTCAGGTCACATGCAAAATACTTCTTCGTTGAAGTATAATGTTTCTTCCAACAACACAGATTTGGCAAGTGTATCGAATTCTATAGATCACACACGAATTTGTCTTCCTCGGTGCATTGCACTTACTGTGGCTTGAAAAATAGTATGTGATGTTCGTAAATGACGCAAAATATTACTCCATTTGCGAATGTACCCAGAGGCGGGTAACAAAAACTGTATGGGTGGATAAAACGACATATTATCACTACAAAAGTTTCTATTTCAAAGTTTGTTGAGATACTTCTAGGTGTGGTAACCAACTTGACAGAAAGCCATATTCTTTATCAAAGTTTGTTCGGTTTCCTCTGGATGTAGTTACAGACTCCAAATATTTGGCGTCACCTCCGAACATTCCAGAACTTTATGTGGGCTTCCATATATGCCACCGCTATGAAGAAGGATATATTATGATGTGATCTACAACATTTGATACACTTGACAAACCTGTGTTGATGCGTTCTGCAGCATTTGATACACTTGCTAGACCTGTGCTGCCCAAAGAAGTCATGTACTTCAACAGAATAAAAATTTTCAGCTGGGTTGGACGTTCCTTCCAATTTACTGTAATAAAACAAATAAGTTCAACATACAAATCTACAAGCAAGCTTTTCAACCAATAGATGATCAAATACAGGGAGAGTAGCAGTGATAACATACTTGAATTTTTTTTTCGTCCCATAGCTGATGTCACATAAAATGACTCCCTCAACTTTGAATTGGGCCTGAATCGCATTTGTAAGTTGTCTCAAATGTCAATGGTCAGGAACATTACAAGGAAAGCACCTTAAACCACAAGTTTTTGACGCTAGAGGGAAATTAATACTTGAAAAAGAATGGAATGTTGAATAACCAACCAATGCAAGTAGGCCATAACTAGAAGAGACAAGCTATTCAAAAAACTAGAATAGATCTAGTTGGCAGCACCAATTAAGTCCAAGACCCGAAATTGATATTCAACTCATTTTTTACGAATAAAGGATTTGATCATCAAGAAAATTTTCAACAAGCTTCATCAATGCACATATTTCTTATTGGTCGACGGCAGGCCAAATCACAATCATTGTGGAAAATAATCTTAGCTGTATTTTGTAACCCATCTTATTTGAATATAGAATAATTGCAGTTTTTTATTTATGGTGTTTTCCAATCTCTGGTATTGCTTTCCATTTTATTTTGTACCTTTATCCCTGTGTGTCATTAAACATGGATGAAAATATTTTCTTTTTGTTTCCCAGTACTTCAATTTAAATAAAGGCTACTCTATTCGTTGCTTTCATTTTACATTGAAGAATAATTTTTCATAGGCCATACTTATGTGGTGCCGAACCTATACTTAAAGAAATAAATTAGAGGACCCATCCTACTTTCATTCTTTGGGTTTCGTAAATAGAATGAATTAATGACTTACAACAAGGCAGCTCAACTATTGACACCATGTTCCTGTTCAATATCTTGCATATATTGCATCTTCTTCTATTTGATAATATTCATGGATATATACTAATATGAGTACTATTGGAATAAATATAAAATCTTCCTCTTGGGAAAAACTTAGGCAATTATCTGACCACCGGGTCCTGAGTTTGCGGTATTGTAAAACTGTGTTCCCTGTTCCGTCATATACATCTTGCAGCCAAAGAGCTTCTGTGATCTGCAATTTATTCTTTAACTAGTGATAACTCAGTAGGGTTTCAGAAATCTTGGCATTAATAAAGGAACGGTTGAAACTTCCTTAATTACTTAAATTACACCAAATTTTGATTTAATTTAATTTAATTTAGATATTAATTTTTATGGAAAGTCGACATTTTCTCATGTCATTGCAAGGAATACAAGATGAATAGATGATGAGGAGTTTATCTCATTGAAACCACAATGCAAATTCATGTTTCTTGTTGCGTTATATACATATTGCAGTCAAAACTTTTGTGGTTTAAATGAAATTTGTGAACCGAAAAGAATCCTACAAATTGGGAGATCATTTTCATTTGAAACAAAAACAATCCAATAATATATATTAGTATGAATACTATTCAAATAAATATCAAAACTTTCTCCATTAATACATATTAGTATGAATACTATTGAAATAAATATCAAAACTTTCTCTTGGCCAATACTTAGCCAATTATCTAGCCACCAGGCCCTGGGTTCGCGGTATCCAACACCTATGTCCCCTATTTCATCATATACATCTTGCAACCAAAGAAATTCAGTGATCTGCAATTTATGCTTTTACTAGTGAGAACCTAGCAGGCATTATCCCTTTTCCCCTTTTCTTCTTCTCGTTTTTTATCTCCTTCTGGTTATATACTTAGTCGCCTTTCTATGATCACGGGTTCCAATGTTGGTGGGCTGACATATATTCATTTCCATCTATATTCTCACATGACGAATCCGACCAATCGTTGTTCATTTCCATACTTAGCCAATTTTATGGCCACACTTGTCGGTTTGGCGCTTTCGAACTCTGGTGCTTCTTGTTCTGTGATATACGTCTTGAACTCAAAAATTACGTCATCTACAATTCCACCACAGACTCCTTGAACTCACAAGCTTCATTCTACCATGGTTCACAAATGTTCCAAAGTATCTGTCATTTCCTTCCATCCCCACTAACTTCCTTTCATTCCTAATATACATTGGTTATGCTCTTACTAGTGAAAACTGAACACAATGGTATGAAACAGTTGGCATCCGACCCTCCAAAATATATAAATTGACTACAGGGTTCACATCTTGTACTCAAAATTTCCGTGATCTACAATTCCACCGTGGACTCCTTAGTCCTTTTTCCCTTTTCTTCTTCCCATGTATTATGGATTTCTAGTTATATACTTAGTCTCCTTTCTATGATCGTGGGTTCCAACATTGATGGGATGAAATATATTTATCTCCATCTATATCATCACTTGATGAATCCGATCGACCATTGTTTCTTTCCATACTTAGCCAATTTTATGGCTGCAGTTGGCGGGTTGGCGGTTTCGAACTCTAGTTCTTCTTGTTCCATGATGTACATATTGCACTCAAAACTTCCATGATGTACAAGTACACCGCGGACTCCTTGAACTTGCAATATTCACTCTACCATGGTTCACAAATGTTTCAAAGTATCTGTCGCTGCCTTCCATCCCCACTAACTTCTTTTCCTTCCTAATATACATTGGTTATGCTCTTACTAGTGACTCTTACTAGTGACAATTGCACACACTAATATGAAACAGTTGGCATTTGACCCTCTGCAATATACAAATTGACTATCGGGTTCTGACATCATCCCCTCTTCCATGTTATAGTTTATGCATTCAAATGTTTCGAACGATACAATTTGATCGTCGGAGCCTCACGTCTTATGGGGATACCTTGTTAGCCTATTTTGGATCCTTGTGTTGACGGCTTCACAAAATCTCCAATTCTTAGTGATTTTTTCAGGTTGGCACATTTGAACTTTGCTGCTTCTTGTTCTGTGATATACATATCACACTCAAAATTTCTATGATTTACAATTCCACCGTGGACTCCTTAGTCCTCTTTCCCTTTTCTTCTTCCCATGTATTGTCACTTTGTGGTTATATACTTAGTCACTTTTCTATGATCACGAGTTCCAGCATTGGCAGGCTGACATATTTTCATCTCCATCTATATCTTCACATGACAAATCCAACCGACCATTGTTCCTTTCCATACTTAGCCAATTTTATGGCTGCAGTTGTCGGGTTGGCACTTTCAAACTCTGATGCTTCTTGTTTCGTGATATACATCGTGCACTCAAAACTTTCGTGATCTACAATTCCACCGCGAACTCCTCGGACTTGCAAACTTCACTCTACCATGTCTCACAAATGTTTCAAAGTATCTATTGTTGCCTTCCATCCCCACTAACTTCCTTTCCTTCCTGATATACATTAGTTATTATGTTACTAGTGATATACAAATTTCTCTCTGGACTGTCCTATCATACCCTCTTCGGTGTTATGTGTATTGCACTCAAAAAGTTCTGAGACATACAATTTGACCCTTGTGCCCTCACCTCCAACAGTTGTACCTTGTAACCCTATTTTGAAGCTATTTTTTCCCGTACCCGTGACCTTCGTACTTTCGTAGTATGCAATTAGAAACCTTTCATGGTAACAACTGGCCATGCAGGAACCGTCAACATTGTCATTAATGAGTGAAATGATCAAGGATATCTCCCATTATTATGCATTAAACCAAGATCTGTGGAGATTTATATTATCCCTTCTGATTGTTCATCTCAAACACACATCGTCATGTTGGCCCGCTCAAGAAATATACAATGCCTAATTGTTCATTGTTGTATCCTCCATGTTCACATTTCTATGTATGCAATTACTAGTGTTTAATGTTAACAACGCATCATGCGACAACTGTCCAAATTGTCATTAATGAACCAAAGTCTCGACGAGATCTCGCATTCACACACATTGGACCAAGATTTGCGCATGGTTATCTTATCCCTTCCAACTTTTCATTTCATTCATCGTCTGGAGCAAACAAACATTCTTGTAGACTTATGGCAGCAGGTCGAAAACAATTTTGTGGAGATACAGTAAATATCTTCGGACAACGGGACCAGAAATTCTAGTGGTCCAGGGCATACTTTTACTATTCATCCCATTCCGCCCAGAACAAAGTGATTTGGACCTCTGGAATCACTCGTTCAGGCTGCGTCCCTGAGGTTTTTGACTATAACAAGGTGGTCTCTTGGTGCACTGAAAATATATATTCCAAGCCAAAGAATTATTCCATTGTGCGACCATTCTCCTATTTCTTTGTCACCTCAGGTCTTCCACAAGATGTTAAAATTGTCATAGCCAACATTGACCTTCAGAGGACAAGACTACAAGAAGTTCCTAGAAAAACATGATAACGAGTTGGACATCTTAGTCGATTTCCTCGAAGACCGAACAACAATTCCTGAAGATATCACAAAGTTGCAGGTAAGTTCCTTTAGAAATCCATTTTGGGAAATTGCTTGGTTGTTTACAATAATAACGGGACAGGCATCCACGACAATAATTTCCCATATAGTTATTTATATTTTGTACTTCACAGTCAAGGAACAATTCATTTTCGATTGGGGGAAGCTAATTTATATCGAGATCTGTTCCTAGTTGTCACGATTCAAAGAAACAAATAAATTTTATATGTCATCCTACTTGATTTTCGCAATAGCGCATTGATGTCCATTTCCAAAAATTTCTCTTTATAATAAAATAAATTGTGGATTCGACCCAGTAACATTCTGGTACCAGGCCCTATGGAGGCACAAGGCCTCCCATTGTTTTTATGAGGTTTTTAGTGGCTTTGTCTTATTTTTCAAAGATTTATTGTTAGGGAAGGATGCTCTGCAGATGTCTGGCCAAGAAACTTAGTTTTTGAATAGGAAGGTCACACTTGAACAAAAGGTAAATCATAGTTTACTAATGGTCTTTGTCTCTAAGGAAAATACTTCTTTCCTTCCATGCCACATCATGAACAAGATGTTTGTTGTAGAAATAGCAAGGCAATACAACTACTGGTTTCATTTTTTCCATGACAAGAAAAAAAAAAATAGTTCATTCCTCTGCCTTGGAAAGTTAGAGACTTCGTGTGCAGAAACATCAACAAGATTGACGAATTTTCCGGCCATTTCAAGAAATTGAACCTAACGTATGTTGAAAGGCTAAAAGGGTTTGACCCTAATGGGATTTTTCAAGAACATTTACTGCCAGTTAGATTTAACAGCTCTTTTATCTATAGATATCTGACCGAAGACAGGGATAGTGACGACAACAATCCTGCTTCTGCCGATTGCAATGAATAGACATTGCAAAGTGAAACTGAATTGTACAGACAACAGGGGAAAATATCCGGTGAGAAGAGTGCCCAGTCCCCCGCTAGCACTCCCAAGAGCACAACATCATGAAGCATCGCTTCAACCACCCACCCCAGTAAGAAAGAAACCCAAAAATCTTCAAATGAAAGAGGAGATAAGAACCCTCCTCGCATAAAAAATGATAGTTCTCACAAAATTCCACTGACGAAGAAGAGAAAAAACAATGCAGGGAAGGTGGACGAACCCAAAATTGAAAGTGAACAGGTGCAACCTGAAATTGAAACTGAGCACATGCAAAAAATTAGGTCGTCCGCAATGGAAATAGCTGAGACCAAAATTTTTTACGAAGATGAATCCTTCATATTCCAGAGCGTTGTTTTTTACAGCCAATCTAAAAGTATGGTCATTGAAAAGAGAGATGTAACAAACAGGAAAGGAAAATATCGCACAAAGATTAACTTTAGGAAAATGCGTGCGACCCAAATCTCCCTATTTCACCAAGTAATCGGTGATGCTCTTCATGATTTCATTGGAGGAATTGAAGCGGAAAATGCTAGACTGAAAGACTGCCTCAATGAATTTGAGCAGGCTTTCATTGCCACCCCAGAATTTTCCAGTCCTTTAGCAAAAACTGTGCCTACTACCATTGCATCCAAGATGAAAGTATCCTCTACCCTCCTTGCATGATATAGAGCCCTTGTAGAGAATAATATCAACAAAATAATGCAGCTAGTTACTGAAGCCTCGGAAACATTGCAAAATTTGGTTTCCTTCCAAAATAAGGCAAATGATTTGCTCGAACATTTGGAGGCGAGTTTAAAAAATGATCAACGTTTCTGTGAAGAGGTGCTGACCCCTTTTTCCAACCATGTTGTCAACACATTGGAACTAAAAAGAAGACAAGAGAAACTTCCCTCCCCAAAGCGGACCAAAAAAGTAAAAGCATGTTGGCAAAAGAAAGTTAAGAACCTAGAGCTCATTGTCGAATCATGTAAACAAGCCATATTAGAAAACGAATAATTATTCACAAGCCTGATCCAAATAGATTTAGCTGGAAGTACCAATGAGGTTCAAGACCCAAACTTAATTCCCAAATCCTTGTCAATGACCAAACAATCCTTCCATGAACAACTTGAAATTTTAAAGGGGTTGTCTTTCGAAAAGTTTACGACATAGTTGAACATCGTGTAGATGAGCTTGAGCGCTAGGTACTGGACTATTCGACACACAATGATGAAATTGAACAGAGCCTGCATAGTATTTCAATGGATCTAAGGAAATTAGAAAATGACCTTTACGACATAGAAATTCGAGATGAAATCAAAATGGCCCCCATGAGAAGCTACATCGAAGAATGGTTCCAACAGAGAATGGACAACCTCATCTAGGAAGGGCAACAATCGGTCGAGACGATTCCACTGACCATCGACGACGACAACAAAAATGCATCGGCTTCATAGTAAGTCTATACTGGTATATTGTTTTCTTTATCAATCCAGTTTAAGTCTATATTATCATCTTGTTTTCTTTATCAATCCATTTATTATCTCTTTAAATAGAAAACTGTAACCAAACACTCATAACTTCCAATTTCTTATTTTCATGTCTTCCTCCCTACCATCGCGCACTTCTTTTTTCGACATTCCTAATTCTTGTACTTATTTATTTTTATGGTCTGTGGGAGCCCCAATCCCAGTCTATATGACAAACGCATTTAAATTTCCAGAAATATGTAACATACATTATTAATTTTTGATAAATTTCAAAGAAAACTGATTCGAGAATGCCTTTATTATATGCTAAATTTTGGGTGTCCATGTGTTGGTATGTGTTATATTCTTTGCATGTGTGTGTGTGGGCACGTCAGATTCGACAACTGCGTTTGACGATTTTGCTATTTTTAGCGGTTTTCTAAATTAATCTTGGATTAAGGGATTGGG
The DNA here is from genome assembly GCA_009831015.1 of Picea engelmannii. Classification (NCBI taxonomy): domain Eukaryota; kingdom Viridiplantae; phylum Streptophyta; class Pinopsida; order Pinales; family Pinaceae; genus Picea; species Picea engelmannii. Next base: position 505,205 of record ML779925.1, on the reverse strand, counting down.
GTTTTGGTATCTATGAAATACCTAAAAACATGGTATATAGTGTATGGTGAATGGTGAAATTCGATATAATGAAATAAGAAAGGTTTTCCCTAGTTGAGGGTTTCCAGTATAAATCTTTGTGTACTATGTGAATGAGCCATTGATTAATTTTTGTTTTTCTTAAGAATGTATACGCATTACTTTACTTCGCAGGTTTAAAACTTACATGTGGTATCAGAGCTCATTTTTTGCTTCAGAGGAATGCCTTTTTTGCTGAGGATTTGGCTCGGTCTTGAAAGATCAAGTTTATATTGGGTTTGTGATAAACCTGGGTTTAGTGGGAGCTTTTGCAGTGGAGATTCGAGTATAGAAAGAGGAATGGCGATCTCTTATAGAATCTAGATAGAGAAGTTCAACGGTAAAATCTTTGATCTATGGAAGCTCAAAATGGAGGACCTTCTTGTAGACAAAGAAAAATGGATCGTTGTGGATCCTGGTACACAGTCTACTGGTACATCGTCTACTAGCACACAGGCTATTGGTACACAACCTACTAGTACATAAACTACTAGTACACCACCTACTGGTATGTCAAAGGAAGATTGGGAGAAGTTGGACTGAAGATCAAGGAGTAATATTCGACTCTGCCTGGAAGATTCAGTGTTTTTGAATGTCTCAGGAGAATCTACAGCCAAGGAAATATGGGATAAGTTGGGGAATTTGTATCAATCAAAGTCCCTGGTAAACAAGTTGTTTCTTCGAAAGAATTTGTATCATCTTAGGATGGAAGATGGAGATTCTGTGACAGAAAATCTAAATGCCTTTAATACTCTGGTAAGTCAACTTGTCTCTATTAATATTACGATTGTAGAAGAAGATAAGTGTATTACTTTGTTATGTTCTTTGCCAGACTCTTGGGATAATCTGGTTGTAGCAATTGTTAGTACCACTCAATGTAGTTTCATCCATGTTATCTGAAGAGATGAGGCGGAAAAGCATGGATAGTCACAGCACAGATGCTTTATTTGTAAGAGGTCGTACCCAAGACAAGAATCCTGGTAAGCCTTTGGGGGGGAGATCTAAATCTACAGGTAGATATAAGTCTCCAGGAAAATCTTCGAGGAAATGTTGGAAGTGTGGTAAAATAGGGCATTATAAGAAAGATTGCAAGTCTAAGAAGGTTGATAAACCAAAGGGATCTGATAGTACCTCTTCCACAGAGGAGAAAACCTCCACTGAAGAACGAGGTGATGTTTACCTGGCATATACAGTTACACATGCAGACCGTGATGTATGGTTGATTGACTTAGGTGCATCATACCATATGAATCCTCACAAGGAGTGGTTCTCTGAATATGAAAAATACGATGGTGGTGATGTATTCCTAGGAGATGACTCGACAGCCAAAAGCATGGAACGTGGAAGGGTTAAGTTGTTGCTAAAATATGGAAGGATTAGAACTCTCCCTTGGGTTCTGTACATTCCAAAACTTATCAGGAACCTAATATCTGTAAGAAAGTTGGATGATGCAGGAGTGGATACTGTACTTGGAAAGAACACTTGCAAGATGGTACAAGGGGAAATGGTGTTGATGAGGGGAGTTCGGTGTGGAAATCTGTACAAGTTTTTGGGAAGAACTTATACTAATGGGTGTAATAGTTATGTTGTCCTTAAGAAGAAAAATAAAGAATACAAGACCAATATTGTTCATGAAAAGAAGACCATGCTGTGGTATCAAAGACTAGGGCATATTGGAGAAAAGGGCCTTCAAACACTACACGGTAAATGCATGGTTGAAGGTATGTCTAATTGCACTCTGAATTTTGATTTCTATGAACATTTCATATATGGTAAACGTAATCGAGTAAGATTCCCATCTGGTGCTACAAGAGAAAAGGGGATCTTAGAATTGATACACAATGAAGTGTTTGGACCTGTGACTATTCCATCACTAGGTAAGTCTATGTATTATGTTTCATTCATAGATGATTTCTCAAGGTACACATGGATTTATTTTCTTAGAAAGAAATCTGAGGTATTTGATAAATTTAAAGAGTTTAAGGCTCTGGTAGAAAATCAGATAGAGAAGAAAATAAAGGTATCGAGAACAGATAATGGTGGACACTTATGTGGAAATGAATTCAAAGAATTATGTAAGAAGTGTGGTATAGAAAAGAAAAAGACTACTCCATACACTCCTTAGCAGAATGGAGTTGTAGAAAGGATGAACAGGACACTAATGGAAAAAGCAAGGATCATGCTCAACGGTGTCGAGTTAGGACAAGAATTCTTGGTAGAGGCAGTGGGTACAACATGTTGCCTGGTCAATCAATCACCTTCATCAATGTTGGATGATAAAAATCCACACGAGGTATGGAATGAAAAGAAACCCTCTCTTCAACATCTTAGAGTGTTTGGTTGTGATTCTTATGTACATGTTCCAAAGGAAAATAGGAGTAAGCTGGATAAAGAGGCTAAAAAGTGTATCTTTATTGGTTATAAATATGGTGTGAAAGGTTATAAGATTTGGAACCCAGAAACTAAGAAAATTGTTTACATTCGGAATGTTGTTTTTAGAGAGGTAAAAGATGTGTCCAAACATGAATTCCTACCAATTCAAGATGAACCTAAGAAAATAGAGCTAGAGTTGGATGATGCAAAATCTGAATCATCTGAAGAAGATGAAGAAGCAGTAGAAGAAGAAGAACCTCATACCCCAGTATTGAGGAGATCGGTGAGAGAAAGAAGGAAACCAGAAAGGTATAGTCCACCTAATTTCCGTTTCAATTTTTCTTTATCTATTATTGATGATAATCCCAAAATTGTCAGGGAAGCAATGAATTCAGAGGATAGTAAACTATGGAAGAAGGCCATGGTTGAAGAAATGGATTCCTTGGATAAAAATGAAGCATGGGATATAGTGGAGTTTCTAGCTGGAAGAAAATATATTGGTAGAAAATGGTTGTTTAAGAAGAATTTTAATGCAGAAGGAAAAGTGGAGAAATACAAAGCTTGGTTAGTAGCAAAAGGTTATTCCAAGGTAGAGGTAATTGACTTTGGTGAGATTTTTTCTCTTGTTTCTAAGTTAACTTCTATTAGATTTTGTTTATCTATTGTTGTTGCTTTTGATCTTGAAGTGGAAAAGATGGATGTGAACACAACATTCCTACATGGGGATGCGGAAGAAGAAATCTACATGAAGTAGCCAGAAGGATTTGTAGTGAAGGGAAAGAAAGAGATGGTCTATAAGCTAAAGAAGTCACTATATGGTATGAAGAAATCACCCAGGATGTGGTACCAAAAGTTTGACACATACATCCTTGGATTGGGATTTGTGAGAAGCAGGGTTGATCACTATGTATATTCCAAGAAGGTTGGTAATCACTTCATTTATGTAGTTTTGTATGTTGATGACATGTTGTTGGTAGGAAATAACATGGGTGTTATCAAGGAGGTGAAATCGCAGCTATCCTCCAAATTTGACATGAAGGATCTCGGTGGTGCTAACTTAGTTCTAGGAATGGAAATTAAAAGAGATCATGCAAACAAGAAACTTTGGTTGAATCAGAGAAAATATGTTGAGACAATATTGCAAAGGTTTAATATGCTTGGAAGTAAATTGGTCAAGGTTCCTATTCCTATAGCTGTAAAGTTATATGTAAATCAGTGTCCCAAGACACAGGAAGAAGAAGAGGACATGTCTCATGTTTCATATGCCAGTGCAGTTGGAAATTTGATGTATGAAATGGTATGTACTAGACTGTACATTTCACATGCAGTGGGAGTTTTGAGCAGGTATATGTCAAAACTAGGGAAGGAGCATTGGACAACAGTAAAGAGGGTCTTCAGGTATTTGCGTGGCACTACCAATTATGGATTTTGCTACCAAGGAAGACCAGGATTGGATAGAGTGGTGGACATACATGGCTTTGTTGATGCAGACTGGGATGGAGATATGGATTGTAGAAGATCTACAAGTGGGTATGTATTTAATCTATTTGAAGGAGAAATTAGTTGGATGAGCAAAAGACAGGTTGTAGTGGCACTCTCAAGTACAGAAGCTAAATACATGGCAGCCACTCATGCAAGCAAGGAAGGATTATGGTTACAAAGATTGCGTTCAGGTATTGGGTTGGTACAACAAGAAGTGAGATTATATTGTGACAGTCAAAGTGCAATCTTCCTGGCAAAGAACCTAGCTTATCATTCGAAGACAAAGCATATTGATGTTCAATATCACTTTGTGAGAGACATGGTTGAGGAAAATAAGGTGTTACTGGAAAAGGTTGACACTTTGAAAAATGTTGCAGATTCATTGACAAAGTATGTGAGCACAGAAAAGTTCTCCTGGTGTAGAGTAACAATGGGCATTGCTTCCCTGGATTGTTGACTATATAAAATTCTGTGGACCCCTGGATGCAAAGAAAACAACAAGTGGGAGAAGGTTGGGTATGTGTTATATTCTTTGCATGTGTGTGTGTGGGCACATTAGATTCAAAAACTGCATCTAACGATCCCTTGTAGTAGTGTACTTTGTGTCGTGTGCACCAGGCGCTTCCTAGGGGGCGCCAGGTATGCCCCCCCTGGTTACACGTAGTGCCCCAAAAAAAAAATTTGGGTGTTTTTTTCTATTTTTAGCGGTTTTCTAAATTAATCTTGGATTCAGTGATTAGGGTTTTGATATCTATGGAATACCTAAAAACATTGTATATATTGTATGGTGAATGGTGAAATTTGATATAATGAAATAAGAAAGGCTTTCCCCGGTTGAGGGTTTTCGGTATAAATCTCTCTGTACTATGTGAAAGAGTCATTGATTAATTTCTATTTTTCTTAAGAATCTATATGCATTGCTTTACTTCACAATTTTAAAACTTACACCAGGAACCTTTGTTGTTTGTTTCAAAGAAAACTAATTCAGGAATGCTACATTTTTTGTGTCCTATTGTATGCTAAAAAAAATTTGTCCAGGAACCTTTGTTGATGTAAAAGACATTATTACTTTCAAAGAAAACTAATTCGGGAATGCCTTTGTTGCACGACGTTGTTACTATTCTATTGTATGCTAAATTTTTGGTATCCAGGAACCTATAATTTGATAAATTTTGTGTCCAGAAGCCTTTGTTTTAAAGAAAACTAATTCAAGAATGCTAAATTTTTTGTGTTTTTTGTCCACGAACCTATGTAACAGACGTTATTACTATTCTATTGTATGCTAATTTTTTTGTGTCCATGAAACTTTAAATGTTGATGTCATTTCCAGAAATATCTAACAAACATTATTAATTTTTGGTAAATTTCAAGGGAATGCCTTTGTTGCACGACATTGTTACTATTCTATTGTATGCTACCTTTGGGTGTCCAGGAACCTTTGTTGTCGTCATTTCCAGAAATATCTAACATAAATTATTATTTTTTGATAAGTTTCAAGGGAATGCCTTTGTTGCACGACATTGTTACTATTCTATTGTATGCTACCTTTGGGTGTCCAAGAACCTTTGTTGTTTGTTTCAAAGAAAACTATGATAAAAAAAAAATTCTCCAGGAACCTTTCTTGATCTGACAGACATTATTACTTTCTAAGAAAACTAATTCAAGAATGCCTTTATTGCACAACGTTGTTACTATTCTATTCTATGCTAAATTTATGGTGATCCTTTCTCGCAGGACGTTCTTACTATTCTATTGTATGCTAAATTTATGGTGTCTAGGAACCTATAATTTGATAAATTTCAATTTCTTTTCTGTCGAGGACCCCTTGTTTTAAAGAAAACTAATTCAGGAATGCTAAATTTTTTGTGTTTTTGTCCACAAACCTATGTGACAGACGTTATTAATATTCTATTGTATGCTAAAAAACTTTGTGTCCAAGAACCTTTTAAATGCTATTGCACGACGTTGTTACTATTCTATTGTATGCTAAATTTATGGTGACCCTTTCATGTAGGATGTTTTTACTATTCTATTGTATGCTAAATTTATGGTGTCCAGGAACCTGTAATTTGATAAATTTCAATTTCTTTTGTGTTCAGGAGCCCTTGTTTTAAAGAAAACTAATTCAGGAATGCTATTTTTTTTGTTTTTTTGTCCACGAACCTATGTAACAAACGTTATTACTATTCTGTTGTATGCTAATTTTTTTGCCCAAGAACCTTTTAAATGTTGATGTAACAAACGTTTTTATTAGGAACCTTATTACTATTGTACACTACATTTTTTTTGTCCAGGCTCCTTTTAAATATTTCCTGTACTATCAAACTTAGATACTAGGAACCTTTGTTGGTGTATCGAACATTAATAATTTTGATAAATTTCAAATAAAAATAATTTGGGAATACTAAATTCTACATGGATACCACATGTACTTCAACTTTCTACCCACGTGTATGTACTCGGTCACATTTATTCCCATTCCAACCTGGCAGGGACTACGTTGTCATGCAACACCTGTTTATGTATGTTATTTATAATGATTAAGTACTAACATCAATGAGGTGGTATCAATATGTGAGGTGTTTGTACATATTCATTTCTTTTCAATATATTCCCAACCCTATCAAATTATATAATTATATGTCATGATTACATGATAAAATTTTAATTTAGTAATGACATGAAAATGTATTTGTACATTTTCATCTTTTATTTATTTTTAATGGTCATTTTAATCTATAGCCGTGTCAAATCATACGCTGTAAATTTATATTAATTTAAAAAATCAGAATTTTAATTCATCTTTTCATTTTAAAGTTATACTTGGTTACTGGGAAATAGGGATTTTATAAAGGAACTAAGGTGGTTGTTGATAAGGTGTAGATAACTTTTGTGTAGATTGTAAGTATAAAGTTACGACTCCTCCTCCCTTGGATGGTGGCCCTTATCTATTGCTCTAGAATCTTTACATTACAATGCAAATAATTCCATAAGAGCATATCACAACAGTTTGGATGATACAATTGTTGTTGAAGTTGAAATTAAAATTAAAAGAAATTATAAGTGGCCTTAAAATTTTAGGTGTCATTTTAACTACCACGTATCATGGTAGAGATTTCTAGGTAGGGCTTCTGGGATTTGTAAGAGTCACATGTTGGGGAATAATTTAATTCATTTTGGCAGTAGTAAAATTTTCAATGTGCCTATTACACATTTTTCAAGGTCTTGAAGAATTTGTTCGAGTTGCCATGAATTATTCACCTTTACTTTAATACTTAATATTTGATTTATCTGTAATAGCTTGTGGGCGGGCGCTAACATTCATATTTGCATCTTGTAATAGTAGTTATGATAGGTAAGAAAATATACATGAAATATATCATAATTTGTGAAGCGAGAGAGTTGTTAGCTTATACTTGATGTATATATAATCTCGCAAAAGGGTTTGCTTCTACTTGATTACTCTATGAATTTATATCATATAATATGAATTAACTAGCATACTCCTGAAGTGGGGGAAAGAGGACGTCAAATTGTTTTGGTGATTATGATAATTAAAGAGAGGATGTAAAGCCTTCAGTGAGGAGGGGACGTGGCACCTCCGCCTGACCACCATGGACAAAGAAAAGACATGGAAGTTGGGGTTATTAAGGAAACTCGGATGAACGAGCATGCATGCAATTGGGTAGGTCATGTGATGAGTTGGCTAAGTTGGACGCACTTGGGTAGACTTGGCTAAGTGACTTAAGGAGGTGAGCCAAGACTTATATGGGTGGGTTCTCCACACTTGGGGATCATGATGGGTGAGCATGGTGCCTTGAGGCACATGTTACCATCAATCATGACCAATGGGTACACTCACCTTACAGAGATCTCGGGCACACCATATTTGGGCATTTTCATGCGAAGGACTCAAGCGACAAAGATGTGGAGTCGACACATGTGACGGTTGAGTTGGGAATGATGACCCAGGGAACCGATGTGACAAATGGTTGCATCACAACTTGAATGAGACACATAACATGGTGAGTTGTTTGGTCAGATCAACCTCACCAAAAGTACACGATTGTTAGAGCACGAAAGGGCACGATAGTTCAGTGAGGAAAACACATATATATGGAGAGTTGCAACGAGATAGAGACAACAACTTGGAAAACAACTCGGTGGAGAAAGACACCAAGTTTTATGAGGTATATTTGGGAAAAGAGGGGGCGAGCTCCCCCAAGGAGCCAAGTCCCTCTACATGGGAGGACTTGTACTTCCTTGGGGAGGTTCTTTGGATAGAGCTAGGGAAAAATTCTTTGGGTTGAGTCTGGCAAGAAGGATGACTTTGGAGTTGGGAAGTGCATGCGATGGGGAGGAGTCTTGTGATGAGGATATGTGATAGAATCGGTCATGAAAGTATGGGGAGGACATGAGGTAGTAGTGAGGCAAGTCGTATCTTGTGTATGAGCCAAGTGCTCCCTTCTTGTATCAATGCATTGTATTGTACATTGTTGTAATATCTTGTATAATATGAGCTTGTATGGGTGTTAGGCACATTGCGGTGTTGCATGACCCTCAGGTGTCAGGCTACTTGGGTGTGTCAAGTCATGTTGGATCCTCAAACATGCTGTGGGGGTGTGACACGGGAGGTGTTTATTTTGGATGATAGATGAATAATCAATAGAGGACCCATTCAACAACTGTATTTGTTTATTATTCTTGCATATGAAAATGGTAGTCATGTATAGTGCCCCATAAACTAAGATTCCAACAAGTTAATCATAAATGGATGCATGGTGGGAGGAATATTAGATTAAGAGGGAATTAAATTTGATTGTTATGTATTGGGACATTTTCATGGGTAGTTGGTACTACTCAATCCGAGTGTGAAAAAAACTAGGTGAGATGGGATTAATAGGCTACAATGAAAAAAAATTAAAGAAGATGGTGCTCACTTTAACATGTGTTATATAATTGATGGTCATTTGAGTTGCATCATCTTGAATGGAAAAGTAACTTCTCCACAAGATTTTAACACATTCATGTTACTTGTAAACAATCAATGACAATGTTCTAATACCTCGAGTATGAATAGACATTAAATTCCCCTCCAAATGGAACTCTTCTAATACCCATGCGATTGTTAGATAATTCTCTTCCAATTAAATCTAATTTAATACCCTTAAATCTTTCATGGAAAATAGAATCCAAGGTACTCCGACTAATCATAATGCCAAAAAGCAACAAACCGACATCATTTTAAAGAAATCATTTTCTAATATGTGGAATCTTGATAACATGGTCTGTAGGGAAATTATGAAACTTTCTCTACTGACATCCATGTATCCATGATAAATTTATCAAAAAATATTTTCATTTAATAAACGTACAATTTAAATTAGTATTTAAGTTCCTTTTGTTGAGGCATCTTCTCATGGTTCAATCTCATTCTATTTTAGCAAGGTTTCTTTTGTGGAATATACATGTACCAAAGTTATATTTCCATGTATTTTAGATTGTTGAAGAGAATCCAAGGTTAATCTCACCCATCCATGTTGAAAACAATAGTATTGTTCTCACCATTAAGGTTAATCTCATCCATCCATATCTAAAAGAATATTATTGTTCTCTCCCAGGTTAGAAAAAAATTATTCCAAATTTATTTATATAATAAAAATAATAATGATAATCTAATTTTAAGGTTGCGGCCAAGCTAGACACCAAATTGGTGTATGATACCCCCTTGTTTGTGGGACAAGGAACCCCCTCCGCCCAGCGATTTGACTGGTAAATTCTACAAAGGTATACATACCCTACCCCCCTTTTGGATTTGAATATGTGACATCTTAGGAGAAAACCCATGCTCTTAACCATTAGGCCCACTCGAGTTGTATAATATATTAAAACTTCAAAACATGTTTAAGTTTCAACTTAAAAAAAATTGATTGATGGACATGCTATAAATCAACGTAGTTACACATATACATGTACCAAAGATATGTTTCCATGTAGTTTAGATTTTTGAAGAGAACCCAAGGTTAATCTTGCCCATCCATGTTGAAAACAATAGTATTATTCTCATCATGAAAGTTAATCTCATCCATCCCTATCTAAAAGAATATTATTATTCTAGCCCATGTTAGAAAAAAATATTCCAAATTTTATTTAAATAATATATTAAAACTTCAAGACATGTTTAAGTCTCAACTTAAAAAAATTGATTGGATGTGCTAGAAAGAAGCGTAGCTACACCAAATTATAACTTACACTAATTTTGGTGACAAATACTAATATATCTATGTTGGAGAATGAATTGGCACCCATAGAGATCAACATTTTGTTAATAAAGTTTGCAATCTAGATATAAATCATGAGATATAAGCTTACAAAATACATATGTAGGTTTAAGGCTATATCATAAACCGATCTACAGGGGTTTGAAACTTGTCAATGCAGATTATTAGAATGCATACATAGTTTTTTTTTTTTCTTTCTTGCATTTCCTCACCTTCAAAATTTGAGAAACAATATATAATGGGATATGAGTGTGTTACACATTATTTCCGTCATCCCTATGACCGTTAATGATGTAAACCTATATGTTACTTTTAGAGGGGTCAGTGGCCTGAGTTCCTGAAGAGAGAAGGGGGAAGAACTTTTCCTGAGAAAAGAAGTTGCATTTTCCCTTGTAAAAACCCTGTAAAAAGGGAAGTTCGCAGGTTGCTATTTAGGCAGGGCGTGAGAATGCCTGATTCTCGTAGGTTGCACCATAGCTAGGGTGCAAGATGTTCACAGGTTTCTCTATAGGCAGGGTGTGAGAATGCCTACATGTGGGAAAAACAAGCGTTTTCTCGAATCTTCTAGAAGGAGAAACTTCTATGGTGAGGTGGCATCTGAATGGTTTGGATCTTACTCGCTTTCATGATTTAGTGGGATCATCCTAACTTATTCACCTTATCCTCTTCAACTTATAAAAGGAGAGGATTTCTCATGGAGAAAGTTATCTTTTGGTTAGCTTTGGTTGGCTTGGAATTATTAGCTTGGTTTGAGTGGTTTTGAGATTTGTTTTGTCAAGATAGATTGTGAGTAGTTATCAGATCCATGGTCTCAGAATCCTTGGAGTGAAAGTGTGTGGGGAATGAGGACATTTGGAAGGTACCTTATGACATCAAGTCCATGGTTGTAATCTCTCTTTCACATTTAATATGATACAGTAATATGATTCTTTCCTATAAAGCTTGTTGTGTTTTATTGTATGATTCCTTAATCACATACATAGGTTTATATTGAGTTTATGCTATTGCTATCACTTTGGATGGTTGTGTTCTTTAGCAGGTTCATCATTGTATGAGCATTGGAATGAATCTAGGGTGGCGATGGCGAGAGGAAGCGACATATAAATGGTATGTCACTCATCCCTCTTTAGTTAGTAAATTCAATATCTAAAACTTAAGGAAAGCGTCATGTTCTGGTGTGTTTTGTTCTAGATCTAGGTGGATCTAGGGAGATCTACTAGTGTCTGCACCTACCGATTAGTCCAATAGCAGAGTGAACTATACATTGCTTGTATTCTACATAGTTTCAGAAGGAGGAAAACACTTGGTGTTCAAAGAACCCAAGTACCAGAAATTGCAGTTGATTCTCTTTAAATTTAAATTCGTTGTATACGGGATGGATGGCTTTAAGAAAAGGGACAATGGATGGGATGGAAAACGAAGATTGGAAAACAGAGAGGGATGATGGATGGAATGGGTGGTGGAGTTTGGATTGACAAGATGTATGCACATCAAAGGTTTTAGTGAAGAAAAGGTAGTTTCTCTCCCATAGAGAAGTGCAAGGCCCGACTCCTATATCGTGACCTCCTCCAACATTTTATTGAACAAATGGTAGTTTCTCTCCCACAAAACGGTGCAGGGCCAGACTCCTATGTCATGACCTCCTCCAATCCCTCTCTCATGGCTCCCTCTATAAAGTATTTTTTCTATCACAAATAAATCTACTAGCAGGTAATTTTAAAGGATTCGGTCAAAATGAAATTTCTACCATCCCATAAAAAATATCGTTGATGAAAACAACATGCATGCTCCTAGAACACAATGATAATATTGTAATTTTTAAATATGTGAAGTAAAGTAATGCATACAGATTCTAATCAAAACATAAAGTAATCCATAGCTCATACACATAGTACACAAAAATTTACACTAGAAACCCTTAACCGAGAGAAAACCATTCTTCCTTGGTGTCGCATGTAACATCACGCTCTGGCGCACTGAGAAAACTTATTCTTTGAGGACACTTTCTCACAAGTGATCCAGACTATTATGATATTAAAACAATTGTCCTTGATTATGATGCGTTATGATAGATGACATGATGTTTTACTGCATTGACATAGATAGGTGCTATTGACTCGATTTTACTGAGTGTGCAAGGTTTTGGACCTTGAGGATGCAGCGGCATCGATGGAACCCTTGGACTCTGGATCGAGTTAGGGAGTATGCTATTTAGGTTTCATTGTTTTACTATGATTTTAGAACATTTGATTAGATGATATGATGTGGACATGTCTAACATGATTGTTGATGATGCAGGCTGACGATAGCTTGCCGACCAGACTCACATATGGAGTAAAGGGGCCACACACGACTACTAGAGAGGTTGAGGGAGAGGTGTGGACAGCAGCCCTACCACAATCTACTAGAACTCTCGTCGTGGCTCAAACTGTAGGTTAACAATTACCTAGTTCGACAGGACCCACGATGTTGCAAGGACAGATTGCGACAGTCGCTCGTGATGATTCTAAGGGGCGCGCAATAAGGTGGGGGCCTTATTTATTAGAATACCTTAGTCTCCCACAAGTTCACCTGGCAGAGTGTTGACTCCAGGGTTTATTTATGTCTACCAATCAGTCAAGAGGCAAGTGGCACCCTTGGAGCATGTGCTGCGTCCTAAAGGGCACGTCGCACGAAAGAAACAACAAAGGCGAGTGGCACCCTTGGAGCACGTAGTGCGTCCTGAAGGGCATGTCGCATTGGTGATGTTAAAGGAACGAACCTAGATAGCCCTAAGACATATATCTCATTAAGAAATTTAAAAAAAAAAATGACTCCCCTAATTAAGTGTCGCCCAGTCCAGAATATAAGTTCTCAGTTTAAAACTTCGCTAGGGGTAAAATTTTGTCTACCCTTAGGAAAATATCTCTAAAAAAAATAAAATGATAAAGTTTAAAATAAAAACCACTTAAGCAATAATTGTGGACTTCATAAATTTTTGGGTAAAATGAAGAGAGTAAGAACTTAGATAAAATCTGTGGATAAAAGGTAAAGAAGAATTTAATTATTTAACTTGTGAAAGTGTAAAAGGATATTAAATTAATAATAAAAGGAAAAGAGGTTAAGTTGCACAACTGTCGTTTTTAGCTCTAATAAAAAGGGGAAAGGGGGAAATTATAAAAATTAGGAAACTAGGAAATGGAGGTAACATAAAAAGGGAAAGAGGGGAACTTATGGTAAAAAGCGGGAGGTCAACTTAGTAAAGAATCTGCATTTAAGAACCTTCTAATTTTGAACTGACTTAGCATTTTCATTTTAGAGAAAGCCTTTAAAACATGTAAGGGAATCTAGGGACACCTAGGAGTAAATTTAGGAGTAACTCTAGGTGGGTGAGGAAAACAAGACAAATTAATAAATTAAAGAAAATAATTATTGAGGAAAATGGGGGATGAATGACACTTGTACGAAGGAGAATTTTTAGAAGATTTTTATTAAAACTTAAAGAAAATGAGATTTAGGGAAAGATTAGAAGTTCTAAAACTCTATAAAAGAGAGGAAGGAGGAGGAAGAGGGGATCGACTGTTAGCGTAACGTTACGCTACCGGATTAAGGACTTGACTGATTTACTTGTGGGGAGTTGGGATTTCCCAACTCAGAGAGGAGTGGTAGCTCAACCTTGTGAGGCAAGCTAGGAGATATACGTACCCTTGGAAAGTGTGTGTCCCCTTTGCAGCTCAGACAGATAAGGGGGAAGCAGAGTACCCCTAGTGTTGGCTGGGAGGTATCGGTGTAGTCTCAACAGTCGACGAGCGAGAGCGGCACGGAGCTCGCAGACAACACTCGGGGAAGGCGAAAAGGAAACAATATGTTTCTTGTTGAATGATAAAATGTTGTAGGAATTATGATTTAGATATACATTGTGTAGTGGGTAGGTAAACTACTTTTTTTTCTTGCCCTTGATGCGTTTGAACCGACCATTTTAAATTTATTAAAAGTGAATATTGACTTATGTTTATTACCACACATACCAGCGTGACTGCCCTGTGGAGAGGACTAGAGCGTCCGGATCAGTCGGACCCACTACCGTGGGAGATATGGGCAAGGCCCATCGGATTCATACATCAGTGAATAAGCGCCAGGTAGAGCACCAGACGACTATGCTCGAGACGATAGGTACTGTCGCTGACCAAACCCTTAGTATTTTGATAGATCAAGGTGCTACCAAGAGTTTCATTTCTGGTGCAACGCTAAAAAGGATTAAGGTAAAGGTAGTCGAACAGGACGATTTTAGCTTTGTAGAGATGGCTTTGGGAGCCAAACAAAAGCTTGGAGGAAAGGTTACAGGTTTTTCCCTTAACCTAGGAGAGTTCGTCACAAGGTCCAACCTATATGTCATGATCCTAGGATCTTATGATGTCGTGATCGGTATGGATTGGTTAGAATTGCATGAGGCGAGACTCAACTGTAAGACAAAATGGTTCATCTTGGTCGACAAAGAGGGACAGAGATGTGTGATTGTAGGACGGAACCAGGGATTTTCCCTGAGGTTCATCTCTTCCTTACAACTACGAAAGAGTATGTGCAAGGGGTGCAAGATTTATGCAGTCCTTGTGTTAAACGAGAAGAGAGTAGCAGAATGTCTAGAACACCTTCCAGTGGTGAGAGAGTTTTCGGATGTATTTCCAGAGGAGTTACTTGGGATGCCATTGGAGAGAGATTTGGAGTTTACCATAGACCTAAAACAGGGGACTGAACCGATAGCAAGAATTCCTTATCGGATGTCGACCCCAGAATTACAAGAGTTGAAAATGTAACTGAAGGATTTGTTGGACCTAGGACTGATATGTCCTAGTGTGTCACCGTGGGGTGCACTGGTTATTTTCATACGAAAGAAGGATGGATTGTGGAGTCTTTGCATTGACTACCCTCAACTGAACAAGGCCACGATCAAGAATCAATATCCCTTGCCAAGAATTGATGATCTACTCAATCAAATGAAGGGGGCGACAGTGTTCTCCAAGATCGATTTGCGATCAGGGTATCACCAGTTGCGGATAAAGGAGGATGAAGTCCCTAAGACCACCTTTAATATGAGGTTTGCACATTACAAGTTTATTGTTTTACCATTTGGACTAACAAATTCCCCAGGGGTATTTATGAGTTGGATGAACGGGGTGTTCCGTGAGTATTTGGAAAAGTTCATCCAAGTGTTCATTGACGATATTTTGATTTACTCTTGAAAGATGGAGGAGCATGATGAGCACTTGTGCTTGGTACTACAGTTTCTGTGAGAGCACAAATGGTATGGGAAGTTGTCCAAATGCTCATTTTATCAACCGAAGATTCACTACTTAGGGCATGTCATCTCCGACGAAGGCATCGTCATGGATCCAGCCAAGGTCGAGGCTATTATGGAATGGCCCACGCCGACGAATGTCACGGAAGTGTGTAGCTTTATGGGTTTAGTAGGATACTATCGATGGTTTGTCGAGATATTTTCAAAGATAGCAAATCTGATTACAGAAGTGCAGAAGAAAAACAAGAAGTTTGTTTGGACTGAGAAATGCACGGAAGAATTTCGGAGGCTTAAGGAGTTGTTGACAACAACACCGATACTAAAGGTCCCTGACATGGAGGCAAACTTTTTGGTATGCACAGACCCATCCAAGGAAGGTTTAGGTGGAGTCTTGATGCAAGACGGATGAGTGATTGCTTACATTTCGAGGAAATTCAGAAGGCATGAGGAGAACTACGTGACGCATGATTTGGAGTTTTGGAGACACTAACTTGTTGGATGGAAATTTGAATTAAAGACTGACCATTGTGGACTACAACACATTTTTACGCAAAGCGACCTGAACGCATGACAACGGTGTTGGTCGGAATTGCTTAGCGAGTACGACTTTGAGATTACTTACGTAAAGGGAATAGTGAACTGAGTGGTGGATGCTTTGAGTCGGAGTCCACGCATATTTTCAGTGTTGCCTCTTCAGATGAATCTACATGAGAAGATTCTCACTTTACAGCATGACGATGACTGGTACAAGGAGGTTGAGAGTTTTATCGGACAAAACACAATGATGGTACCATGATTTGAGGGATTTTCATTTGATAGCGATGGTTTATTTAGGTTTAAAGGTTGGATTTACATACCGCCAAACGACGATTTGAGGATGTTGATCCTAAGCGAGGCTCATAAAGCAGTTTACATGGATCACCCAGGAATCATGAAGATGAGGGCAGACCTTAAACCCTTATTTTTCTATAGGGGAATGAAGGCCGACATAGTTAACTATGTGACCAGGTGTCTATAATGTCAGCAGGTAAAGGCTGAACATAAACACCCAGGAGGATTACTACAACCACATGCTATTTTGGAATCGAAATGGGAGGTTATTTCGATGGATTTTATTGTTGGATTGCCACTGATGGCAAGGAGACATGACTCGATTTTTGTAGTAGTAGACACTCTGATGAAGAGTGCTCAGTTTATTCCTATGCGTACGATGTATCAGGCACCTGACATAGCTAGAATTTTCATCAGTGAGATTGTGAGGTTGCATGGCGTGCCTAAGAGGATTATATCCAATTGAGGATTGGTATTTACCAGACGATTTTGGACGAGTTTCCAAGAGGCCTTGGGAACCCAACTTAACTTTAGTACTTCATATCACCTAGAGACTGATGGGAAGACCAAATTAATGAACCAAACCTTGGAGGACATGTTACGCATGTACATGATGGACCAACAAAAGAGTTGGGAAGAATTATTGTCACTAGTAGAGTTCGATTACAACAATAGTTACCAGAGCACCATTAAGATGGCGCCTTTCGAGTCTCTTTATGGGAAACCATGTCGGATGCCCTTGAGTTGGGATCGGCTTGAGGACAGGGTCCTGGTGGTACCAGAAGCGATCCAAGAAATGGAAGAGAAAATGCAAACCATAAGACAAAGGATTAAAGAAGCGCAGGATCGACAGAAGATTTATGTCGATGCACACCGAGTCGACAGTAGTTATTAGGTCGTTGATCGAGTCTTCTTATGGGTTAAATAGCATAAGAGTTTGATCAAGTTTGGGAAGGGAGATAAAATCTCTCCTATTTTCATGGGACCTTTCAAGATTGTGGAGAGAAAGGGACCCGTGGCCTATCGACTAGCCTTGCCTGATTCCTTGAGGCGTATGCACGATGTTTTTCATGTATCTGTTTTGAGACATTACATTAGTGATTCTACAAATGTGATTGACATGAGTTCCTTGCAGGTATCAGATGAGGGAGTGCTCACGACTGAGCTAGTTTGTATCTTAGATCATCACGTTCGATAGTTACAACGTTGAACGGTAGATCAGGTCAAGGTCTAGTGGGACAATTATAGTCCGCACTCAGCGACCTGGGAGGACGCATATGATATGCGCCAGCAGTTTCCATTTTCGTTTGATAGATAGACTTATGATACTGTGATACACTTATTTCTGCATTTATACTATGAAACTTTGGGATGAAGTTTAGACCAAGAGGGGGTGTATGTCACATCCCACTCTGGTGCACTGAAAAAACTTATTCTTTGAGGACACTTGCTCACAAGTGAAACAGACTATTATGATATCAAAACAATTGTCCTTGATTATGATGCATTATGATAGATGACATGAAGTTTTACTACATTAACATAGACATGTGCTATTGACTCGATTTTACTGAGTGTGCAGGGTTTTGGTCCTTGAGGATGCAGTGGCATCGACGGAACCCTTGGACTCCGAATCGAGTCAGGGAGTGTGCTATTGGGGTTTGATTGTTTTACTATGATTTTAGTACATTTGATTAGATGATATAGTGTGGACATGTCTGACATGATTGTTGATGATGCAGGCTAACGATAGCTTGCCGGCCAAACTCACATATGGAGTAAAGGGGCCACACACGACTACGAGAGAGGTTGAGGGAGAGGTGTGGACAACAGCCCTACCACAGCATACTAGCACTCCCACCGTGGCTCGAACTGTAGGTTAATGATTACCTAGTTCGAGAGGATCCATGATATCACGAGGGAAGACTATGACAGTCGTACACGATGATTCTAAGGGGCGCGCAATAAGGCGGGGGCCTTATTCCTTAGAATCCCTTAGTCTCCCACAAGTTCACCTGGCGGAGTGTTGACTCCAGGGGTTATTTATGTCTACCAATCAATCAAGAGGCGAGTGGCACCCTTGGAGCACGTGGTGCATCCTGAGGGGCACGTCGCCCGAAAGAAACAAAAGAGGCGAGTGGCACCCTTGAAGCACGTAGTGCATCCTGAAGGGCATGTCGCATTGGTGATGTTGAAGGAACAAACCTAGATGGCCCTAAGATGTATATCTCATTAAGAAATTAAAAAAAAAATGACTCCCTTAATTAAGTGTCGCCCAGTCCAGAATATAAGTTCTGAGTTTAAAACTTCGCTAGGGGTAAAATTTTGTCTACCCTTAGGAAAATATCTCTAAAAAAAATAAAATGATAAAGTTTAAAATAAAAACCACTTAAGCAATAATTGTGGACTTCATAAATTTTTGGGTAAAATGAAGAGAGTAAGAAATTAAATAAAATCTGTGGATAAAAGGTAAAGAAGAATTTAATTATTTAACTTGTGAAAGTGTAAAAGGATATTAAATTAATAATAAAAGGAAAAGAGGTTAAGTTGCACAGCTGTCGTTTTTAGCTCTAATAAAAAGGGGAAAGGGGGAAATTATAAAAATTAGGAAACTAGAAAATGGAGGTAACATAAAAAGGGAAAGAGGGGAACTTATGGTAAAAAGTGGGAGGTCAACTTAGTAAAGAATCTGCATTTAAGAACCTTCTAATTTTGAACTGACTTAGCATTTTCATTTTAGGGAAAGCCTTTAAAACATGTAAGGGAATATAGGGACACCTAGGAGTAAATTTAGGAGTAAATCTAGGTGGGTGAGGGAAATAAGACAAATTAATAAATTAAAGAAAATAATTATTGAGGAAAATGGGGGACGAATGACACTTGTACGAAGGAGAATTTTTAGAAGATTTATATTAAAACTTAAAGTAAATGAGATTTAGGGAAATATTGGAAGTTCTAAAACTCTATAAAAGAGAGGAAGGAGGAAGAGGGGATTGGTTGTTAGCGTAACGTTATGCTAGCAGATTAGTGACTTGATTGATTTACTTGTGGGGAGTTGGGATTTCCCAGCTCGGAGAGGAGTGGTAGCTCGACCTTGCGAGGTGAGCTGGGAGATAGACGTACCCTTGGAAAGTGTGTGGCCCCTTTTTGGATTGGAGGTCTAAGGGGGAAGCAGAGTACCCCTAGCGTTGGCTGGGAGGTACCAGTGTAGTCTCAACGGTCAGTGAGCGGGAGTGGCACGGAGCACGCAGACAACACTCGGGGAAGGCGAAAAGGCAACGATATGTTTCTTGTTGAATGATAAAATGTTGTAGGAATTATGATTTCTATCTTCATTGTGTATTGGGTAGGTAAACTGCTTGTTTGTCTTGCCCCTGATGTGTTTGACCCGACGATTTTAGATTTATTAAAAGTGAATATTGAATTATGTTTATTACCATTCCAGTCGCTGCGATTGAGTGATAGAGAATTTAGATATAATGATGTGTGGCATGGGTATTCTGGCCCAAAAGAAATAACTTCATGTCTGTATTTATCTTTTTATATTTGGTATTCTGGCATTGGGCAACTATTGGATCCCTATCTGCATCTTCATGTTTTCATCTCAAAGCCGAAGAAACACTTAATTTATGAGTTGTGTATTGTTTGCACCCATGCATATTTGAATTCAGGGATAGATCACCCTTGTTGTAAAGCCTGGAACATAAATGAAGTGATTGAGCCTGTCACATTGATGTAATCCAGTTAAATTATAAGTCTGTGTAAGGTGTACACCTACATGTCTGCATTCAAGGTTAGAAAGTGAATGTTGTAAAGACGAAAACAAAATAAATTGAAATGGGTTATTGTGATCTAATGTTGGCGGTGTTGTTTTCATTTTTTTGGAGATTTCCTCCTTCTTCCTGTGGCCCATCGAGCCTGAGCCCACCTTTGCCTGCATTTTTTTTATCCTATTAATACGATTCCCTGTTGGAATGTGTGTTGTTTTCATCCTAGTGTCATTATCTCCATTTTTTGCTTGGCCAAACGTGCACAGTGCTCATGCCTAATAAATTCGGCAGCACTTTTATTTTGTTATAAAGAACCAAAATGGTGCAAAGTATACTTCTACTTAATCAACAGAATACTCCTATTATTATTAGTAAGTCACGACGGCTATAGGTTTTAGGGGAGTTGTCTCTACTTCTTCTTACCGTGGTGCCCTCCTGCAGATTGGAATGATAATGGATCATTTTGGTCATTGTCGGGCATGATTTATGATGTTCTTTGTTCATTAGACATCCTCTTTCTTATTGAGACCCATGTAAGCCCTGTCCAACTACTGCCATATATAGAAGCTTCTCACTAGATTTCTGCTTGCCGATAGGAGACAAGCATGCAGCACCATCTCTAATCTCTTCCATTACAACGCCCTCCAATCAGCTATCTGTAGAGAAACTTTTTCCCTGGAAAGAGGTGTAAGTTGAGCATAGAATTCAAGAGCATGTAACCTACAGACCTATGCATGAATTATTTCAAGATGAGTGTTACCAGCCTGACTAACTTCCAGGGACAGTTGATCAATCGATAAAAGGTTAATTAAAGTTCACCTTTTGCCTTTGGATGAACCGGTACAATGAATGTTATTCATTTGGATAGCATAAAAATAAATTTCCCTTTCTGGCGTGAATGTACAGCGAGTTGTTATCCCATGGCTGACAGCCCTCATTCCTTTACTCTGTATACTTACACTATTAAATTACTGTATTTTTATATGGAATTTGTTCCACGATTTTATACTTTTATTTTAAAATATATATATATATATATATATATATATATACACACATATAAACCTTTGGGGATTTAGAGTTTTCATCGTTGAGATTTACTTTACTATCCATTTTACTTATGCGCAACCACTCCTTACCATGCGATAGCCACCTCTTGCCTTTATGAATGGCATTGACCAATGGATGAACCCATTATACCAGGACACCAACTGTCAGTACCGCATTAAGTGGTGAACCTTTTAATCCTGACAGCTCTATTAATCTGGCAATGATATTTTTGACTTGATAGCGTTGTTAGTAGCATTCCAGTATGTGGATTAGAGTAAGGTGAATTCCTTTAACCCTTAACAGCTTTCATTTATGCCTTGAACGGCTCTCCCTGACAACCACCTTCAATTACCCATTTCCTCACTTCAGTTGCTAATTTTAAAAGATAGTTGAAAAAGGATGCCCCCTTATTTCTAATATCACAATTAGACATGAAAGGAAGGTATTTACTAATTACTGTCTTCAGTTGCTATTTATAAAATGTAGTGAAAAATGAATGCTTTCCTTTTATTATTCAATTTAGACAGGAAATGAATGTTTATAAAAGTAGCAATTCAGCTGAAAAAGGATGTATTAGATCGTTGTTGTAAAATATAAAGGTAATGTCATTATAATATATTGTCTTGAATTATGTAAGACCAATGTTCTTGTAATATAAATTAAAAGGTAATGTTAGGGTTAGATAACATATAAATGTAATGTTGTGTTATTTTAAATTGCAAAGTTATTGTAATAATATGTAATGACATCGGTACTTTACTGTAATTTATTGTTATTGTAATATGCAAGGAGTAATGTCATTGTAATATATCGTTGAAATATGTAAGGGTAATGTTATTTCAATATAAGATAAATGTAATGTTAGTGTTAGATATCATATAAAATGTAATGACATTGTTATTTTGTCATAATGCTATTGAATTTTATTGTTATTGATGACTTATAAAATGTAAGGTACCTTGAACTAAGTATCATAAATTATTAAGATTTAGTAAATGAGGATTGTTGTTCATTTTAAATAATGTTGAACTTGGTTGGTCGTTTGTCTGAGTCCTTCTTTCTTACGCCTTCCGTAGAGTACATGGTCATTCATTTAATTATTGTGGTACTTGGTTGTAATCATTTAATTGCTTGGTCTGCTTGTGTCGGGCGGAATGTAGACACCTCCATGTTCCTCAGAACAGTTGCCATCCCTGAGACCTTAAATGGTTAAAATCGATGGGAACCTGGGCTTGAGCATTGTTTATGTGTTTTGAAGGTCCTAACCATTGCACGATAGAACGGGCAGGTAGTCAGTCATATTATTTGTCGGTTGATTGTTGTTCATTGTTGGGAGATTTTGATGTGCATCTTAGATTCTTATGTTGATATCGCAGTTGTATGCATCATGATTCGTCGTCATGTGGCGGCACAAAGTATAATGTCTTGTTACCCTTGTACACACGGACACACCAAAAAAAAAAAAATTCACTTGTTTTAAGAGGTTTGTTGTGGTGACGAGGAGGATCGTTACATATGGTATCAAAGCGGGTTCAACCCGCGACTTGGGATCACTACAGATTTCATTGACATGATTGGATTATAATGTTGCTAATCAAGTTGATTGTGTGCATGTAGGTAATAATGGTTAGAGGATGCCACGGAGATAGATGACAGGGTGCTAGGGGAGGACGCGCGACGCCTCCAGTAGCATCCACACCGGAGGGGTCTAACTCCTAAGGAGACGAGCAGTTTCTCGGGTAGGAGAAGATAGCAATTGGTGATGTAATCAGAATGATGAGATCCTTTCAGGACATGTCCAAGGCACTGATCAGCCATTTGGATAGAGATGAGGCCAGGGCGTCGGCACCCGATGAGGTTTCGCCACGTGCACCGGTCGTTACTGGTAGAATTCACCGTGAACTCAAGAAAGTCAAATTTCCTGAGTTCTTTGGTGCCCCGGACGGTGCAGCCATTGAGGCATTGTTGGAGAGAATGGCGATGTGCTTCACACTTCGCAATTATACCTCCAACATGAAGGTCCACATGGCAGTCTTTCAACTGAAGGGGAGCACTCTTATATGGTGGAAGACACTCCTACTGTAGCTGAACATGGTCGTCGAAGATGTATCATGGGAACTGTTCAAGGAATGGTTCTGAGAGAGGTACCTTTCAAAGGAATTCATTGAGTTTCAGCTCAATGAGTTCAACGCCTTACGACAGGGAGGTCGTACAGTGCTCAAGTACGAGGCATGTTTTATGGAGCTTCTCTAGTATGCTCCACACCTTAACACTGAGAAACTTAAGGTCAATAGGTTTGTATTCGGCCTTAATGGAAGCCTGTGTGCAAAGGTTAAGATTTTGATGCCTCAAACCTTGCACGATGTCATACAAAAGGCCCTCATAGAAGAGGAGGATCTTATCAGTGGGGGTCAGACCAGGACTGTAGGGAGACCAGCAGGGCAGGTTTCATCTGGAACACAGCAGCACCAGACACCACCAATACATACGTTAGGATATCGTGGCTTCCAGAGGGGATCCACTTTCACTACACCCCGGTGATTGACACCTCAGTAGCAGACACCTTACCAGGGACCACAGCATCAGCAGCAGTGTCTCCCGCAACAGCAGTAGTTTAGGCATGTTCAGCATAACAAACTAGGGTTACAGGCCGGTGGGTCGTCATCTTCTACTTCGGGTACCAGGACTACTGGGTCGAAGAAGGGATGTTGGATGTGTGGGGAGACACACTACCAGCGCGACTACCCTTTGGAGAGGACTAGAGCATCTGAATCAGCCATACCCAGTACTATGGGAGATATGGGCAAGGCCCATCGGATTCATGCAGCAGTGAATAACCGCCAAGCAAAGCACCAGTCGACTGTTCTAGAGATGACAGGAACTATCACTAACCAGACCCTTAGTATTTTGATAGATCCTGGTGCTACCAAGATTAAGGTAAAGGCAGTCAAAGAGGACGAGTTTAACTTCATAGAGATGGCTTCGGGAGCCAAACAAAAGGTTGGAGGAAAGGTTACGGGCTGTGCCCTTAACCTGGGAGAGTTTTTCACNACAAGGGCCAACCTATATGTCATGATCCTAGTATCTTATGATGTCGTGATTGGTATGGATTTATTGGAATCGCATGAGGCGATACTCAACTGTAAGACAAAACGGTTGATCTTGGTCGAGGACGAGGGACAGAGACGTGTGATTGTAGGATGAAACTAGGGAGTTTCCCTGAGGTTCATCTCTTCCTTACAGCTATGAAAGAGTATGCGCAAAGGGGTGAAAGCTTTATGCAGTCCTTGCGTTAAATGAGAAGAGAGTAGCAGAAGGTCTAGAACACCTTCCAGTGGTGAGAGAGTTTTCGGACGTATTTCTGGAGGAGTTACTTGGGATTCCACCGGAGAGAGATTTGGAGTTTACCATAGACCTAAAACTGGGGACTGAATCGAAAGTAAGAATGCCTTATCAGATGTCGACCCCGGAGTTACAACAATTGAAAATGCAACTGAAGGAGTTGTTGGAACTGGGACCGATACGTCATAGTGTGTCATCATAGAGTGCCGGTTATTTTCATATGAAATAAGGACGGATCATGGAGGCTTTGCATTGACTATTGTCAACTGAACAAGGCCATGATCAAGAATCGGTATCCCTTGCCAAGAATTGATGATGTGTTCGATCAAATGAAGGGGGAGACGATGTTCTCCAAGATTGATTTGCGATCAAGGTATCACCAGTTGCATATCAAGGAGGATGACGTCCCTAAGACCACCTTTAAGACGAGGTTTGGACATTACGAGTTTACTGTTTTACCATTTGGACTAACAAACTCCCCAGGGGTATTTATGAGTTTGATGAACGGGGTGTTCCACGAGTACTTGGACAAGTTCGTCCAAGTGTTCATTAATGATATTTTGATTTACTCTCGAACAACGGAGGAGCATGACAAGCACTTGCGCTTGGTACTACAATGTCTATGAGAGAACAAATTGTATGGGAAGTTGTCCAAATGCTCATTTTATCAACCGAAGATTCACTACTTAGGGCATGTCATCTCCGGCGAAGGCATCGCCATGGATCTAGCCAAGGTTAAGGCTATTATGGAATGGCCCACGTCGACGAATGTCACGAAAGTGCGTAGCTTTATGGGTTTAGCAGGATACTATCGACGGTTTGTCGAGGGATTTTCGAAGATAGCAAATCTGATTACGGAATTGCAGAAGAAAAACAAGAAGTTTGTTTGGACCGAGAAATGTGCGGAAGCATTTCGGAGGCTTAAGGAGTTGTTGACAAAAACATCGATACTAAAGTTCCATGACATGGATGTGGACTTCTTGGTATGCATAGACACATCCAAGGAAGGTTTAGGCGGAGTCTTGATGCAAGACGGATGAGTGATTGCTTACATTTCGAGGAAAGTGAGAAGGCATGAGGAGAACTACGCGACGCACAATTTGGATTTATTAGCCATCTTTTATGCCTTGAAGGTTTGGAGACACTACCTTGTTGGATGAAAATTTGAATTATAGATTGACCATTGTGGACTACAACACATTTTTACGCAAAGCGACCTGAATGCGCGAAAACAGCGTTGGTCGAAATTGCTTAGCGAGTATGACTTTGAGATTACTTACATAAAGGGAACAGTGAACCGAGTGGAGGATTTTTTGAGTCGAAGACCACACATATTTTCGGTGTTGCCTCTTCAGATGAATCTACGTGAGAAGATTCTCACTTTACAGCGTGACGATGACTAGTACAAGGAGGTCGAGAGTTTTATCAAAAAACACAATGATGGTACCATGATTTGAGGGATTTTCATTTGATAGCGATGGTTTATTGAGGTTTAAAGGTCGTATTTACATATCGCCAAATGACAAGTTGAGGATGTTGATCCTAAGCGAGGCTCATAGAGCGGTTTACATGGTTCACTCGAGAGTCACGAAGATGAGGGCAAACCTTAAACCCTTATTTTTCTGGAGGGGAATGAAGGACAACATAGTCAACTATGTGGCTAGGTGTCTAGAATGTCAACAGGTAAAGGCTGAACATAGACACCAAACAGGATTATTAAAACCACATGCTATTTCGGAATCAAAATGGGAGGTTATTTCGATGGATTTTATTGTTGGATTGCCACTGACGACAAGGAGAAATGACTCGATTTTTGTAGTAGTAGACACTCTAACGAAGAGTGATCACTTTATTCCTATGCGTACGACGTATCAGGCACCTGACATAGATATAATTTTCATCAGTGATATTGTGAGGTTTCATGGTGTGCCTAAGAGGATTATATCCAATCGAGGATCAGTGTTTACCAGACGATTTTGGATGAGTTTCCAAGAGTCCTTGGGAACCCAACTTAAATTTAGTACTACGTATAACCTAGAGACTGATGGGAAGACCGAACGAACGAACCAAACCTTGGAGGAAATGTTACGCATGTACGTGATGGACCAACAAAAGCGTTGGGAAGAATTATTGTCACTAGTAGAGTTCGCTTACAACAACAGTTACCAGAGCACCATTAAGATGGTGCCTTTGGAGTTTCTTTACGGGTGACTGTGTCAAACACCCTTGAGTTGGGATTGGCTTGAGGATAGGGTCCTGGTGGGACCAGAAGCGATCCAAGAAATGGAAGAGAAAATGAAAACCATAAGACAAAGTATCAAAGAAGCACAGGATTGACAGAAGAGTTATGCCGATGCGCACCGAGTCGACCATAGTTATGAGGTCAGCAATCGAGTCTTCTTACGGGTTAAACTGCATAAGAGTTCGATCAAGTTTGGTAAGGGATATAAACTCTCTCCTAGGTTCGTGAGACCTTTCGAGATTGTGGAGAGAAAGGGGCTTGTGGCCTATTGACTAGCCTTGCTTGATTCCTTGAGGCTTATGCATGATGTTTTTCATGTATCTGTTTTGAGACATTACATTAGTGATCATACACATGTGATTGACATGAGTTCCTTGCAGGTATCGGACGAGGGAGCGGTCACAGCTGAGCCGGTCTGTATCTTAAATCATCGCATTTGACAGTTACGACGTCGAATGGTAGATTAGGTCAAGGTCCAGTGGCACAATTATAGTCCACACTCGGTGACCTAGGAGGATGCATATGATATGCGCCAACAGTTTCCATTTTTGTTTGATAGATAGACTTATGATACTATAATACACTTATTTCATCATTTATACTATGAAACTTCGGGATGAAGTTTAGACCAAGAGGGGGTGTATGTAACATCCCACTCTGGTGCACTGAGAAAACTTATTCTTTTAGTACACTTGCTCGCAAGTGATCCAGACTATTATGATATTAAAACAATTGTCCTTGATTATGATGCGTTATGATAGATGACATGATTTTTTAGTGCATTGACATAGATAGGTGCTATTGACTTAGTTTTACTGAGTGTGTAGGGTTTTGGTCCTTGAGGATGCAGCGACATCAATGGAACCCTTGGACTCTGGATCGAGTCAGGGAGTGTGCTATTGGGGTTTGATTGTTTTACTGTGATTTTAGTATATTTGATTAGATGATATGATGTGGACATGTCTGACATGATTGTTGATGTTGCAAGCTGATGATAACTTGTCGACCAGACTCACATATGGAGTAAAGGGGCCACACATAACTACCAGATAGGTTGAGGGAGAGGTGTGGATAGCAGCCCTGCCACAGCCTACTAGCACTCTCGTCGTGGCTCGAACTATAGGTTAATGATTACCTAGTTCAAGAGGACCCACGATGTCGTGAGGGTAGACTACGACAGTCCCTTGCGATGATTCTAAGGGGCACGCAATAAGGTGGGGGCCTTATTCCTTAGAATCCATTAGTCTCCCACAAGTTCACCTAGCAGAGTGTTGACTCCAGGGGTTATTGATGTCTACCAATCAGTCAAGAGGCGAGTGGCACCCTTCGAGCACGTGGTGCATCCTGAAGGGCACGTCGTGCAAAAGAAACAAAAGACGCGAGTGGCACCCTTGGAGCACGTAGTGTGTCCTGAAGGGCACGTCGCATTGGTGATGTTAAAGGAATGAACCTAGATGCCCCTAAGACGTGTATCTCATTTAGAAATTTAAAAAAAAAATGACTCCCCTAAGTAAGTGTCCCCCAGTCCAGAATATAAGTTCTAAGTTTAAAACTTCGCTAGGGGTAAAATTTTGTCTACCCTTAGGAAAATATCTCTAAAAAAAATAAAATGAGAAAGTTTAAAATAAAAACCACTTAAGCAATAATTGTGGACTTCATAAATTTTTGGGTAAAATGAAGAGAGCAAGAACTTAAATAAAATATGTGGATAAAAGGTAAAGAAGAATTTAATTATTTAACTTGTGAAAGTGTAAAAGGATATTAAATTAATAATAAAAGGAAAAGAGGTTAAGTTGCAAAACTGTCGTTTTTAGCTCTAATAAAAAGGGGAAAGGGGGGAATTATAAAAATTAGGAAACTAGGAAATGGAGGTAACATAAAAAGAGAAAGAAGGGAACTTATGGTAAAAAGTGGGAGGTCAACTTAGTAAAGAATCTGCATTTAAGAACCTTCTAATTTTGAACTGACTTAGAATTTTCATTTTAGGGAAAGCCTTTAAAACATGTAAGGGAATCTAGGGACACCTAGGAGTAAATTTAGGAGTAAATCTAGGTGGGTGAGGGAAATAAGACAAATTAATAAATTAAAGAAAATAATTATTGAGGAAAATGGGGGGTGAATGACACTTGTATGAAGCAGAATTTTTAGAAGGTTTTTATTAAAACTTAAAGTAAATGATATTTAGGGAAAGATTGGAAGTTCTAAAACTCTATAAAAGAGAGGAAGGAGGAGGAAGAGGGGATCAGTTGTTAGCGTAACGTTACGCTGCCGGATTAGTGACTTGACTAATTTACTTGTGGGGATTTGGGATTTCCCATCTCGGAGAGGAGTGGTATTGAAATTGTGAGGCAAGCTGGGAGCTAGACGTACCCTTGGAAAGTGTGTGGCCCCTTTGTGGCTTGAGGGGCTAAGGGGGAAGTAGAGTACCCCTAGCATTGGCTGGGAGGTACTGTTGTAGTCTCGATTGTCGGCGAGCGGGAGTGGGACAGAGAGCGCAGACAACACTCGGGAAAGGAAAAAAGGAAACAGCATGTTTCTTGTTGAATGATAAAATGTTGTAGGAATTATGATTTAGATCTGCATTGTGTAGTGTTTACGTAAACTTCTTGTTTGTCTTTCCCCTGATGCGTTTGACCTGACCATTTTAAATTTATTAAAAGTGAATATTGATTTATGTTTATTACCATTCTAGTGGTTGCAATTGAGTGACAGATAATTTAGATATAATGATGTGTGGCATGGGTATTCTGGCCCAAAAGAAATAACTTCATGTCTGTATTTTTCTTTTTATAGTTGGTAGGTTGGCATTGGGAAACCATTGGATCCCTGTCTGCATATTCATGTTTGCATCCTGAAGCTGGAGAAACACTTTTTTTTTAGTTGCATATCGTTTGCACCCATGCATATATGAATTCATGGATAGATCGCCCTTTTTGTAAATCCTGGAACATAAATGAAGTGATTGAGTCTATCGCGTTGATGCAATCCAGTTAAATTATAAGTCTGCGTAAGGTGTACACCTGCACATCTGCATTCAAAGTTAGATATCGAATGTTGTAAAGACCGAAACAGAATAAATTGAAATGGGTTATTGTGATCTAATGTTGGCGGTGTTGTTTTCATTTTTTTGGAGGTTTCCTCCTTCTTCTTGTGGCCATCAAGCCTGAGCCCACCTTTGCCTGCATTTTTTTTATCCTGTTAATACGATTCCCTATTGGACTGTGTGTTGTTTCCATCCTGGAGTCGTTATCTCCCTTTTCTTCTTGGCCAAACGTGCACAGTGCTCGCGCCTAATAAATTTGGCAGCACTTTTATTTTGTTATAAAGAACCAAAATGGTGCAAAGTCTACTTCTGCTTCATCAACAGAATACTCCTATTATTATTAGTAGGTCACGACTGCTATAGGTTTTAATGGAGTTGTCTCTACTTCTTCTTACTATGGTGCCCTCCTACGGATTGGAACGATAATGGATCATTTGGTCATTGTTGGGCATGATTTACGATGTTCTTTGTTCATTAGACATCCTCTTTCTTATTGAGACCCATGTAAGCCATGTCTGACCACTGCCATATATAGAAGTTTCTCACTGGATTTCCGCTTGTCGATAGGAGACAAGCATGGAGCACCATCTCTGATCTCTTCCATTACAACGGCCTCCAATCAGCAATCTGTAGAGAAACTTTCGCCATGGAAAGAGTTGTAAGTCGAGCATAGAATTCAAGATCCTATAACCTACAGACCTATGCATGAGTTATTTCAAGATGAGTGTTACCAACCTGACTGACTTCCAGGGATAGTTGATCAGTTGATAAAAGGTTAATTACAGTTCACCTTTTGCCTTTGGATGAACCGGTACAATGAATGTTATTCATTTGGACAACATAAAAATAAATTTCCCTTTCTGGCATGCATGTACAGCGAGTTGTTATCCCATGGCTGACAGCCCTGATGCCTTTACTCCATAGACTTTCACTATTAAATTACTGTATTGTTAT
>ML779925.1:445095-474451 GCA_009831015.1 Picea engelmannii | reverse complement strand
GGCCTTAGAGTTTTCATCGTTGAGATTTACTTTACTATCCATTTTACTTATGTGCAGCCACTCCTTACCATGCGATAGCCACCTCTTGCCTTTATGAATGGCATTGACCAACGCATGAACCCGTTATACCAGGACACCAACTGTCACTCCCGCATTAAGTGGCGAACCTTGTAATCCTGACAGCTCTATTAATCTAGCATTCCAGTATGTGGATTAGAGTAAGGTGAATTCCTTTAACCCTTAATGGCATTCATTTATGCCTTGAACGGCTCCCCTTGACTACTGCCTTCAATTACCCATTTCCTAACTTCAGTTGCTAATTTTAAAAGATAGTTGACAAAGGATGCCCCCTTATTTCTAATATTAAAATTAGAGATGAAAAGAAGGTATTTACTGATTATTGTCTTCAGTTGCTATTTATAAAAAGTAGTGAAAAATGAATGCTTTATTTTTATCATTCAATTTAGAGAGGAAAGGAATGTTTATAAAAGTAGCAATTCAGCTGAAAAAGGATGTTTCCTAGTTGGTGAGTTTTATTTATTTAAAGAAGGGATTTATTTCTTTTATTTATTTATTTATTAAAGAAGGAATTTGTTTTATGTATTCATTTAAAAAAAGAAATTGTTTATGTATTAGATCGTTGTTGTAAAATATAAAGGAAATGCCATTATAATATATTGTCTTGAATTATGTAAGAGCAATGTTCTTGTAATATAAATTAAAAGGTAATGTTAGGGTTAGATAACATATAAATGTAATGTTGTGTTATTTTAAATTGCAAAGTTATTGTAATAATATGTAATGGCATTGGTACTTTCCTGTAATTTATTGTTATTGTAATATGCAAGGAGTAATGTCATTGTAATATATCATTGAAATATGTAAGGGTAATGTTATTTCAATATAAGATAAATGTAATGTTAGTGTTAGATATCATATAAAATGTAATGACATTGTTATTTTTTCATAATGCTATTGAATTTTATTGTTATTGATGACTTATAAAATGTAAGGTACCTTGAACTAAGTACCATAAATTATTAAGATTTAGTAAATGAGGATTGGTTTTCATTTTAAATAATGTTGAACTTGGTTGGTCGTTTGTCTGATTCCTTTTGTCATGCACCTTCTGTAGAGGACGTGGTCATTCATTTAATTATTGTGGTACTTGGTTGTAATCATTTAATTGCTTGGTCTTCTTGTGTCGGGCAGGATGTAGACACCTCCATGTTCCTCAAAACAGTCGACAGCCCTGAGACCTTAAATGGTTAAAATCGATGGGAACCTGGGCTTGAGCATTGCTTATGTGTCTTGGAGGTCCTAACCATTGCAGGGTAGGCCGTCGGGTAGTCAGTCGTATTATTTGTCGATTGATTGTTGTTCATTGTTGGCAGATGTTGATGTGCGTCTTAGATCCTTATGTTGATATCGTAGTTGTATGCATCGTGATTCATTGTCATGTGGCGGCGCAAAGTATAATGTCTTGTTACCGTTGTACACACGCACACACAAAAAAAAAATTGCACTTGTTTTAAGAGGTTTGTCATCGTGACGAGGAGGATTGTTACATCGCACCTCTCAACTCTTCATTGTATTAATTTTACCATTCACAATACAATGTATACACAATATTTTAGGTATGTCGTAGCTAGAAAAACCCTAATCCCTTAATCTAGAATTAATTTATTAAACCACTAAAAATAACAAAAAACACTAAAATAGCAAAAACCGCCCAAAAAATGATTTCGGGGCATTGCCCTGAATGCTCTACATAACTTGATACCCCCCTAGGAAAGAACCTAAAGCACATGCCCACAAAGAGAAACAAGTGATGGGATTGTCATATGCAATCATCAAATCCGGCGTGCCCCCACACATCCATGCAAAGAATGTAACACCTACCCAACAAATCTCTTGTTTTTTGAGTTCTATTTTTCTTCACAATGTTTTTATCACAAATTTTTTGCAATGAAATATTTACGAGGATGATTTGCAACATATAAATATTTCTCTTTACAAAGTATTTTTGTATATCTTTGTCATTATCTAGCCAATATCAACGATGATTTACTTAATTAATAAAAATAAAATCTTAATACAACATCCAAATCTGATATAATAAACATGTTAATGGGAAATGTGTGTGGTGGGGAGGAGTATTTTGATGAATACATGATATAAAATCGGTCGTGATAGTATGAGGAGGATGTGAGGCAGCAATGAGGAAGGTAAGAGGACTTGGTAAAACTTGTGTCTTGTGTATGAACCAAGTGATCCCTTCTTGTGTCAATGCATTGTATTGTACATTATTGTAACATCTTGTATACTATGATCGTTTATAGGTGTTAGGAACATCTAGTGCTACCCAACGATACTTGTGTATCTTTCTCATGTGTATGTGTGTTTCATGTTCTTGGTTTTCATATTTGGATAAGTATAGAACTATTAAATATATATGTTAAATAACGCAAGTGTAATTTAATGAAGTGCATGATTGGGTGGGCGCCTTGCTGACAAGGAGTTAAGTGTTTAGGCTTGACTCGCCAAGTAGCTCAAGATGTAGTTATGGGTATACCTTGAGTAAAATAGGTGTATTATAAGCTAAGTACTCTTAGTATGGTCTAACCACAGAGTTGGAAACGTCATGGTGTCGAATGACAGTCAGGTGTCAAGAAACTTAGGTGTGTCAAGTTGTGTTGGATCCTCAAACAAATTGTGGGGGTGCGACAGAGGAGATATTTCTTTTGGGTGATATATGAATGATCAATGGAGGATCCATTCAACAACTTCATTTGTTTCTTATTCTTGCATTTCCAAATGGTATTCATGTATAGTGCCCCAAAAATAATATTCCAACAAGTTAATCATAAATGGACGCATGGTGGGAGGAATATTGGATTAAAGGGAAATTGAGGGTGATTGTTATGTATTGGGACATTTTCATGGGTAGTTGGTACAACTCAATCTGAGTGTGAAAAAAACTGGGTGAGATGGGATCATTAGGCTACAGTGCACAAAAATCAAATAAGATGTTACTCACTCACACATGTGCTATAATTGATGGTCATTTGAGTTGTTCCATCTTGAATGAAAAAACAACTTCTCCACAAGATTTTAACAAATTCATGTTACTTGTAAAAATTTAAGGACAATGTTCTGATACCTCAAGTATGAATAGACATTAAATTCCCCTCCAAATGAAATTCTTCTAATACACATGTGATTGTTAAATAGTTCTCTTCCAATTAAATATAATTTAATACCCTTAGTTCTTTCATGGAAAATAGAATCCAAGCAACTTCGACTAATCATAATGCCAAAAAGCAACAAACCTACATCATTTTAAATTGATCATCTTCTAGTATGTGGAATCTTGATAGCATGGTTTGTAGGGAAAATATGAAACCTACTCTATTTACATCCATGTATCCATGATCAATTTATTGGAAAATATTATCATTTAATAAATGCACAATTTGAATTAGTCTTTAGGTTTCTTTTGTTGAGACATCTTCTCATGGTTCAATCTCACTCTATTTTACCAAGGTTTCTTTTGTGGAATATACATGTACCAAAGATATATGTTCATGTAGTCTAGACTGTTGAAGAGAGTCAAAGGTTAATCTCATTCATCCATTTTGAAAACAGTAGTATTATTCTCACCATTAAGGTTAATCTAATCCATCCATATTTAAAAAATATTATTATTCTAGACCAAGTTATAAAAATGTATAGCTACATATATACATGTATCAAAGATATATTTACATGTAGTTTAGATTGTTGAAGAGAACTCAAGATCAATCTTACACATCCATGTTGAAAATAATAATATTATTCTCACCAAGAAGGTTAATATCATCCATCTGTATCTAATAGAATATTATTACTCGAGCCCGAGTTAGAAAAAAATTTATTCAAAAAATTATTTATATAATATATTAAAACTTCAAGACATGTTTAAGTCGTGTGCTAGAAAGAAGTGTAACTACACTAAATTACAACTTACACTAATTTTGCTGACAAATACTAAAATATCAATGTTTTAGAATGAATTGGCACCAATAGAGATCTAGTAGCTTACAAAATGCATATGTAGGTTAAAGGCTAGATCATAAACCGATCTACAAGGTTTTGAAACTTGTCAATGTTTGTAACTTATAAACATGGATTACTAGAATGCATACGTAGGTTTTTTTTTTTCTTTCCTGCATCTCCACACCTCCAAAATTTAAGAAAAAAATATGTAATGGGATATGAGTGAAGTGGAAATTGCTTGTATTCTACATAGTTTCGAGAGGAAAAAAATTGGTGTCTGAATAACCCAAGTACCAGAAATTGCAGTAGATTCCCTTTAAATATAAATTCGTTGTATATGGGATGTATGGATTTAAGAAAATGGACAATGGATGGGATTGACAATCGAGATGATGGGTAGATTGAATAGCATAGAGGGATGATGGATGGAATGGATGGTGGAGGTTGGATTGAAAATATGTATGCACATCAAAGGATTTAGTGAATAAAAGGCAATTTCTCTCCCACATAGCAGTGCAAAGCTCGATTCCTCCATCGGGAGATCCTCCAAAGTTTTAGTGAACACATGGTAGTTTCTCTCCCAGAGAGTGGTGCAAAGCCTGACTCATGTGCCATGACCTCCTCCAATCCCTCTCTCATGGCTCCCTCTATAGAGTATTTTTTCCGTTACAAATAACTCTAATAATATGTAATTTTAAATTATTCGATCAAAATTAATTGTGTGCCCTCCCTTCAACAATATCACTGACGAAAGAAACATTCACGCTCCTAGAACACAATGGTGATCTCTTTCTTTTTGGATTTATATTTTTCTTCATAATGTTTTTATCACAATGTTTTGCAATGAAATCTTTACGAGGATGATTTCCAATGTATCAATCTTTCTCTTTACAAAGAATTTTGGTATATCTTTTTAATTATACTTAGAAAACATATTGCACACATAAAACAGTCACACTAGATTATTATTATTACATAAACAAACCCAAATACAATACACTTATATAAGTGTTGTCAGATCCAACTTATTCCAAACTGAGAGAGAGTTTGAGAGAATATCTCAACAATCTCAAACAAACCCAAGTTGATTCTAATGTAAGAATTAATTCTGAAACCCTCCCTCAATGCTTACATCACAAAGAACAATAATAAAATCAAATAAACACATTTTACAAAAAATATTTTCCAAACTTTGATCTTTTTCTGCTATGGTCTTCATTAGTGCCTTTATCCACTACTGAAGTCTTGTAGGCTACGCCCCTTCTCCACCATTCATTCTGAGCCGCAACTTCATCCATTGAAGATACAATTGATTCTGACCATCGATAATGTATTTGCAATGACTGACGATTCTTGACATACTTGCATATGTCAAAGTTCATAGTTTGTTGTATTTGACAGAAAAGCAGTCTAGATACTGAATCATTCTATTAACATGCTCCTATCTTTTGAAGTACATAGTGTGTGATACTTGACAGTTATATAGGAGAGTAGTCTATATTATTAATGTATCCAACAATCAATCTTACAAAGTGACCTATTTCACTCAAACTTACTGACACACAAGGATCACAACTATAACCAGTAGTCATTGTTCTTGTGTTACCGAATTCTCCAAGAACCACAAGCTATAACTGATTGTAGGCATAATCAAACCAATGATGTGTTTCTGTGGCACCACATACATCAAGAAACACTAGCTTAAATTATGTTACTTTGTTTTATGATTGGTTTGTGACATCCCCCCAAAAAATATATATCTTTGAAATTTAAAATTTGCTGGAAAGCTATTCCATTTTTAGTAAATTCGAATTTGGAAAAATTTTGCCATTTATGGAAATTCTGAATTCAAATTTCGTAATTGTAATTAATTATTATGACTGTTGGGTAGAGACCTGATTTGACTCAACTAACTATTTGACTATGACACTTGTATAAAAACAGAATATTTATATTAATTACAAGAGGACTAATGGAACAGCCATGTTAAAATCAGTTGACCATGACTCCATGAGTGGGGAACATGTTGGAACTACCTCTGGGCTAATTATTACAAGTAGAAAATTAGACATTTGGTGATTGGCAGCCCTTGAAAATCAGGGATTTAGAAAGCTGTGAAAATTCCCAAGGGAGGGAAAAAGACTTGGGAAAATTTGATAAATAGAATATGTGAGGAGGCAGGATGCTGCCAAATATGTGGGAAAATATATTATGGACTTTCCTTGATGTTATGAGCACTATTGAGTAAGTATCAGACAAGAGGATAATTACTGGAATTGAAGGACATTGTTGAGGAGGAGTTTCCAAGTTCACCCTCATGGATTCATGGTTAGGCTAGGGGGTGAAACGGGCAAGTGGTTTTGGCTTCCCTATTCTATGGTTGGGAGGAATGTGGTTGTTTCTTTTGTCTTTTTGCAAGTTGGTTCAGATATGTTAATTCTTTTCCTTCTCTATTTGAACGATTATATATATGTCTGTTGTAATGCATTTGCTAAATTCTGAGTTGAAGTATTTTCCAATTCACTGGTAAACGATTAGATCCGTGATGTAGTATATCTTTTAATATCGAATTTGATATAATATCCAGAACAGAACCTCCTCGTGTGTATGGGGTCTAAATGATAACAAAATATCCTGTAAATTAATTTTCGAGTGACTCTTTATGATTAGACTGAATTCTGAATAATTGTTAGAAATTGTCTTTTATTTATTACGACAGTCGAAAATTCATTGCATGGCTAAATTCTGGAAGCAATCCTTTTTCGGTAATCTTGATCTCTACGGTAGAGAGGTAGCCATAGGGAAAATTACAATACATCGAAGTTCCTTGTATAGAATTAACAGTGATTTGGGAACTAAATCTAGATAAATGGAACTTTTATATTACTGTGAATAAAAACTCAGGATCAGAAATCTACTCGGTGAGCATCTGCCTCTTAGTATGGAAATAATTGAATAAGAAATACTGAATTTTTCCCACAATATAATTCTATCACATATAACTACTACCACAAATGATATGCTAGTTATAGGAGGCCAATAATCTCATTCAGAACTAGAGATGCTGGAAACCCCTTTTGTATTTTTGTATTTCTTTATCTATACGATATGAGTTTGTGATATCCCCAAAAATAAAATATTTTTCATAAACCATAGAGAACAAAATTGTGTGAAAAGAAGAGGCCAATCGGGTTTCGGTGATTACCAAACATTGAACACAAAAGATAAAAGACCGCGTTGTTTGTTGAATCACAAAATGAGAAAAGACTATGGCCCAGAACTTCAGGGTTTCAGGGTTTAGGATTTCAGGGTTTACGAACACCTGACACGCAAACAAGATGAAATAAGGAATTGCGAATTACGAAATGAGAAAAGACTATGGGCCCATCACTTCGGGGTTTTGGGGTTTGGGGTTTGGTATTTCGGGGTTTAGTAAAGCAAAGGAACTCCGCGCATATGTAACAAGCAAGTCCCGAATTCCAAAATATCAACTTTGTATTTAATCTTCTTTTAAAATCACACGCTCCAACAAATAAACTCAGAATAAATAAATGATTGGGTTTTGTAGTTGGTAAATGACCAGGTTGGTAATTGGGCGGTGATTGCATTTAGTGACCTGCAAAGTCTAGGGTGGCCACCACTTGACAGTGAACCCTCACATCTTGAAGGGTTAAGATGGCCAACGATCCACCATCATAAAGTGGTGAAATGATTACAAACCAACAATTGGGATCCTTTGAGTTAGTTATGCTTTGATGTGTAAGCTACTGGTGTGTAAGAATGAGACCCAAGTTAGCTAGATATACTTGCATGTTTATATTTCTGAAGGTAAAGTTGCATGACCAGGATACACACTTAATAGGATTATATGCAACAGTTTAATATTCTAGAGCCCCTATATTTTTGTTGAGATGTGATTCAAAAGATGTGAGCCTTTAGAAATACATAACTTCCATGCAATGCATAAAAGTTCATACTTCACAGACAACAAATACGGAAATACAGTAGAGAACAACATTCTAACTAAACCTTGGTAAAATTTCTAGAATTCAAAGTTAAGAAATATGCAAAATTGAAATAATATCCAAGGAATCGGGTCCAAATAACTATCCATAATGATGGTTGAATTCCATTTGAGAACATCTGCGCGTGGACCCCTTTCAGTGCTCTTCTCTGTTATGAACCAACACACACTTTTCACGTTTCAGGGTTTTGCGATTCGGGATTTCGCGACTCCGGCGACAACGATTCTGGGTCCTTCAAACTCCGGGGTCCCGAAATGTTGAAATGTCTTGGTGTTCAATCAATGGCTCACAATAATCCTTGGGATCTATGGTCCACGCCCAACCTCGCTATTTTGTGATTTCACGATTCGGGGTTTTGGGAGACAAGGACCTCTGTCTTTCCAACTTGTGATACCCAAAATCGTGAAATGGACCAATGGTCCAGATCTACCTGTGATCGAAGGTCACTTTTCCTTCTAAGCTTTGGACATCAAGAAGCCCTCACCGCTAACCTCCTCGAAACTCCACCTTATCCAATGACTTGCAGGGTTTCAGCGTTTCTCCTCGAGGACTCTCCATCGTCTGTTCAGATCTTCGAGATCTCCCCTCCTGGATCTACGCAGTATTAAAGCCTGCGCTCCTACCTCAAATCAGATGGTCTGCGGGATTTTCCACCGTGATCCAACGCTCGAAGACGTTCTTCCTCCTAACCTTTTACTCATTTCAATCTTAGACGATTTTCTAAGTCTTCGAAGACTCGATCTTCGCTCCTTCCAAGGAATGAGTTCCTGAATCTCAATAACACTTTCTGAAGTGTTATTCCTCCTGAGCTTTATCTCTTTGAACCTCAAAGGTTCCTTCGACCTAAGTTTAGAGATTTCCTATATACATATAAGTATGTTGTGGTAGAGTTAAGGGAAGTGATAGAATTATGGAAAGAATTTATCCACATAATCCTTTATGTTCGAAGTAAACTAGACTGGTGTAATAATGTCATTATGGACAGAAATGAATCTTACCTTCTCTTAAATTCTAAGTTTAAACAACACTGAATTATGTCATAGAAATTTTTTTTTTATGGTGAATTTGAGGTACATTACATATGGTATCAGAGTGAAAGTTACAACACTAGGCCTGAAAAGGGCCACATTAGTTGCTTAGTATATATATTTTGATTTATGAAAAACTAATAAATCTTATGGTTACAAACAGTAAGCCTTTCTGTTTTGTATTAATTACGGCAGCTCAAGACGGTGCAGAAATCAAGATGGAAGGAAATCTGTAGCAAGGACCTTCGAGAGATACAAGACAGAACAATGATGGAAGCTCACCCACGGAGGTATTGGAAACAATGAGGAATCTTATTGTTGAACTACAGGTTTTCAAGGCCGACAATGAAAAAATGAAGAAAGCACAGCAGGAACAACAAGAGATAAATGAAGTCCTGCTGCGTAGTATAGTAACCAAGAAAATCCCAAAAGATGATAACCATGATGAAGAAGTCAGCAAAAGGGCCTCCAAGAATTCTGGACCAAAAACAGAAAAAGGAGGCAGTTCGTCTCAAGGGACACCTTCAGCTGAGGACAAAACTATACCAGACAGAAAAAGAAAACAAGTAGACCACCTTGAAGGAGAATTTAAAAACATTAAACCAGCTACATTTGATGGAGAATCCAGGACAAGAGAAGAAGTTGAGGCATGGTTGTTGGACATCAAAAAATACTTCCAGATCTACAACTATTCCAGCAACATGAAGGCCAGGATGGCCATCTACAATTTGAAGGGCAAGGCCAACATTTGGTGCCAGGACCTGAAATTGGCCAAGGGATTAAAGGAGAAATAGTTGGAATGGTCCAACTTTAAGAAGTATTTCAAGAAATAATACCTTTCTAAAAGCTATTACGAAAGGAAGACGAAAGAATTTTACGATCTACAACTCGGACAGATGACGATGGAGGACCTTATAAATAAATTTCTGGAACTACTAAGGTTCATACCATACATCTAAGAGGATAAGGTAAAAATCATGATTCTTAAGCTATTTACCACAGGCCTACCAGAACAGAATTGAGTTTGACAACCCCAAATCCTTGAGTGAGGTATTCAGAAAAGCACGAATGTGCTATGACTAGTATAAATAGCGGGTAGAGTTTCCCAGGACCTGGAAGGATAAGAAGCAATATCGAATGAACCAGCGGAAGAAGGGCTACCAGCCAGCTCC
The DNA here is from genome assembly GCA_009831015.1 of Picea engelmannii. Classification (NCBI taxonomy): domain Eukaryota; kingdom Viridiplantae; phylum Streptophyta; class Pinopsida; order Pinales; family Pinaceae; genus Picea; species Picea engelmannii. The sequence continues at coordinate 464,188 of ML779925.1, read as the reverse complement.
TTATCGGAATGCAGAAAAAAGTTTCCCAAGGAAGGATTTTCACTCCAATCATCCGAATACACAAGGTAGCGGTAAACCAGTAGACCTAGGAACGAAGAAGTTTGGGGACAACTCTCGTGAGCCATTAAAGTGTTGGGAGTGTGGAGAGCCTCATCTAAGGAGGAACAATCCATGTTTAATTGCAGCAAATAGAACTGTTGTTCACAATTTTTTGGAAGCCTCGACAGTGGGAGATGTGGACAAAAGTTTGCATCGGATAAATGTAGCCATAGGTGGTCGACAAGCTGACCACCACTCCTCGGTGGTATGAATCAAAGGTAAAATCAATGACACTTGAATTTCTATTTTAATTTACCCTGGAGCTACGTTAATTTATATTACTCCCGATGTAGTAGAGTCGAATAAACCTAAGAAATTGAAGCACACAAAATCATGGCTTGTGCAACTAGCAACAGGCACTAAAAGGAAAGTAGTTGACTTTATTTCTGATCTTGAGTTCATCTTAGATGGTCAAAAGATAAGGACCAATCTGAACATCCTACCACTAGGATCTTATGATATTATTATCGGGATGGATTGGTTAGAACAACACAAAGTAGTACTAGACTGTTATACAAAGATAATTAGCTATAAAGATAATTTTGGCACTGTTAGAACAGCCCAAAGCATACCAAAACATGTATCAGTCAGACAAGTTTCAGCGATGCAACTCAAGAAATGTATTAGAAAGGGATGTCAAGTTTACGCCATCCAAGTGAGGAATCTATTAGAAAAATAAGAGAAACCCAAGTTAGAAGACTTTGTTGTTCTACGTGAATTCAGAGACATGTTTGTGGATGAGATACCAAAATTACCTCCTAGAACAGAAATAGATTTCTCCATAGACTTACTACCCAGATCAACCCCTATCTCAAAAGCACCCTACCGAATGAGTCTACCAGAACTAACAGAATTAAAAATACAATTACAGGAATTGTTGGACAAAGAGTATATCAGACTGAGTGTCTTGCCATGGGGAGCACCAGTCCTCTTTGTGAAAAATAAAGATGGTACTCTAAGACTATGTATCAATTATAGACAACTGAACAAAATGACCATTAAGAACAAATACCCCTTACCAAGGATAAATGATCTGTTCGATCAAGTAGGTGGGGCCAAGATCTTTTCAAAGTTGGATTTACAATCCGGTTATCATCAAGTTAGGATAAAAGATGAAGACATAAACAAAACAACTTTTCAGACAAGATATGGACACTACGAATTCGTAGTCATACCTTTCAGACTCACTAACGCGCCAGCCACGTTTATGTGCCTGATGAACAGTATTTTCAGTCAATACTTAGACAAGTTCATGGTAGTATTTATCGATGATATTCTGGTCTATTCACAAACGAAGGAAGAACATGATGAACACTTAAGGATAGTGCTGCAAACATTGAGAAAACACAAACTGTACGGTAAATTTGACAAGTGTGACTTTTATCAAAAAGAAATACAATATCTAGGACATGTAATTTCAGCAGAAGGCATTGTCGTAGACCCGGAGAAGACAAAATCCATTATGGAATGGCCAGTACCTAAGGATGTAGAAGATATCTGTTCATTCATGGGAATCATCGGATATTACCATAGGTTTATAGAAGGATTTTCCAAGATAGCCTACCCTATCACATCATTACAAAAGAAAGGAACCAACTTTAGCTAGTCAGAGAAGTGTCAAGACAGTTTTAACAAGCTAAAAGAATTATTGACAACTGCACCCATTCTGAAGGTAGCAGACCCAGATAAAGACTTCACCGTATGTGTTGATGCAAGTAAAGAAGGACTAGGTGGTGTCCTAACTCAAGAAGGACACATTATTTGTTATGAGTCCCAAAAATTAAAGGAACACGAGCGAAATTATTTCACTCATGACTTAGAATTAGTAGTGGTAATACACACCTTAAAAATGTGGCAACACTACATAATGGGTAGAAAAATTCTACTATTAATGGATAATAGCAAGGTGAAATATCTGTTTAACCAACCAAATCTTAATGCAAGACAATCAATATGGCTAGCCTTCTTGAGAGAATTCGACTTCAAGGTCAGACATATTAAGGGTAAGGAAAATAAAGTAGCAGATGCTTTAAGCAGAAGAGTCCATGGGTTATTTGAGATAAATATCAACAGGGCAGAAAGTGACCTGGAACAAAGAATAAGGACGGAAAGTATTAACGACGGAAATTACACGAAGATGATGGAAGAATTACAAAAAAGTATTGTAAACTCAGATAAACCAGATCTAAGTATCGACAAGATGGGGCTATTACGATTTAAAAATAGACTTTACATACCAGATTTAGTAGAGTTAAAATTAACTGTTTTAGACGAAGTTCATAAGAAACCATATTTTGGCCATCGAGGTTACCAGAAAACAATAACAGCACTAAGAAAACTATTTTACTTGCATAATATGAAGGGTGAAATAGCAGAGTACTTGGCTAGGTGCTAAGATTGTCAGCAGGTTAAGGCCAAGCACCAGCACCCAGTCGACCTATTACAGCCATTACCAGTACCAGAATGGAAATGGGAGACTATATCACTGGACTTTATAGCAGGTTTGCCTAAAAATCAGAAGAGAATGATTCTATCATGGTTGTAATAGATAAACTCAGTAAGTCTGCACACTTTATTCCTGTAAAGTCTACTTTTAAAGTTATAAACATTGTTGAAATATTCATGAAAGAAATTTTTAGACTGCATGGTATTCCTAAAATGGTGGTTTCAGATAAAGACGTAAAATTTACATCCTCTTTTTGGAAGGAATTATTTGCAGGGCTAAACACTAACTTGAATTTCAGTACAAGATATCATCCACAAATAGATGGATAGACCGAAAGGACAAACCAGATCATAGAGGATATGCTTCGTATGTACGTAAGAACAAAACCGAGCAAGTGGGAAGACTACCTGCACTTGGTATAATTTGCATATAACAATGAATACCGAACTTCAGCTAAGTTGATCCCTTTCGAAATACTATATGGAAGAAAGTGTACAACCCCAATTAGCTAGGATAACCCAGCTGACAGACTCATGGTTGGACCAGAGATGCTACAAGAAATGGAGAACATGGTAAGAAAGGTACAACAAAACTTGAAAGAAGCACAAGACAAACATAAGAGTTATGCAGATCAAAAAAGGAGACACTTGGAATTTCAAGTGGGAGACCATGTTTACTTGAAGGTCAAAGCCTAAAAAATCTTGCTGAAGTTAGGGAACTGTGCCAAGCTGGCACCCAGGTTTTGTGGGCCCTTTGAGATACTAGCTCAAATTGGACCCGTAGCATATCAACTTGCACTTCCAGCTAATCTAAGAATTCATAATGTATTTCATGTTTCTTTGTAGAAAAAGTATATTCATGACCCTACTCATATGATTGATTGGAACTTGGTGCAGGTGGAAACCAAAGGCGAGTTCCAGGTGGAACCCCTGCACATTCTAGACCAGAGAGAAATAGCACTTCAGAACAGATCCGTCGCTCAGGTAAAGGTGCAATGGAAGCACTTTAGTCCTCAAGAGGCCACTTGGGAGTTGGAGGGAGATTTGCGGAAATCTCATCCAATCCTGTTCCAAGAAAGGAATGAACACTGAGGATAGTGTTTTACTGAAGGGGGAAATGATGTGACATCCCCCCAAAAAAATAAATATCTTTGAAATTTAAAATTTGCTGGAAATTTATTTCATTTTTAGTAAATTCGAATTTGGAAAATTTTTGCCATTTATTGAAATTTCGAATTTCAAATTTGGTAATTGTAATTAATTATTATGATTGTTGGGCAGAGACCTGATTTGACTCAACTAACTATTTGACTATGACACTTGTATAAAAACAGAATATTTATATTAATTGCAGGAGGACAAATAGAACAACCATGTTAAAATTAGTTGACCATGACTCCATGAGTGGGGAACATGTTGGAACTACCTTTGGGCTGATTATTACAAGTGGAAAATCAGTACATCGAAGTTCCTTGTATAGAATTAACAATGTGTTGGGAAATAAATCTAGATAAATGGAATTTTTATATTACTGTGAATAAAAACTCAAGATCAGAAATCTACTCGGCGAGCATCTGCCTCTTAGTATGGAATTACTCGAATAAGAAATACTGAATTTTCCCCACAATATAATTCTATCACATATAACTACTACCACAAATGATATGTTGGTTATAGGAGGCCAATAATCTCATTCAAAAATAGAGATGCTGGAAACCCTTTTTGTATTTTTGTATTTCTTTATATGTACGATATGAGTTTGTGATATCCCCAAAAATAAAATATTTTTCATAAACCGTAGAGAACAAAATGGTGTGAAAAGCAGAGGTAAATCGGGTTTTGACGATTACCAAATGCCGAACACAAAAGACAAAAGACCACTCTATTTGCTGAATCACAAAATGAGAAAAGATTGTGGCCCAGCACTTCGGGGTTTCAAGGTTCGGGATTTCAGGGTTTACGAACACCTGACACGCAAACAAGATGAAATAAGGAATGCCGAATTGTGAAATGAGAAAAGACTGTGGGCCCAGCACTTCAGGGTTTCGGGGTTTAGTAAAGCAAAGGAACTCCATGCATATGTAACAAGAAAGTCTCGAATGCCGAAATATCAACTTTGTATTTAATCTTCTTTTAAAATCACACCCTCCAACAAATAAACTCAGAATAAATAAATGACCAGGTTTTGTAGTTGGTAAATGACTGGGTTTGTAATTGGGTGGTGATGGCATTTGGTGACTTACAAAGGCTAGGGTGGCCATCGCTTGACAGTGAACCTCACGTCTTGAAGGGTCAAGATGGTCAGCGATCCGCCATCATAAAGCGATGAAATTATTACAAACCAACAATTGGGATCCTTCGAGTTAGATATGCTTTGATGTGTAAGCTACTAGTGTCTAAGAATGAGACCCAAGTTAGGTAGATATACTTGCATGTTTATATTTCTGAAGGTAAATTTGCATGACCAGGATACGCACTTAATAGGATTATATGCAACAATTTAATATTCTAAATCCCCTATATTTTTGTTGAGATGTGATTCAAAAGATGTGAGCCTTTGGAAATACATAAATTCCATGCAATTCATAAAAGTTCAGACTGCACAGACAACAAATACGGAAATACAGTAGAGAACAACATTCTAACTAAACCTTAGTAAAATTTATGGAATTCAAAGTTAAGAAGTATGCAAAATCGAAATAATATCCAAGGAAGGAATTGAGTCCAAATAACTATCCATAATGATGGTTGAATTCCATTAGAGAAAATCTACGCGTACACCCCTTTCGCCGCTCTTCTCTGTTCTAAACCAACACACACTTTTTTCATTTCGGGGTTTCGCGATTCGGGATTTCGCGACTCTGGCAGCAATGATTCTGGGTCCTTCAAACTCTCGGGTCCTGAAATGCTGAAATGTCTTGGTGTTCGATCAATGGCTCACAATAATCCCTGGGATCTACGGTCCACTTCCGACCTTGATATTTCGCGATTTCACGATTTGGGGTTTTGGGAGACAAGGACCTCTGTCTTTCCAAATTGCGATACCTGAAATCGTGAAATGGACCAATGGTCCAGATCTTCCTATGATCGACGGTCACTTTTCCTTCTGAGCTTTAGATGTCAAGAAGCCCTCACCTCTAACCTCTTCGCAGCTCCACCTTATCCAACGACTTCCAGGGTTTCAACGTTTCTCCTCGAGGACTCTCCACCATCTGCTCATATCTTTGAGATCTCCCCTCTTGGATCTACGCAGTATTAAAGCCTGGGCTCCTACCTCAAATCAGATGGTCCGCGGGATTTTCCACCGTGATCCAACACTTGACAGCGTTCTTACTCCTGAGCTTTTACTCGTTTCAGGATACTCAGTCTTTGCTCCTTCCAAGGAATGAGTTCCTAAATCTCGATAACACTTTCCAAAGTGTTATTCCTCCTGAGATTTATCTCTCTGAACCTCAAAGGTTCCTTCGAACTGAGTTTAGAGATTGCCTCTATATATATAAGTATGTTGGATTAGTTTGAGAGTTAAGGGAAGTGATAGAATTATGGAAAGAATTTATCCACATAAGCCTTTATATTCGAAGTAAACTAGACTGGTGTAATAATGTCATTATGGATAGAAATGAATCTTACCTTCTCTTAAATTCTAAGTTTAAACGAAACTGAATTATGTCATAGAATTTTTTTTTTATGGTGAATTTGAGGTACATTACACGGTTCTTCATAATTCATTTCACAAACCAAAATAATGCTAATATACACTTACATTAATTCAAAAACAAATTTACTCCAATAAAATAAAATGAACACGACTGTCCCCATAAGGATTGATTTTTCACGAGAATATAAGATTCCACTCTTGCCAGTGATGCTAAAGATTTTGCTGATGAAAATTATACCTTTTTGAACTTCTAAAGGATCCCGGAGACAAAATATCACGGAGAAACAACATCGTCTCAGACCCTAATGACATCTCGAGAAGCGTGGATGACTTTTATAAATGTAGCGATGCTCTACTTGTTTAATCTAGAGGAAATGTCTTCTAACAGGTATAGTAACTCCTCCACATAGGCCAACAACAAGAATTCATCCTCGGGTAAAGTAGTGATAAAGAACATCCTATATGTCTCCACACACAGTTTCCCATAGACCACTCGGTTGTGATGGACTTCCCCAACCTGTGATTTAGTGAATGAAATGGAGTTCAACCTCTCGAGGGGAACCAAACACCCTCATTAATTGACAAACAAGGTCATTATGGAATTGGAGGAGGGTTCTATTTTATCCAAGAGCCAAGCCACATAGATCTGGAGATCTGGTGGTCTTCTTCTTTCCCTATAGACAATTATCAAACTAGAGACAATGGGAAGTGATCCTCTCACAAAACGCACACAAACATATCAACACACTCTACTCTCCTACATATATACAAATGATTAAAATTGTGGAATTTCCATGATCACAGCCCCTCTCATGAGAGAGTCAAGGTTGTACCAACTCTAATACCAATTTAGAAAACATATTACATGCATAAAACACTCACGCTATTATTATCATTACATATACAAACCCAAATACAATACACTTTATAAGTGTTATTAGATCCAACTTATTCCAAACTTAGAGAGAGAGGTTGAGAGAATATCTCAACAATATCCAACAAACCCAAATTTGTTCTAATGTAAGCATTAATTCTAACAATTATATGGCTAATATCAATGATGATTTAATTAATTAATAAAAATAAAATGGTAATACAACTTACAAATGTGATATAATAAACATGTTAAACATGATGTAATGAAAGTTCCCTCTTGAAGAAAAAAAATCACCATGTACTTTATAATTTATTTGATTTTTTTTTTAATTCATCAATTTGAATGCCACGACTTTTATTGTTCCTCGAGGTATATTTTACCTTCCCATCTTATGTAACATGATGAATCAATCTAGTCAATGGACATATATGCTAGCTGGTCGCCTAGTTATAGGTAAACAATTGGAACAAGCGAGGATGTCAGCTAAGGTCCTAGCTCAGATGAATTTTCTTTGTATGTGCTTCTTCTACCGCCTTAACTCTTGCTAACTTTCTACCTATGCCTCTAGTGTTGGCTACATTGTTAGATATATAAAAACTATCTTTAGGACTGGATATGTACCTACTTAATCTAAAATTGGGACATCTCGAAATTTTATCACGTTGTCTCTTTTCAAGTTTGATATGAATCCATGATTTCTTAATTAAGAACATTTTTTTGTGTGTTTGTTTAAGGGTGTATCTAAAGGTATCATTTCCATCGTTGTACATGGAAAGCCATAAATATTACTTTGGTAAGTTTTATCATCTCCACTACAAACCTGAAAAGTTTCATCATTAATTTAAAATGAAGTTAGAGGAATATTTTTAAAGGACTTATTATATGGGTTATTCAAAATAGTTTGGAAATTTTCATTGTTATTTGTTCACTAAAAATTTTTATGTGCGTACATATTATCAACCCAACTTCCACTATCCATTCTAGTAATCTTCCCTCTTTGATGTCCATTCTACCCATTATCTTCGTTGTCCATCCCATACATCGTCCCTCTCCTTAAAGTTATCTCGTATATAGTGAATTTAGATTGAAATGGAATCTACCACAATTTTTGGTAGATGCATATTTATAAGCTTCCTACAATTGGATATAGACCCTCATTTTGAGAGGTTCATAACATAAAAAAAGGGAAAATATAAGAGTGGAAATAGCAGGGCACAAAGAGCCTCTCAAGAAAGACAAAGACAGAATTTATGGTGAAGCAAAACAATACCTATGTAAAATCAATCGCTTGTTTCAGATTTTACTCTTGGTTTTATTGGTAGATAATACACATAAATCTCCAAAGAACTCAAATTCACAATGGAAGGTGATGGAGGAGGGTATTGGCATGTTTTTTTAAGGATAAAGTTCGTCGACATCCCATCCAAATTCGACAATGCAGGTGTCGTCCATGCATGCACATGAAAAAGCAAGGATGTTGGCATAGGAAACAATTCCAAGATATATTATTTTGAGCTTCTTCTTGGCATTTTCTATGACATTAAAGCACCAGAATGGGCCAACTTTGTGCACTTAGCATTTGCAGTGATAATTAGGATTGATGCATCACAACTCCGAAATGTTGATAACACCAAATATAAAAAAATCCAATTGTATGTGTGCTTATATATATATANTGTTTATATATATATATATATATATATATATATATATATATATATATATATATATATATATATATATATATATTCCCAAAGGGACGGTCAAATGGAGAGATTGTCTTGTTAGATTGCATGATATATTCTCAGGGAGTCTAATTCTTGAAAAAACATTATATAATCAAAAACAAATTGACATACCTAAACAAAATAGTCATGACAGTGTAAATGAAGAATCCCTACTGCAAGAGTTGGGTTGGCTCGGGAACTCTTTGAAATGATAAAACACACCATTTATTATGTTGTGGGACAAGTGGAATATTAAAATCCATGTCTCATTTAATTCTACCTATAAGCTACCCTAGCTAAAACTAGATCCCAAGACAAAGTCGATGTTAATCATGAGTAATAACTCTATAAGTGGGGGTGGGGGTAATTTTAGAGAAAACATAATTGAGGGTGGGGATGGGGGGTAATATTAGATGAGGGTGAGTGTGGGGGTGGGAGTGGGGGGTAATATTAGAGAACACATAATTGGGTTGATCCGGATTATTTTCGGCATGAAATGAGAGCGGAGATATAACACAAAAGTATTCAGAGATATTGCAAGAGAGACAACAATATAACAGAGATATATCAGAGATATAACAAGAGTCACAGATATACAGTAATACACAATTTCTATTAATGAAATAAATGTACAGAGACTTTAAAAATACAGAGTGAAAGACTCGCTAGAATGGTGGCAGCTTATCTCTGAGAAGAGATGTGAAGACTACTCACATTAGCAAGAAGATGATTACAGTGAGGCTCTGAAGGCCTTTTTACAATAAACAGGAATGCCAAAAACCCTAGACATCCAAAAACCTAACCCTAGGAGATAACCGCGAAAATTCATGTGGGCCCCATTTGGGTAAGTTAGTACATCACCTTCTTGGGGTCATAACTTCTACATACGATCTCCATTTTAGGCACATGATATCCCGTTGGAAAGGTATCGTCGATGAGATTCATTTTGGGGGAAATATCAAAGGAAATTCCATATTACTCCCCGTTAACTTCTGGGGAAAGTTAACGGTCTCAAAATATGGATCTAAAGGAAAGTTAAGGAAATTCCATATTACATAGATATGTCGTTTAGGGTCTCAAAATGGCCCCGGAAGTTAAAAACTGCTAAAAATAGTAAATTACCAAAATTGTCAGAAAACTATTTTGAGATAGTTGGAAAAGGTGGGTTGCCACCGATATCCACCTAGATCAATCCTCCCTCCTTAGGAAGAAATGGTATCCATTGTGTTGAGTGCCCGAGGGAGAGGGAAAACGTTTGTTGAATCTGCATCTTGGTGAGCTTCTTTGCTTGTTGGAGACATCGCGCTGCTTAGTTTGTGGAAGTCTGTTACGAACCTGTTGAGGTTGAGGTTGTTCAACAAGCCAAGATACATGAGAGGACGGTGTGCAGAAGGAATATTTGCGCTTTGCTGCAACCTTTTCAACCTTCTTCTGTTGGATAGAAGGTGCTTGGGTCGAGGCTATAGTGGTTGCAGCATCCTTATGTTCCCCTTTTGAAAAAATTGTGAAGAAGCTGAATTTTGCAGTATGAGATACTACCTTGCAGCACTGTTTAGGTGGAACAATAGTCAAAACTACCTCTGGTATTCTGTAGATATGACCCCATAGAGAAACAATGACACTGTGGGGTCAAGACTCATAAACAGCATGGCATCTCCACATATATGACTAGCCCAAGAGAACATCACAGACATCCAGTGGGGAAACATCACATAATACCTCATCCTTGAAGGGTTGGATGTCGTATGACAATCGTCATTGTTGGTTGACACGAATATCTCGTCCTTAGCGAAGCCACCCAGTGTTGTATGGTTGCGGGTGTGGTGTTGTCGACAATCCCAACTATTTGACGACCTCTGCTAAGATGAGGTTCTTCCAGCTTCCACTATCAACAATAAAATGCAGTGGGGTCCCCTTCACCCTCATCTGTGAATGAAAAAGGTGCTCCCCCTTTTCTGGATCTATTGGTTCTTCTGGTTGAATTGTTGCATTCACGACATTAACAATGGGGTCTGCGTCGATGATCTATCTTTTACCAGTATTTTCAGAATCAGATTTTGAATCAGGGTTCGACTCCTTATCTTTGATCTCGGCCACCCATGACTATTTTGAGTGACATTCATTGGTGTTGTGCCAAGGGATTTTGTGTAAATCACACCATTTTCCGGTGTCCTTCTTCATCTTTCCATGACCCTTATTTTCATGTGGCTTAGACTGGTTTTCAAGAAGCTATTTTTTAGAGTCATCTTTCTCATACTTTGGTTGTTGCGGATTTTCATATCTGAACTCCCATTTTTTCTGGTGCTTAAACTTTTTCTCGATTTTAACAGCATATCGATAAGCAGAACGAGTGATGAGATGTCCAGAAAATCCATTTCAGTTTGGATGTATCTGTGTAGAGCCCCGCGGTATTTTAGAACCAAATGTCACTCAAAGTCTTTGATACCCAGCTTGGTGTGTAAGGTATGGAAGGTATTGGTGAAATATGACACTTCTTGTCCCCTCTCCTGCCGCAGTGTGGTCCATCTCATGTACTAGTCCTCATAGTTGCAAACAGGGTAATATTGTTCCTTTACCGCATCCACAAAAAAATCCCAAGTGGGCTCGGCCCCATATATTCCAGACTCCTCTTTGGAAATCTACTCCCAGTAAGTTTCCCACCAATGTTTGACATGGGGGAGAGACTTAAGGAGTGTGAAGATTATATTTTTTCTGTCGAAAAAATTATGAATAGAGAAATAACCTTCTAACAGATTTAACCATTTATCTAGGGCATCCGCATCTATCTGACCTTCAAATATAGGAATATCAAAATTGACCTGTACCTTAAAAGGAGAGGTGCCTCCAAAGTCATCGCTTGATGAATATGTGCTTGATGCTATCAGGAGGCATTGAAGGATGTGGGAAAAATTCTCCAACATTTCATCCCTCTGTCGCGTGAGAGCTTGCTCAAGCAACAAATTGATAGGATCGTCTGCTCCATCATTTTTCTTTTCTTCCGCCATGGAGGGTTTCTTGGGCGTGCAAGAGAGATTTTCCTCAAGAGAGACAATCTTGAGACCCAACTTTCTATACTTGGGCCTCATCGGGGACATGCACTAAAAAATGACCAAGAGCAGCCTGCTCTGATACCACTGATCCAGATTATTTTCGGCACAAAATGAGAGCAGAGATATAACACAGAAATATTAAGAGATATTGCAAGAGAGACAATAATATAACAAATATATATAGGAAATATAACAAGAGTCATAGATATATAGTAATACATGATTTCTATTAATGAAATAAATGTACATAAACTGTAAAAATATAGAGTGAAAGACTTGCTAGAATGGTGGCAACTTATCTCTGAGAAGAGATGTAATGGTTACTCGCATTCGCAAGAAGATGATTACAATGAGGCTCTGAAGGCCTTTTTACAATAAACAGGAATGCCAAAAACCCTAGAAATCCAAAAACCTAACCCTAGGAGATTAAGCGTCAAAAGTCATGTGGGCCCCATTTGGGTAAGTTAGTACATCAACTTCTCGGGGTCGTAACTTTTGCATACGATCTTCATTTTAGGCGCATGATAGCCCGTTGGAAAGGTATTGTCGAGGAGATTCATTTTGGGGGGAATATCGAAGGAACTTTCATGTTTCTCCCTGTTTTTCCAAAAACATCGTTTAGGGTCTCAAAATGGCCTCGGAAGTTAAAAACTGCTAAAAATAGTAAATTACCAAAATTGCTAGAAAATTGTTTTGAGCCACTTGGAAAAGGTGGGTGGCCACTGATTTCCACCTGGATCATGGGTGGGGGTAATATTAGAGAAAACATAATTACGGTTTCTTTAATATTACCCCCTTACTAAAACTAGAACCCAAGCCAAAGCCAATGCTAATCATGAGTAAAAGATCTATAATTCCAAACATACTACAAGGAGCTACTATTGGACTTCTTCTTTGGGATTGTTTCAACTTTTTGCTACAAGTTTGAAGCAATATTTGTACAACAATGTCTCTTCCTATTGAGAGTTTGACCAACATTAGCTAGAAAGTTGCAATAAGATTTTGTTTTTCATATTATGGTGGTTAGGCAATATGAAGCTATATATGAACTAAGAAGTGTATAGTTTTAGGTATTATGCATGTACGTATACATTTTTGGCATTTTGCATTTTGGAAGGAAAGTTATTTTTTCACCTTTGTTTTCTTTGTTTTGACTATTGAGCATTCCAACTTCAACTCTTGTGGGAAAGCCTCTTCCTTTTCTATAAAAAAGTTGCATCAATTTTTCAAAGTTGAGTTCAGCCAATAGTAATGAACATAAGGATAGCGAGAGGCATGAATTCTATGTCTTGTGATTGTTGTTGTTCCATATGCTCACCGAATTATATGAGTGAATGGAAAAATTTGTCTTCAATTGAAGTAATTCATTGTTCTGATTATGCCTAGGAGTGGATTCAAGTCACTTAGCAGTTGGATAGGAAACAATATTAATGAATTTTTTAAGCGATGGAGTGTTACAAACCCAAAGTTGCAGTCATTACCATCCTTGACTTGTTGGATTCTGTGGAGGGAATGAAACCAGGCCATTTTTTAAGACGAAAGTCCTTCGGCACTGAAGGTAGCTCATCTGTTGCTATTGGCATTGAAAGATCACCCTCAAGTGAAGATAGCCCTTGTGTGGATATCTGTATCTACTCAAACAAATATGGGCAGTGTTGTTGGATGGTTTGATGGAGCGGTCACTTCGTCTGGATTAAATAGTGGAGCAAGTGGGGTAATAAAAATCAGTGAGAATTGCAGCTACAAATGGTTCTTAAATTGTGGTCCAGGCTCTAATACAAGAGCGGCACTGCTAGGAGCATGGGCATTTCTTACCTTGGCAAATAGGTTGTCCTTACAATAGATACATATTTTAGGTGATTCCAAGATTATTATAGACTGGATGTGAGGTAAAGGCTGACTACAGGTTATCTCATTGGAATGTTGGAAGGACCAAGTAAGTGCATTAATCTCTTCCTTTCAAAAAATCACCTTCGATCATGTATACAGAGAAGTAAATCAAGAAGCAGATAGCTTTTCAAAGTTGGTGCTCAAAAAAACACTAGGGAAGCTTACCTTCTATCAATGCATTGAGAATCATGAAGGGCCTCACCTCTTCTTAAACCTTTACTAGTTGTTATGTTGTTCGATTGATGTGCGTTGCTATCTTTTTTCGGTGGGACATGATGAGAGTTTTTTGGGTTACTATTTTTCATATCTTAGGAGGGTGAGCTTGTCTACTGACATTTCCCCTGGATGAATATTTCGTTGCATATATTTTTGTGGCTCTAATCCTCCCCGGAGATGGGATCATGGAGAATGGGAGCTGAATGATTCGTTGATTGGTCCTAAGGAATTATGTTTTTTAATGACTTTCTGATTGATGAATAGTTTATATTACATATCTAATATAAAGTGAAATTTTTTGGAGAAAAAAAAGTCACTTAACATTTAAGATTCATGGGACTTCATGATAAATATAAAAGAATAATTCATGAAAAGTAAATGTTTGTGAAATATTGTTTATATATTTCGAGTTTGGTCTTTTTTTTTTCATTTTATTCCACTCGCTTCATACTTGAGTTATTATCTATGCACATTCCAAGACGATGTTTATGCCACTTGTCCCCTTTCGGCCATAATTGAAACTTCTCAAATTTGATAGTGCTCCATCTAGCCTCGTTAATGGAAACATGTGTAGCTTGAGGAAATCTAGTTGTTGGCCTCGTTGATAGCAACATGTGTAGCTTGAGGAAAGTTGGTTGTTGGGCATGGGGTGCCAAAGAGTGGCCATGTATGGAAACATTGGTATCTATGAATGAATTTAGGAAATGAATGTGTGAATTGTTTACCTAGATGAAAGGAATACTCAACCATCGAAGATACATGTGACCTCCTAACGAAGGGTGGGATGGTTGTTTCCCTACAACCCTCTCCTACACCTATCTTTCGAGTCAATGCATGCACAAGGGAGGAAATAAGAATTGGGCTTGGCATCGAGCTGTGGACTTTGCATGGTGAATGATGTGGTTGTAGAGGTATGAGGCCATGACGTTTTTCTTACCTCCATTCACCTAGTCAAATCAAAAAACTACAAAACCACTTTAGTCTAGGGCTTTAGCAAGGCACTTGTGTTTCGAAATGAATGAGGTCGCCTCTTTTCTTTTGGTTTAGGTTTACTTTTAGCCTCATCCACCAGTTTGAGATGATATATGTTATAGATTTGTAGATTGCACCTGATAAAACTATCATTATCATTTAATAGTATATTTTTAATGGAGTGGGTTAATTCGAGAGCAATCTTTTCTCCCGAGTTATTTTTTCAGCACGTCTTTCGACGGTCCTATTAACCTTGATCGATTTTATAAGCATTTGGGTTGGTTTAAAATGCAGCAAAAATCCTGGAGTATGGATCTGAAATGCATGAAACTTTGATCCATGGGAAACTCAAACTACCCTTGAAAATCTAGCCAAATTTAGACCTATTATTTTTCCTGAAAAGGAGATCCGTTTACTTAGCCTACTATTTCTAATTTCTTT
This sequence comes from Picea engelmannii, assembly GCA_009831015.1. Classification (NCBI taxonomy): domain Eukaryota; kingdom Viridiplantae; phylum Streptophyta; class Pinopsida; order Pinales; family Pinaceae; genus Picea; species Picea engelmannii. The sequence continues at coordinate 448,813 of ML779925.1, read as the reverse complement.
CATATTAAGACTATGCTATGGTTGATATTGTTGATATTATGGTATCTACGGGAGGTATTTACCTCCACGTGTAAACCTGACGATAATAGAATACTCCAGGAAGCAAGAAGAAACCCTAATGAGTTGGCTAATAACCCTAGAAGACTTGTCAGCTCAAGAAGATAATTTGTATTATCTTATTAGCCTCCAAGAGAAGAAGTCAGCCAGAAGAAATAATAATATATTGAACAGGCAGATACCCAGAATGAGAAGTCAGCCCAGGAAGTTAGCCAGAATTACTATAAATATAGGAGGTTAGTCTTCATTTTGGCAGGCAATTCTTAGAAATGCAGAGAAACACTTGTGCGCACTGCAGTGCTCAATTTGTGCACGGTTTTGGAGGAGAGTTGTCGTTGCAGCTGTTTCAGCTAGTAGTTACGCTTTGGCTTGGACTATCTCTTGGTTAGGGTTTGGACTATTTAATCAGCTTTTGTTGGTGTTCTATCCTTAGGGAAAGGTGCATTTCCCTTTGTTTGGCTATATGTAACGAACCTCCTTGTTACGACGAAAAACCTCGTATAACAAGTGAAAAAAAAAAAATTGTGTGTGTGCACGTGGGTACAAGGATAATAAATACATTCGACTCTGCGTCGCCATACAACGAAGAACATGACGCACGCAATGCGATGACAACAAAAATACCTAAGACGCACATGAACCTCTGCAAGCAATGAACGACAATCAACCGACAAATAATAAGACTGACTACCCATCTGTCTTACCCTGCAATGGTTAGAACCTCCAAGACACATAAGCAACGCTCAAGCCCAAGTTCCCATCGATTTTAACCATTTAAGGTCTCAAGGCTGGCGACTATTCTGAGGAACATGGAGGTGTCTACATCTCGCCCGACACAAGCAAACCAAGCAATAAATTGTTTACAACCAAGTACAACAAAGGTTAACGAACAACCACGTCCTCTACGGAAGGCGCAAGTCAGAAGAACACCGACAATAATCTACCATAAGTTAAGACTCAGCATTACCTATGACTCAAATGGCATCAAGTACAGATCAATCACTTAGTTTAATTTTCGTTAGTCAACGAGTTACCAACCCAACCTTAAAAATAAGTACATATAATTAATTGCAAATTCCCCCTTTACTAAATCATAATAATTTATTGTACTTAGTTTCAAGGACCTTACCTTTTACATGTTGTCACTAATAATAAAATAAAATTAACCTTACGATAAATTAACCATATCATTACTTTTTATACTACAATAACATTGTAAATAAAAATAACAATGATCTTACATTTCATATGTTATCCATGCTAACATATCCCTTTTTATATTGCAAGGACATTACATTTACATGTTTCAACCATAAATTACAATGACTTTACATTATAATAATATTGCAAATAAAACAACAAGGATCTTACATTTCATAAGTTATCAAATGCTAACATAGCATTTTTCATATTGCAAGAACATTACAATTAAATGAACCATTAACATCAACATCATTTTCATATCTAAACTAATTGTTCTAAATTGATCAATAATACAACTTTAATTTTACCATTCAGCATTATCTATTTAATCAATATCAATATAATAGTCATCTAATTCAATAGTCTTAATAATCGAAATACAACTAAGAACTAATTAACATTAACATTATGTTCATAATTAGATTATCCATTCAATAATACAACTCTAAATTTTACCATTCAGCATTAACTATGTATGTTTACGGAGAGAACATTTATAGCTGGAAACTCTTAGCTAGAAAATAGTTGTAGGTTTCTGAGTGGAAGTCCTAATTAGACGATAGTTGCCTTGAGCAGCCAGCTTTTCATTGATAGTGACCAGGCATAATTAACTTTGTTGACTGTGTTTAGTTCTTTTATGAGTTATGTATTCTATATATGTGCTATGGGCTTCACCAATTTAAAAATAATAATCATTTTTAAAAACTTAAACCATTTCATAATCATGTGAAGATATCTAAAAATATTCTACAATATCCATACCCTTCATCCAATAATAATGAAACTCTACACTATGATAAATCATGTGCATTTTCGATGCCCCATATAACATGCTAGAATAAATTAAAAGTTAAAATAAAAGATAACGGTGGAATAACGATATTAAGATCTATCCAAATAAAATTTATAGAGAAAGAGGGTGAAAACATATGAGATAGTGGATATTTTATCGGCCTATCTTTGGTATTAATAAATAATTGAGGGTTGAGGCAAGGGATAAATGTTTTACTACACCGGTAAATATCCAAAAGGGATAAAGGTAAAAGGAAGCAGCAAGATTAACAAAGGATAGTTGTCACCATAACCCAAAATATAAAGCTGGGAATTTACCCTATATGAAGGAGTTGAAATGTTGTTAATTCATAATCAAAAGAAAACGGTGTCACCATAAGGATGGCATTGTTGTCAAGCAAAAGTTATTTAAAATCCTTGCAAGTACACGAGTGCATACAATTAGAAACAATCCAGAAAATAAGGATGAAACGTTGCGCCTATAATTAAGAGACAATCCAGAAATTAGATAAATTGTTGTGCATATGTTATGAGACAATCCAGAAATCAATGATAGTTTAAGGAGGGACAACTTCGTTTCCCAGGGATGGAGGTTGCCAGAGACGAATTTACAGAACAATACAAAACGAAAATGCCCGACGCCCATTGCAGAACGAATTCTCTGAACTAATTTTTCAAAAACGGAAATGCCAATACACTCATTGCGAGAACGTATTCTCAAAACTAAATTTTACAAAACGGAAATGCCAATACACTCATTTCCAGAACGAATTCTCAAAACAAATTTTACAAAACGAAAATGCCAATACACTCATTGCCAGAACGAATTCTCAGAACTAAATTTTACAAAAACGGAATGCCAATACACTCATTGTCAGAACGAATTCTCAGAACTAATTTTACAAAACGAAAAATGCCAATACACTCATTGCCAGAACGAATTCTCAGAAATAAATTTTACAAAAACGGAAATGCTAATACACTCATTGCCAGAACGAATTCTCATAACTAAATTTTACAAAAATGGAATGTCAATACACTCGTTGCCAGAACGAATTCTCAAAACAAAATTTACAAAACAAAAATGTCAATACACTCATTTCCAGAACGAATTCTCAGAACCAAATTTTACAAAAACGGAATGCCAATACACTCATTGCCAGAACGAATTCTCAGAACTAATTTTACAAAACGAAAATGCCAATACACCCATTGCAGAATGAATTCTCTGAACTAATTTTACCAAAAACGAAAATTCCAATACACCTATTGCCAGAATGAATTCTCAGAACTATATTTTACAAAACGGAATGTCAATACACTCATTGCCAAAATGAATTCTCAGAACTAATTTTACAAAATGAAAATGCCAATACACCCATTGCAGAACAAATTCTCTGAACTAATTTTACCAAAAACGAAAATGCCAATACACCTATTGCCGTAGTAAATTCTCAGAACTAAATTTTACAAAACGAGAATGTCCATACACCCATTGCCAAAACGAATTCAAATTTATTATTTTTTAACTATTTCATTAACAGCGGTATTATATATATATATATATATGGCAGAACGAATTCGCCATTACAGAAAATTTGATCTATAAAATAAAATGACATAGGTATTTTTTATATATATATATATATCCCTTTTTTTTTTTCCA
>ML779925.1:394891-425775 GCA_009831015.1 Picea engelmannii | reverse complement strand
TGGCTAGCTTAATTTAAATGGAAGGAAATTTAGGTTAATCCCAAAGCTATACAACATCCACATTAAAGTTAAAAATAGGACATATGACAAATCTATAAACTAAATGTCATGGAGCATAAGTCTTCCTCCATTCATTTAGGTCGAATTCTTTAAATTCCAATCTTTCTAACTGTATTAATTTTTTTCATTTCTTTGAATTCCAATCTTTCTCACTGTAGTAATTTTTTTCATTTAAAATCTTTACAAATTGATTTCTTTTAAGATTATGAAACTAACCCCTACTATAGGGTGTCAGCTATCATCTCCATTTCCAAATCTACATGGGAAGGACTAAGTTACCATACAACCCTTGTTATACTATATTTTAATTTTAATATTGATAATAAAAATTTAGTTACTAGATTGTAATGTTTTTTTTTAAATACATTATATTTTACTCTTAGTTTGGTTTAAGATTATCAAATATATAATTTATCAAATAAAAAATCAATTTTATTTATTATATTTAAATTGAATTTGTTTATTAATAAAAAGTATTTAATTAAAAGAAATATTGATTACTATTTTATGTATAATATAATATGATCAAATAAATAATTATGAATATTATTTTTCTTAAATATTAAAACAACAAAAAGTTATGATTTCACCAATAGTTGTATAACCAAATTTTAATAATGGTTGCTAAAAAGGTCTAAAACTTAAAACCTTTAGATTATGCCTAAAAAAAAAAATAGGCAAGTATTTTGGAGCATTGGTTTGAGAAAAATAACTTGAACAACAAATGATAAACCTCAAAAATACTAATGTTGAAATATTTTCTAAACTTTGCTTATTATGTCATCCCAGTTAATTGACTTCCCTTTCTACAACAACCATACCATTAACAAAAACATAAAAATTATAAATCTTTTAAACTTTGCCTATTCTGTCATCCTTTATCATCCCAATCAATTGACTTTTCTTTCTACAACAACCATATATTTCATCCATTATATTAACATTAACAAAACATAAAAATTGCACAACATTGAATTTGGAAGCACATATTCAAGTGCCAAATAAATGTCATGTTCCCCTTCGTATTCTTATAACCTAGTATGATAAAGATCCTTGCATATATACAAATATACATAAAATATAGAAAAAAATTATATATTTGAAGTAAAAATAAATAAGATAAAAAATATAACGAAAAAAAAGGAAAAAATTATATATTTAAGTATTTTTTAGAAATTATTAAAGTATTTTTTTAATTTTTTAAGTATTTTTTTATTTTTTTAAGTATTTTTTTATTTTTTTAAATATTTCATAAAAAAAAAAATTTTAAAACAAAAAGTTTATAAGTAAATCTTTTTAAGCTTATATTTAAAGAGTGTTTTTATTTCTTTCATTGTAATATAATTATTTTAAGTGGTAAATATGTGTATAATCCGATTATCCTAAAAAAATTCAGCATGTAGAATTCATTTCTAAATTCAAAAATTCAATTTAAACAACTAAAAATTAAAAATTATAATTGTGTACAACTTTACATGCTAGATTAAAAATATCATACTTATAATAAAACTAAAGGTAAAATGAATCCTAATATACCTTTCAATTTGTTATTGATTTCTTAGCCTTTTAAAATGAATCATAATACACCTTTGATGCCCTCTTTTAATTCCTTGCATTTCTTCTGTGTTCCCGGCGATGTGTATGAGCAATCACTATGGTGTTGCATGGCTGCCGTGGGGTTTTCCAGGTCTATTATAAATTCACGTTTTAGTAAAACTAGAGATAAGTAAATAAAATCTATAACCAGGTGTATGGGCCTATAGCTCAATGGTAGAGCATATCACTTCAGATCAAGAGATCACCGGTTTGAACCCGGTTGGGCCCTTTCCTTTTTAAAAGCGTTGCTCAGAAATGATAGTAAGCAACAGGTGAGCGCTGCTGACAAATAGTGATTAGGAACAAGTAATAATGTAAGTAGAACTAATAATGATAATGATGATGATGATTAACGTCCACTAAGATCTAATTGGTCTATTGGACTTTAAGAGGGCAAGTGATTACTTGTGATTCTTTAGAATTTTGTAAGCATTAAGACAAGCTTTCCAATATCACCATACTTTTGTTGAGTTAAGAGGTTAGGAAGGTTGGTAGTGTGATCAATATTTTGAAAATGAGATCTAATATGGGTATAGGTTGGACAATCTAAGAGAGTTTTAGGAATTGACCAATGTCGAGTTTCACTATGGAGCTCGTGAGAATTTGTTCTTATCTTAGAAATGCTTATTTTTTTCTTTACACTTGGCAAAACAGATAGATAATTTTGATCTTCTAGATTATGATTGACTACACCTTTATAATACCTTAATTTTCTTTTTTCCTCTAACTCTTTATCACACCACATTTTTTCCTTAAATTTTGATTTGACGTTTTTTTTAATAGTATCTTTATTCTGCAAAATGGTTTCGTCCATGATTCCCCAATAGTTTAGCCAAGACCGAGCGTCTTTATGCCATCCTCGCTTGAGTTGATGGTGGTTATGACTTTATTTTGAAACAATTTTAGGTAGCCTCTTGTCTTCCATGTTGTTTAACTTGTTCTTATACACTAGGTATCTAGTCATAGCCATGCTCTCAATGGGGGAGAGGCTTGTTTCTATGAGGAGGATGGGATAGGGTGTATTTCATTTAATTTTGAGATTATAGGTTATACAATTCTTTTGTATTTTCTCTATCTTTATCAAGGATTCACGAGAGATACTACAGCCCCAGACTTCACATCTATAAAGAATAACAGGTGTAACAAGAGTCTCAAAGAGGAGTTTCTTCTTATCCCAACTCCAAAGATCTGTTGATTTACAATTGTTTTCAAGCCCATAATAAGTTTTCCATCCCCCAATAATCCTTTTCTCAATGCTATAATTCCAATTGAGCTTGTGGTGAATATCAATTCCAAGATATTTGTATGAAGTCACTTCCTCCAAGTTGTTGTCGCCATATACAAAGGTATCATAAGAGATCTTATTGGATTTAATAATCATGACCTTAGTCTTATCTGTATTAACAGTCATACCCATATTGGAGGAAAAATCCTTGAGGGTTCTTAATTGGTTTTCAAGATCATGGGGACTCCTTGCTATAAGAACGATATCATTGGCATAAAGAAGAAGATTGATGACTATACTAGTGAAAGTAGGGCCGACACAACCTGCTTTTTCCAAGCATTCTTCTAACTTATCAATGTATATGCCAAAAAGGGTAGGGGACAAGGGACAACCTTGTTTGACTCCGATATTGTAGTTAATCTCTTTTGACCAACCCTCGGTGTTTTTAAACTTAGCAATAACGTTCTCATACATTCTTATTGCAGCAGCCCTCAACTCGAGAGGGACTTTTATCTCTTCCAACCTATTCCAAAGGTTTTTCCTAGGAACCATGTCAAAAGCTTTTCTAATGTCAATAAAACATCAAAAAGGATTGGTTTTAGTATTGAGAAACTCCTCTGCAATGATCCTAAAGGTAACAAGATGGTCCACAGTTGAACGATATCTCCTAAACTCGGCCTGGCCTTTAGCTCTTTTACCGTGACTTTCTAGCCAAATTTTAATCTTCTTTTCCAAAATAATTCCATAAAGCTTGGTTAAAGTCAGGCTAATCATAATGGTCCTATAATTAGAGGGAATGTTTTTATCCCCATTTTTAAAAATAGGAACAATGAGGTTTTGCGTCCAGGGTTTAGGGAAGCTCTGCTTGACTACTAAATTGAAGAGCTTGTGTATGTGAGGGATAAGGATTGGCCCTTCGATTTTAAAAATTTTAGCTTGGTAGCCTTCAATGTCCTTAGCTTTCCCATTTGCAAGCCGCTTAACCCCGAACTCTATGTCATCTAAAGAAAAAGAAAAATCCTTTGTAGGGACAATAGGAATGGTGTCCATGGCATTAGGGAACTCGTAAAGACTTTTAAGGTAGGAATTCCAGTTCGTTAAGGGAATCCTATTATTTTCTTTAGTATTGCATTTTAGAATCTGGATCCAGAACTTCTTAGGATCCAACTTGTATAGTTGTGAGAGTTGCTCTTGCCTTTTATTGATATAGTATCTTTTTTTACTTTAATTAGGGCTTTGTATGTATTGATCTTAATGAGTTTTAAGGGATCATTAGAAGCATCCCTAATGGATTTCCTAGCAATTTTACATTCTTTATCATACCAAGGGTTGGTTGTTCTATTATTCTTTTTATGGGACACCTCGAAAGAGAACTTGTTAATAGAAGTGGAAAGGGTAGTTGTAAAATTATGATAGATTTCTTCAATGTTGTCCTTATAGTTAGGAGGTTTAATTTACTATTTAAATCCTTTAATAAAATGTCAATTTTACTTTTGTCAAAGCGCAAATTCCTTTGATTATCAAAATTCTCTTCAATGGTGCTCCTATGCATGGAGAATTTTAGAGCTAGGGTTAAAGGTTTATGATCAGAGTTAGGCTCATGGTCATTTTAAAGGTCAAAAGTTGTTATTTGGTTGGAAACGAGGATATCAGATATCACATGTGACATCCCCCAAAAATAAAATATTTTTTTTATGTGCTGGAAATTTATTTCCGTTTTTGGCAAATTCGAATCTGGAAAACTTTTGTCATTTATGGCAATCCCAAATTTCGAATTTAATAATTGTATTTAATTATTGTGATTGTTGGGAAGAGATCCGTTTGGACCCAACTAACTATTTGACTATGACACTTGTATCACAACAAAATATTTATATTAATTGCAGGAGGACAAATGGAACAGCCATGTTAAAATCAGTTGACCATGACTCCATGAGTGGGGGAACATGTTGGAACTACCTCTAGGATAATTAGGATAAGTAGAAAATCAGAGATTTGTCCACTGGAAACCCCTAAAAATCAGGGATTAAGAGAGCTGCAAAAATCCACAAATGAGGGAAAAAGACCCGGGCAAAAATTGATAAATAGCATATGCGAGGAGGCAGGACACTACCAAGTATGCTGGGAAAAATATTTTTTGAGCTCTCTTGCTGTTATGAACACTGCGGATTGAGTGTGAGGCAAGAGGAGCCTGCTGAAAACAGAATTGTCTTGCTTTTATGAGCACTGTTGAGTAAGTGTGAGGCAAGAGGATAACTGTTGGAATTGAAGGACATTGCTGAGGAGGAGTTTCCAAGTTCACCCTCATGGATTCATGGTCATGCTAGGGGGTGAATTGGGCAAGTGACCTTGGTTGCCCTGTTTTACGGTTGGGAGGAACGTGGTTGTTTCCTTTTTCTTCTCGCAGATTGGATTCAGATATGTTGATCTACCCCTCTCGATTATGAATGGATATGTTTTTATTTCGATGCCATATTAAATCCGAACTGGAATGATGTCCATTCTTTGTCTGAATGATTTTTCTGATGCATTGTATTGATTAAATCGGAACTGTAACATTTTCCATTTTTGTTTGTTGTGGGGAATATATGTGAAGGAAATCTGTAATTATATTTCTATAAGTAAGTAAGGAAAGGAGGAGATTAACGACAATGAGGCAGATCCTCTCTGTAGATAAATCCCCAGGAAACCAAACTCAGATCCCTCGGAACATCATTTATAATGACCAATCTCTGATGGAATGATATTCTTAATCATGTATTTACATAGATACACAGATCTAGTACTGTTGACATTTAATGCATTGATTAAAAGAGGCTCGAAGTGAATATTATAGAATTTACCTTATACAAAAAAAATTATCCTTTGCGCCCTTTTGTGCGTGTAAAATTCCTAAGTCCTTAGGCTTTCAGAATTCTGTGAGGTAAAGATATATCGTATCCTTCTACACCTTCAGTCTCCCAGAAATGAAAGTAAGAGTTCTCCCAAAAAACGAAAATCAAGAGTACCTGCAAAGGATAAAGAGCAGGGAGTGATGAAAATAGTGTGAAGAGTTATAGTAGAAGCAGAGTACTCTCTTCCTCTGCATTTTAATTGCATTATTACCTTAATTCATTTTTTTCAATAGGAAAACTTAGCCAACTTTATTTTCGCCTTTCAGAGGTTCGTGTATATTGATGTATGGATTCTGAACTCACGAAGTTCTGAACCCCAAAACCTCGAAGCTTCCACTCTTCGCATTTCGGAAGTTGGTTACATAAGAGGTTTGGGGCACTTGAACTCACGAATTTTCGAACCCTGAAACCCCGAAATGCGGGTCCCACCTTCTCTTTTTTTTGCATTTTTTTGGAAGTTTGTTTATGTTGGATGTTTGGTATTTGAAAACCCAGAAACCCCGAATCCCGAAATCCTGAAGTGTTGGCCCCACATCCTTTCACCTTTCGGAATTTGGGAGTTGTTGGGTGTTTTTGTTTGGTAGTTGCAAACCCTGAAACCCTGAATCCCGAAATCCCAAAGCATTGTCCCACATCCTTTCACCTTTTCGGAATTCAGGAGTGGTTGTGTGTTGTTGTTTGGTTTTTGAAAACCCCAAAACTCAAACCCTGAAGTCTCGAAATGTTAGTTCCTTTCTTTTTCGCAATATGGGAATTGTTGTATGTTGATTATGAAAACCGTGAAACCCCGAACCCCGAAATCCTAAAATGCGGGTCTCACCTTTTCCTTTTTCGCATTTCGGAAATTTGTTTATATCGATGTTTGGACACTAGAACTCGCGAAGTTCCGAACCCCGAAATCTTGAAGTGTGGGACCCACCTTTCCTTTTTTGCATTTCGGAGGTTTGTATATGTTGTTGTTTGGGCACTTGCACTTGCGAAATTCCAAACTCCGAATTCCCGAAGTACTGATCACCTTTCGCAATTTTGGGAGTTGTTGTGTGTTGAGGATTAACTTTTGTATTCACGAAATCCCAAACCCTGAAACCCCGAAGTACTCGGCATCTTTTCGCAATTTCGGGAAATGTTGTTTGTTGATGTCTAAATCTTGTACTCGCGAAACCCTGAATCCCGAAACCTCAAAATGTTGGCCCATAGTCGTTCTGTATTTCGAATTTTGGCAAATAACAGGGTCCTTTGTTTTATTCGGCACTTGTGATCACTGAAACCCGATTGACCTCTATTTCTCCACAAAGTTGTAGGAACATAGTAGGAATTATTGTTATGGGAACAACTCAAATATTGTAATGAATGGACTAGTAGAAAACATTGGAGGATCTTCATTCAGGATAGAAGTACAATAATAATAGTTCATATTATAGGTCACTATTGTATGGGGCATGACAATTACCTAAATTATTATATGGAGAAGATATAGGTATGTACTTACTTGTAGGTGGATATTAAGTACAGATGTTAAGAGAGAGTTAAAGAGAATTTTTCTACAGTAAAAACGATAATATTCGCCTTTACACACACACATAGCACACAGTCAAGTTACCTATTGTTCTAGCAGTCATGAAGATCCAGACTTGCAATCACAAGCATAATTTAAATGTGCAGAACCGATTACTTTGAAAAACTTATGTTCAAAGTAAACTAGACTAGTGTAATAAAGCCAAAATGGATCGAATTGAATCTTACCTTCTCTTAAATTCTAAGCTTAAATGAAGTTGAGTTAGGTCATAGAAGTTTTTTTTTTTATGGTAAATTTGAGGTTCATTACATCACATAATCTATAACACTACTATCTAGCCCCTGAATACAGGTCATTTGGTTGGAGTTTGGCCACTTCATTACTCCATTGCAAATTATTAGGTCTTGAGAGCTACAGAGCTTGACCAACTCAATACGAAACAAATTCTCAATTAGGTCTTTAGAGCTTCTTTTGTAGCTATTAGATAAAACAAGGTCCTCATCTAGCCATAAAGGATTATGGTTGGAGTCATCACTTAAAAGAGTATCTTGTTTAGTTGCAGTCCTAGCATTAAAGTCTCCTAGCATGAGGATATTACCTTCATTTTTCAAATTATAAATATCTTGTTCTAAATTATTATAGGGACAATTTTTATCTAGATTTTTTTTCTTATAAAAAGTAGAATTAATAGGTGCAATATAACAAATTGCTATATACATCTTCTTAGCATTGGTGTCTAAAATTTCTATCCAAATGTATTGATTAAGAGGGTCAATCTTATGAAGTTGAATGTGAGAAGAAATATTTTTTCTAATATAACAAGCTATGCCTCCTATCCCTCTGGGGTGGGATTTTTTGTTCCATGCTGACTACAAGACAAATCCTTCCATGTTAGGGACCTTAGACTCCTTATGCTCCCAAGTTTCAGCTAGACAAATAATATCAATATCACTCGGGATCCAACTTATCATAGGACCTTTGTGCCATGGAAAGCCACAACAATTCCAAAAAAGGATCCCAAGTGTCCCAAATTCCTATTTATTATTATCCTTATGGTCTCTATCCCTAACAATAGCTTTTCGATTTCTAATTATTTCCCATTTTCCTTCTTTCTTGGCTTCTTTTACCTTTTGAACTTCCTTCCTTAATTCAGCTTGGTCTTCGAGAATGAGGTCTTCATTTATAAATACTCCTGACCTTTTTAAGCTCGAAGATTTACTAAGTATGCTATATTTATGGTCATTACAACTTACTTTGACTCGGATCAACCTATCATTGTGATCAATAATTTGTCCTAGCCTCTTTTCTCCTATGAAGTAAGTTGTATCAATTTGTGATTTATTTTTTAATTCTTCTTTTACTATTGCTAGCATATCCTCCTCTTGTTGTTCTTTTATACCAAAAATTATGAGGTTCAAGGCTCTTTTGTTACGCTCATGGTCCAATTCGATTAGCTTATTCATTTCCTCTTTGATGGGTTTGATATCCAATTTGTTTTCCATATTATTGAGGGTAAAATTGTTGGTTAGTTTTTCTTCTAGCTCTTTAATTCTATCAATCAAGTTGTGAATTTCTTCAACCCCTCCTTCTTGGATTGATTGTTTATGTTTTTCCATTTCTTGAATTCTATCCTTCATTTTCTGCAATTCACTCTTGAACCCTAAGAATCTACCCTCTATTTGAGTTTGAATGGTATCTTTAATTTTTTTTATCAATCATTGCCTCTAGCTCTATTTGGAGTTTTACGTCTCTTTCTTCACTCCTTTTTTCTAATGTTTCTAACTCTATTTGGATTTTGGCATCTCTCTCTTCTCTTTTTTTTTCTACTAATTCCATATAATCGTAACGGCTCTCAAGGGTCATTTTGGGGGGCCTCCCCTTGTTAAGATGATTTTTTTGGAATAAAAAGAAACATATGATAAGAGAGCAAAGCACGCCATCCCATCCCATATGTTTATGCATTTTGTCTTTCATTGTCAAATGGAATGATCAAGATTGTTGGAAGATTTTATAGAGATTATTCATGGCTACACTCAGATAGAGCTTTTGTGTGCTTAACCAAGTGTAAATTTTAATAATCTCAAACAAACAAATCCAAGATTTATTTTGAAAACCTCCATCCTATTGCACAGGGAGGAATCAAACCCTGACAAGCCACTAACTCAGAGGGACAAGAGACTTTTCTGAAAAAGTCTCACAAAAATTATAAAGGAAATCGCGGTCTTAGTTGTTTTCAGTAGATAATCCAGTGCGGACCATATAGTGCAGTGGATTAGCATGTTCAAAAGGTCATGGATTCAACTCCCACTGTGGTTGTTCTTTTCTGCAAAATCAAATTCCCATATCAGACCTAATCAACTAATTTTTATCGTAAATAAGAAATATATTTACTTGTTTATTTAATGTATAACTAATGGAGTTTTTCAACAGAGTAAACTTTAGTTTATTTACTAAACTAAGATGGTAGTGATGAGAGAGTCTTCCCATTCTTTGAAGGTGCCACTTACATACTATTTTGTTTTGAAAATATCAGGTAATGAAGCCTTGTCTACTACTTTTAGTTTCTCAGTACGTGACTTAAAAGCTTCCCAGCTTCAAGTTGCCTTGCAGACTTTCTTGAAGCCTGGTCTGCTACTTTTAGTTTCTGAGCTTCAAGCTACAGTACATGACTTAAAAGATTCCCAGCTTCAAGTTGCAGTACGTGACTTAAAAGCTTCCCAACTTCAAGTTGCCTTGCAGACTTCCTTGAAGCCTTGTCTGCTACTTTTAGTTTCTGAGCTTCAAGCTGCATTACATGACTTAAAAGATTCTCAGCTTCAAGTTGTCTTCCATATCTACATTTGCCAGTCCACTTCCCAACTTCAAGGTATCTTCCTTATTTGCATTTTCTAGTCCACCAAAATTCCTGTAGCCTCTAGAAATTTATGTATAGTCCAGGTTCATATCATTTTGAGTGGAATTTGTTTCTTCGTGCCACATTTTTTGGGTGGGATTGACACTTTTTTGGGGTTGATATGGTCCCATGGTGGACCGATATATGTAACAAACTCCACAACAACATAGGCTGGAAATTTTAGAGAGTTGACTCCTTGTGTGTAGGTAATTTGGTGACCATTCATAGTGTTTGATTAACTAATCCTGCTTGATCCACAAATTGCAGAACAACATAATGTGTTGGCCAATACATAACAAGATTTTTTGGTCCAATCGATGGTCATCATATTCCTTAAAGATAGAAAAGCTAAGACATTATGTGATGGTGCGTGTGATTTCCTTGTTCAATGACTTTACCATTTGGTTATTATGTTCGAACACAAAAATACTTATTGCAAATAGGTGTATGGCTGCATTAAAGGATTTTCATTCTGTTGTTGACAATGATGTATTTTTCTAGGATTGAAGGATCTCCCAATCTTGTTGTAGCAGAGTTGTGTTCCTAATGTTTGTCAAGAGGAGACAAAAGTGGATTTGCTCTTCATCCTAACCCTGTTGGTGGAAGATTGTTTGTAAGGTTAAAACAATGGTGAAGGAGTTCCACAAATACCTGCCTAGTATTTGCCTTGCATATAAATGTGTGTCCATAACAGGTGGTAGTTGTCCTAGATCACCAACAAGAATTATAGAGCAATGACCGAATGGGAAATTTTTGTTTTCTGGAAATGTTTCACGTAGACAGATTTCGCATAAATATTTTAGGCCCTATGAAGATCATCTCATCAATGAGAACATAATGGATATGTTTCATCTCTTCCTGGAACACTGCTAATGTTTGTTCTTGTAAACACTAGAAGTTTTTAATTGGAATCTTGAGTGTTGCATGTATAGTGGTTGCTTGTATGTTGAAAGTTGCAATTCATGTGGGAGAAAGAAGTAATATCGGAATTTATTCATAGGGAGAGTGCCTATTCAATGAAGCTTTAATGCAACTAATTAGGTAATATTTTCCAGTCCCAACTATTCCTTGAATGATTATCATTATGGATTCTGGTTTTTTATTTTGTTGTGAATGTTGTAGTATTATGTAGAATTCCTGACATTTTTTGTGTGACATTGTATTGGCATGTGGATTGACATGTTGGTTTATGTGTACTGCATCCATACACAACCAGTTCATTTCAATGAACTGTGGTGCAAAAATAAGAACTGCTTCTAGAATTTCTGGATTGTCCCAATAATAATTGGTGTCAAAGTAATGAATTCCAAGGATGTCAAGCTCATCGAAGTCTGTATGGGAAACATGGATCAATATTGATAACAATTCCCACTCATTTATCTCTATGCATTCAAGATGCATTTGTGTATTATTGTCTTTAGCTTCATCCATTGTTGTTTCTTCAACATTTACAGGTGAACGGTGTACATGCCATGTATGGTAGGTTCCTTATATGTTCTACCAATTTGGTATGATTGTCACTCTTGAGAAGCCTATGTCGGTTGTGAAGGTACGAAATGGTTTGTATAGTAGCAAACTCCAACAAAAGTCTTCAAAGGTTTTGGAATCTTATGCAAGAATGATCTTAAATATCAACCAGCCAAGGACAATCATTGGGGACTATCATTTTTTCCATGGGTCTTTTCTTCGATAGCAACTATATGACCAATATTTTGCATTTTCAATGAGAGGGAGTGGATGAAGGAAAGGAGGGTGATTGACATAGGAATCAATGAAGCTAGATCCAGATAAACAATTATGTGTATCTTGGGAGACTCACTAAAATATATGGTGGCCAACATTCAACATGATAAAATGACAACTACATATGACAAGGGGGAGCTTCTACAACATATGACAAGTTTCTTGTGCGCCTATATCTCAGTCTACAATTGCCTCTATGTGCAAACACCTATAGGCAGTTGAATAAGGGTATTTTGGATTCAATGTATATGTTGTTCTTGTCAACATATGATGATAGTTGTCTAATCTTCCATTTGCTTTAGAAGCTCATATTTGGAAATATACTGCAAAATTGCATGACGTGAGAGGATAGGTTGGAAATCCATATTTGCTCGCCATATTGTAAGCATGTCATGGTTATGGATGTTTAGACGATCATCATTGTGGGAAGGTTCATATTTTTTTATCGGTATCATCAATGAATAGTGATGACTCACTACGTAAGTTCCATGGGAAATTATACCTGCATTGAACCTTGGAGGATTTCTACATGTCATCTCTGCACATTTTGTATGGCGATGTATCTGATCAAGTAGCTTTGTGTAGTCCTCGAACGGGTGTGAAGAAAGGATTTCTATTGTGTTTCTTAAGCAAGGGTCATCCTCAATGGAATGGTGCATGTGTATATTTGTATCATGGTCCTTTCAAGGATTCCAAGCCATTACATATTTTTCAAAGAAATCCTTAGCATAACTTATTTTCATGGGGCTTTCCCAATCCAAATTTTCCATGTCTGGAGCACCTTGTAACCATAAGAAACCATGAATATGTGTTGAGCCTCTGTGTTTCCATTCATACCTACATGAAAGCCAATAAAAGAATGTCAAAGAGGTGTCTAAATTGTATGAGTTTTGCAGAATGCATGCGAATAAAAGCATATATGGTGATATACCTATACCAAAATTCCTTTGTGTGAAAGTACTTTTGTAGCATCTCCTCATTAAAGATTTCAAACATTTTATGCATATATAGAGTGACAATGTTGGGTCGTTGAATGATATTAAGAATCCTCCATTTTTGATGCAGCAACGGGTTTGAAGGTGGTGAGGTTCCCATTATAGCATGCAATTCCAGTCATTATGTGTTTGTTGAACTAAGTGTGAAGAACAATGTGTGGCACCCTAGTTGTGTGATCATTTCTAATAGTTCTCTTCTACAATAATTCCAATGTGCTCGAGTCCCTCATATATGTGCCGCAAACCACATAACATGCTCTGGTATCTTATCTGCGAGAAAAGTTTGAAGGTGCACTTGGAGGGCTTCAATAGTGGTTGGTATGTTGTTTTCTTGGATCTTATTTACAAACATTGTAGCACTTGTTTGACTGCGATGGCTCATGATGAGGTTGTATAGGAAGTAGCTGAACATTGGATGAAAATTGACTCTATTGTCATGATATTGCATCAAGTGGAGTGCATATTTGTCAATGCAAATGGTTCTTTGTTATGGTTAGCCATATACTGCATGGATATTTTAGGAAAGTGATGGAAATTCCATATCAAACAAGCCATGTGTAGTATATTTGTTTATCGATGTTTCTTCTATTTATGGCCAGTCAACAATTTTTAATGGAGGGCCAACTTTGTTTTGGACAAATTTGTTGATTTCTATCATTTCTCGATGCATATTGAGTAGGAGAAAGGAAAAAGAAGATTGGGGTTCAGTAAAGTTTGAGTCGACTCGACATGTATCTGAAATATCGGTAGAAATGAGGTGGAGTCGAGAAGAGATGTTTGTAGATACAACAGGAAGTACAACAATTGAGGTGTGGTCGAGCTGGACATCTTTGTAATATCTATCATGTTGTATCTTGTAGAGAAGTGTGTCCATGGCATGAGATTTGATCACATAACAGACATATGCTTTTCCCTCTATTACATGTCTTCTAACAACCAAAATGTTCAAACCTTCAAGGTGGCATGGGAGATAAATAGCAATTGTGTTAATATTTTATGGGAAACTAATAGTGTGACCGCTATATTTGTATTGGCCACCTCGAGCATCACTAACTTGCAATAGTTGGTTCACTCGAGCGATGAACATTTCTTCTACTTGGGTAAGAATTGATAGGACAAGGGGTTGGTCTTCAGGGTCCATATTGGGTAAGTATGTATTTTGGACAAGGCATCGATACAAGTACAAAATGTTCTAGAAATATGGGAAAGGAATTGGTATTGAGTAGGGTCAACTAGGGATTCCATGAAAGTTGTATTTCCTTGGATCTTTTAGCCTACCTACACTTATTTAGTTCATCTTTTCGATGTTCATATTGTTTGCGGCACTTTTCATTTTCTAGGTTGTGGAATGTAGATGGAATACTATTGATTTGGTTGGAGACATTGAAGTTGAGGTTGGAGGAGGTATGGGAGTTATTGAAGAAAGGGATGTTGTTTTTAGTATTTAAGGTTAGAAATGGTAAAGATGGGCTTGTTCTTGAATTTGATGGAATAATGTTTGGTTGCATAATGGTCTTTACAAGGGGAACATGGATGACTGGTAGAAAAGGCAAAAATGATGAGAGCATATTTTGCATGTGGGTGATTCCATGAACTTGTTGGCCAACTAGTGCAGTTGTGCAAAATGTTATAGCAATATGGGGAAAATCTTGGTGTTGAATTGGATCAACTGGGAATTCCATGGAAATATATTTTTCCTTGGATCTTGAAAGTTGTCAATGTTTATTTTGTTCATCTTTGTGATGCACATATTTTTTGCATTGTTTCTCATTTTGTAGTGCATTTGGGGCAGATGTAATACTATTGATTTGGTTGATTACATTGAATTTGAGGTTGGAAAAGGTAAGGGAATCATTTAAAAAAGGGATGTTGTTGTTAGTATGTGTTGTTAGATATGGTAAATATGGGAATGTTTTTGAAGTTGATGGAATATTGTTTGGTTGCAGAATGGTCTTTTTTGGGTGAACATGGATTTCTTTTAGAGTAGGTGAAACTATACGGAACATATTTTGGATTTGAATGATTTCATACACTTGTTGGCCAACTTCCATAGTTTTTTCTAGGTGTTTGGTGTAGAGACTATGATATTTATCCAATTGAACTGATGGATCTTTGAGCTTTTCTATACTTTGGATTGCAAGTTGACCATGTTTCTATACAAAGAGAAGAAACGATTTATAATAAATATTAGTATTTGTTTGACAGACATTTTTAATACTTGAAAATACATATATTGAAAAAATAAACATACATTTACAATATATATTAATTAAAAAAACATTACAATGATTTAAGTAAAATTACAAATTATAAAGAGAGCAACAAAAATGAATATAGATACATGAACCAAAGAAACAAAAGAGGTGTATAGAAAAATAAAATATATAGTAACATTAATATACAATTTAAATAAAGTATAAAAATACCTTATAATCCTCGATTTTCATAAGACCAATATAGTACATAGTAATGGTAATCTAGTTTTCAAACAAAGTTTAAGAATATACTAAAACTCTTGATTTTCATAAAAAAAAATAATGATATTCATTAACATGTGTTTCTTTGATTTTTACATAGCTAAATCACACCAAGGAATTTAAACATAGAAGACATAGTTTATCATTTCCTTGAAAAAAATGTGTTGGAACAAACTAGATATATTTACGAAATATATGAGTTACATAAATTGATGCCTTACATAGGTTGTATATAACAAATTAAGGGATTATTTTAAA
This sequence comes from Picea engelmannii, assembly GCA_009831015.1. Lineage (NCBI taxonomy): Eukaryota > Viridiplantae > Streptophyta > Pinopsida > Pinales > Pinaceae > Picea > Picea engelmannii. The sequence continues at coordinate 410,118 of ML779925.1, read as the reverse complement.
TACTTTTGGAATGAAAAAGTACGTACAAAATATAAAAGATCAACCTCACATATGGTGTACACAAAAAAAAGGCAGTATGTTAAGTTTTCAGGAAAATGAAACATACTAAGGTTGTTTAGTCTATAGTAAAACTTGCAGTTATTGGCATATTTTTCCCCTCTATCTTGGAGTCGATTTTGTCTAATGTAATAACAATGGATTGGACTTATTTGTCATTGCCAAACGTGTCTTCATGTATTAACAATTTGAAGATGTATTTATTAAAGAACAAGTTTCCAAAAATCTTTGTAGTATTGATATTGTTCTCCTCCTCTGAGAGAGCATATAGTTGCCCATTAGGGATGTCGAGAAGGTTTTATGTTGCTTCTTAGAATGCAGTAACATTAGTTGTCCCTGTATGGTCCTTTATTTTGAAATGGAAAATGTACCTGTAATGACATTCATCAAAAGTTTCCTTGCATCTCTGACAATGTCAGTTACCCTTTTCACTAGCAAACACCTTTTTCTTACATTAGTGATTGTTAAAAACAAGAAGGAAAGAAGTGTACCAACAATCGTCTATATTTATAGAGGCGATGCTTACCTCGACCAAAATGAAATACAGTTGTTGATGAGTTTGATAGAGGCATTCCTTTTCAATGTCAATGACAAACTTCTATACAGAGGAGCGACCATCGGAGGCACCATGTGTCAATAAGGAGTGAGATTTGAGGGTTTCTCCTTCTTTTTCAAACCAAGATCTTACATCACGGGATTCTTTGACGTTAGGATTGATGGAAATATGGGACGTAAAAGTTGTAATAATCGATCTCCTATTGAAATTACTTGTTCTTCCAACCTTTATAGCAATGATTGGAAAGGAATTTGAAGCATAATTTTGTTGTAGGCCATGTTTATTACAAAATACCCCCCATAATGTAAGATCAACACTACATTCGAACATTTCCTTCAATTCAAGGCTTTTATTTTGGGTCTCAGTGCCATTCTTCCTCAATATGGTTATCGACTGGCTAATAGATATAGCAACACCAAGGATATCAACAACATAGTTGTTAGGTAGGGATGATAGCTCATTGATAGGAGTAAATTTGAAGTTGTGGTCTACAATTAAATGATCATCCTCAATGAAAGGTTATATGACCGAGGTATTATCTAGAGTTATTTCCCAATCATTTTCTAAATGGTTGTATTATTTGTTTGTAGGATTGATCAATCATTTAGAGATTATGTATACTTTGCCAATTTGTATGGAAGGTTGGAATTGTATTTCTTTCATATTGAAGAAATACAATTCCATGTCATGCCATTATCTGTCTGCAAGAAATTAAATGCAGTCCCTCCCAAAAGTGATAAACACGTTATACAACTAGACAAAACTCAAGTAAAATTTATTGGAGAACTCAAGGATGTCATGATCAGAATGGCTACGCACCCAAACTTTGTTCAAGTGATTGACATCATTGTAGTAGATATACCAGAATCTTATGGGCTGCTACTTAGTCGATATTGGTCCGAGAAGTTGAATGGATACTTTAGCACAGACTGGGATTGCCTCTGGTTTCCATTAAAGGGACACACAAACATGATTAGGATCAATAGGGAAAGGTATCTCAAATATATTGTCACCGATTTAGAAGCCTTCAACTAACCCTTGTCGAAAAATTTCCCCATGCTAGGAAACTACTCTTGCGGTTATGATTTTGTAAATTTCTCCCCTCTCTCATCTGATTTACCTCTTACCCAAAACTCGGAAATGACTTTTCAATTAAATCTACTAGTAGCAACAGAAGAAATCCTCGTCTGTCAAGAACCTTTGTTGGAAACCACAAACAAAATAAGTGGAGAGGAGAAAGTTAGTAGGCATGGAGAAGCTGATGATTTTTTCTCACAACTTTGGACCCTGTACTTCGATGGGTCTAAATCACAAGAAGGGTCAGGAGCAGGATGTATCCTCATTGAACCAAAGGGGAAGCAAAATTTCTTGTCCTGCAAACTAGAATGTGAATGCACTAATAATATTGTCGAGTATGAAGCTTTAGTGCAAGGACTAAAGAAAGCCATAGACTTAAATGTTAAAGAACTAAAAATTTTTGGGGACCTTGAAATTATTGTTAGGCAAGTAAAGAATATTATACATTGCAACTCTCCCCACCTAAGGAATTATCAACAGGAAGTGCATAGGCTAATAGAACTTTTTGAGTCCTTCAATGTTACGGTGATCCCCGGGACAAAGAATACTCTTTTTATTCCCTAGCGACTGTTGCCTCGAGGTTATCTCCTTTAGAAGACTATGAAGCCTCCAGGTTCACTGTGGATCTACTCTACAAACCATCAGTGCCCAACAATATTTCTAACTGGAAGGCCTTTGAAGGAGATGAACATATTATAAACTTCCTAACCAATCAAGAAAAGTTTAAGGACCTGGCTATTGATGATGAAGTATTCCAATAGCAATTAGTAGAAATCGATTCCCATGAACAAAGAGGTGAAACATATCACTCTAGTAATAAAGTAAAGTTTCACACGATACCAAAAGCGGTATCCAATTTTGAGAACCTCTTTGACTTAAGGGAAATATTTAAAGGGTCAACAAACACAAAGACAAAGAGCTTGTGTCCCATGTACGAGACTATAAATCTAGGAACCTTGGAAAACCCTAAAAATATAAATCTAGGCAAGACAATGTCGAGAGAGGAAAGGAAAGCCTATCTCAAACTTTTCAGAGAATATCAAGATGTTTTTGTGTGGTACTATCGAGATTTGAAAACTTATGACACTCATATTATTCAACACACAATCCCATTAAAATCCGGAGTAAAACCCTTCCAATAGAAGGTTCGAAAGTACCACCCATCTCTGGAACCTCTTATGTGTCGAGAGTTAAAGAAACTACAAGATGCTAAAATTATCTTTCAGGTTAGACACTCCGCCTAGGTAGCAAATTTGGATCCTGTCAGGAAAAAGTCTGGGGAAATCCGCCTGTGTGTGGATTTCAGAAACCTCAATAGAGCATCAGAAAAGGATAAATACCCAGTCCCACCGATGGAACAGATCTTGCAGACTGTGTCTGGTTCTAAAATTTTCTCCCTGTTAGATGGTTTTTCAGGTTACAACCAAGTTCTAGTTTCAGAGGAATATCGATTGAAAACTACCTTCTGAACCAAGTGGGGAACCTTCGCTTATAAATGCATGCCCTTTGGGTTAATTAATGCAAGGGAAACCTTCCATAAGGCCATGGACGTAGATTTTTGGGGATTGATCAACAAGTGTGTAGTAGTCTATTTAGATGATGTGACTATGTATTCAAAGAATAGAGAAGATCACATCTGACATCTAACCCATATTTTCGAAAGGTGTAGAAAATACAGTATATATTTAAACCCTAAGAAAACTATCTTTGGGGTTGAGCAAGGGAAATTACTAGGTCATATTATATCTCAAGCAGGAATTTGCATAGACCTAGAATGAATTAAGGCAATAGCTCATCTTCTATTACCCCACAACAAAAGGGTTATGCAATCCTTCTTTGGGAAAATAAATTTTGTGAGGAAGTTCACCCCCGATTTCACTGAAACTATCAAGCCCTTACAAAAAATGATTTGCAAGGATGTTGAATTTAAGTGGGATGATGAGTAAAATGATGCTTTCAACAATATCAAGACTGCAATATCTCAAGCTCTAGTGCTGTAAAGTCCAGACTTTAGCAAAGATTTTTTCCTCTATACTTTTTCCTCCGACCAATATTTAGCTTCATTATTGACTCAGAAGGATGATGACAACAATGAGGTGTCAGTCTAATTTATGAGCACTAATCTCCAAGGGGCCGAACTAAATTACCCTACAATAGACAAATAGGCTTATGCGGCATACAAAGCAATAAAACATTTCAGATCTTACATCCTAAAAAATCACACCAAAGTCATTGTGCCTCATCCCGTAGTCCGATCCTTATTCACTCAACATGAAATGGGGGAAAGAAGAGGAAATTGGATGGCAGTTGTCCAAGAATTTGATCTAGATATAAAACCTGCCAAATTGGTTAAGGGACGGGGATTGTGTAAACTGGTCGTTGAAGCCCAAGACCAAGTAAATGAAGAATCTAGGTGGGAGAATGAATTGGAGTTATGGTGTATTGAATATTTTTATGTTCCCCTAGGGCAGGAATCTTGGTGTGGATAACTAATCTATCTCCTTCATCACGATACTTTCCCAAAAAACCTAAACCCTAAGGAAAGGAGAGCTCTTAGACTAAAATCGACACAATTGCACTTCATAAATTCGGTGCTCTTCCGCGTAAATTATGATGGGGTAATTTTGAGATGTCTCAAACGTGAAGATGCAAACAAGGTTCTAAAGGAGCTCCATGAAGTTCATGCGGGTGGACATTTTGCAAGGAATACACCGCTCACAAGATACTGAGAGCCAGTTATTATTGTCCTACGTTGTTTAGAGACACTCATACATACGCTAGAAACTGTAAAACTTGTCAAATAAGCGTGGGGAGGGAAAAAAGAGCAGTTGTCCCACTCCAACCAGTGGCCATATCCATACCATTCGAACAATGGGGTTATATGTCATAGGGGAAATTACCTCGAGTTCTTCAAAACAACATAGATACATACTAACTGCTACAAACTACTTTATGAAATGGGTAGAGGCTATCCCTCTGACTCATGTGAATGAAAAGGTGGTAATCCAATTCATAGAATAACATATGATCACTAGGTTCAGTATGCCTTTTGTTCTTGTTTTTGATAATGTCAATTACTTTTCTTCCACCCTACTAACAGAGTTTTCTCTAGACAAAGGAATCATAATCAGATACTATGCAAACTAATATGCATAGGGGAATGGAGTGGCAGAATCAACCAATAAGAACCTAGTGAGGATCTTGAAGAAAACAGTTGCAGACAATCAAAGGAATTGGCATAGTTCGCTTCACAATGCCTTATGGGCCGATAGAGTAACACCCAAGGAAGATATAGGTAACTCCCCATACTTTCTGGTATACAGAAAATAAGCCATTCTCTCGAACAGGTTATATCTTCCATCTCACCAGTTGGCTCAGAGATCTATAGGACAACTCTCATCGGTTATTCAACAGAGAATTAATACCCTCCTCATGCTAGAAGAAGAAAGGGAGAAAGCAAAATCAAAATTCGTCGCTCACCAGCAGATAGTTAAAAGATGGTTTGACAAGAATAAGGCTAGAGAGAAGAATTTTGAAGTAGGAGACTTAGTCCTGAAATGGGATATAGAAAATGAATCGAAGGGAAAACATTCGAAGTTTTAGAATATATGGCTTGGACCTTTCCAGGTAGCCGATAAACTTGGGGCAGGCACGTATTGGTTGAAAATTTTGAGGGGGGAACTCGATGCCCTCCCGGTGAATGGCCAAGCCCTAAAACAATATTTCTATTAAAAAAAAATGTGTGTGTGTTTTCAGGTTATTATATTTGTAGGTGCTAGGTAGGATGATTGCATAGTCCTTTATTTCTTTTTTTCTTTTGTGTGGTATTTTTTTGCATTAAAGTTGTGTTTTGCAAGGCTTTGGTTGACCTTAATCAATATGGTATAGAAAACTATGTTCTTGAATCACGCTTACATGCAACACAAGAAAAGTTGGGAAAATTATAATTTCTCTCATAATGCCCCCCCCTCCCACAGGTAATAACTAGAGAGTGAAAGCCTTCTAATAGAGGGACAAGCCTTAGTAGGTTTAGCTATGTACTCCAGGTTCACAGCAGCATGAGTTTCCACTGGGTGTGATGATAACTAACTAACTAATTAACTAACTGGGTGAATAGAGAACAGGTGGAATATATACCCATGATCAATGTTGTCTACTGGATAAGGGGAATGGGGAAAGAAAGGCCCCTATTTTCCCTTTTCTATAGAGTTTCCTCACCATTCTATATTGAGTCAAGGCCCATTCCACATTCTATAGGGGTCTATTTATTCCCGTTTCTCCAGGGCCCATTCTGCATATGTCTACATTCCACTGGTTGTTCCCATTCCCTAACAACACCCACCCACATATTATTATTTTAGGGGAGTGATCACTCAAGTGTTGTCCCTTCTTGAGTGAATTCATGCCCTTTTTGCCCCATAAAATATATGTCTTCTATTTATGGAGTGAATTTCTCCTTTATACATAGCGATCCCCAGCGGTGGCAAAGTGGCTAGCTGGCAAGGGTGGTTCTTTCCTTCAGGGTCACGAGTCAGGCTCTGCTTGGTAAGAGATGACTAGGACCTTATCCAACCAAGAAGAGGACTTACGGCCGCCTTTCAGGACACTCTAATTTATTCCTGTCGAAGAGTTCGGGTAAGTGAATTTTAATTGGTCGGTCGTTTAAGCCCCCTTAATGCCGGAGCGAAGAATAAGGCAGCATTTATGGAGGGATGGTGGTAGGTAACTGAAAGTGAATTGACAATGTTAAGGGAGAGGGTCTGAGACAATAAGGGGAATTGTAAGGCATAAAATTATGTATCTGATATTTGCAAATAAACGACCTTGGAAAGTGATGAAGTGTCCACCTGGTGGTCTAGTAAAACCTAAAAGGAAAGATGGCAAGTTGGAAAGGACCACATGTACCTCAAGACAGAGCTAGGAAGAATTTCAATTTAACCATCTCATCTTGCAAATAACAGATGTCCTCCTCTCCCACCAAAAGATAAATCAATTATATCAAATGAGTGCAAAGTAGGAGTGGGTATGCAAATAAATCCGTCGGGACTATGGATGCTTGCTAGAAGAGGAGAAATGTCTATGACATCTGGGCGACTCCACCAGGGCTATGGACACTCGCTAGCAATGGAGCAACACCGCAACAAGTGAATGATGATAACTAAAATGACTTGTGCCAGTGAATTCATTACTCGGCTCTTATCCAGAGGGGGCGTGGTTCATGGTCAAGAGGAACAAAGGTGCAATAAAGGTTGAAACCCCATAAACGGGCCCAAATTCAATGAACTGAGGGAATTCTAAATGCAATGATAAGAGAGACTCTGGTAAAAGAAAAACCAGTTAGGTTCTTAACCATCTTCTTCATCAGCTAAGCCCATAGAAGGAACAAAGATTCTGCTTTCGCCCAGTAAATCACCATTTGTTGAGCACTCAACACACCCTAAAAATCCTTATGAAATTCTATCACTTTTTAGGTACCACTTGTTTTCTTTTACTATCTAAATTGATTTCACTTTGGGGGGATGGTTTATTTTGTTTTTTTTTCATGACTCTTATCAATCAAGTCGGGTTTGTTTGAATTTTTTTAAATGAAACCTTGTGTCTAAAAGAATTTGACATCCTAACTAAGAATCTGTAGCTAACATTGCGACTAACATGATTGTGTCGGCTCGAAAAAAATTCAAGCAGGTAAAGTGGCCACACAGTTACACTAATTGTCGATCGTCAATGCACCACTGGCATTAGTGGAAGGCAGAGTTGGTTTGCATGAGTTAGTCGCCATGAAGTTTCAAGAGATAGCCGACCCCCATCGACGTCGGCAAAGTATAGGAGGGATAGACATTGACAAAAGCCATAAATAAACCACCAATAGTTGATGACCGATGTGCTTTCTCAGGGTCAAGGAAATATAGAAGGGTTGAAACAATCAATTTTATTTGCGATAAACATATCGTCGATCATCGATCCCTAATACACTTTCGACATCGGGACATTTTCGAGAGAGTCTATACTAGAACACTTGGGTAGGTTTATCACCGATCACCGATCCTTGATACTTTTTCAGCATCGACAAGATAGGATCTGGTCTTAGAACGTTTAGCTTAAGAAAAGTCTTGATTTTGAATAACACGGGTAAATGAAGACGTCGGTCTCAAGTGCCACGTGTCTATGTCACATAGGAGTGTCATATGGCCTAGTTTTGTCTCGATTCGTCTTAAGGTTTTGTGTGTCCTAGTCACAGGTCCAAGTCAGCCTTGCCACGTCAGCTTAGTATGGAAATACCATTCAGCGTCGGAGATTTTTCAAGGAGATATCAACAAAAAGTGTTCAAAGCGGAGCCCCGACCCCCGACTCACCATCTGGACTAGCGAAATGATGGGATGTTTTTGGCATGAGATACGATTGGATTCTGTCATTTAATAGACTAGTTAATGCTTCATCCCACATTTGTTGCTACCTCATGCACCGATTGAACAACAACAATTTTAAATCACCAGTAGGCCACTTTACAACCTGTCCCTGCCCCGTCAACCTATAATTGAATTTAATTTTAAACATATTTGAAGATCTAGCGGCAGATTTAATAGAATTGCACTCATAACCCAAATTGAATGGTTGATGCAACAAGGTAAGTTCATCCCTGTTTAAATCACTAGAACGACTTTGAACATTTTCATTCTGCGCACAAGTTTGAATTCCACAGAATCTGAAGAAGCAAAGCAGGCATCTCAAGATTGTGTTGATTCTCAGATTATCAAAATCATGTTAAACAAGCAACTGAGGTATGTGTTAAATTTTGTCAATTCGGCGATGATAATTTGTTATATGCATGTGATTTCTTGCACAATCTCTAACTATGTTCTAGCTACAGGGATAATTCCTCCAAGAAAGCCTATGACCAGACGCTCGCCAAGAGCACCTAAGCTGAAGGAAGAAGAAATAAGTGAAGGCTCTTTGCCTAGTACTTTGAGACAGTTGGAATACACTCCCAGGGCAGAGCCTATCATTAAGACCTCAACTAGTAAAGTGTTTGTCCAACCTCCAGTCTTCGGTGATACAAAATCAAACACCGGATCCAAAGTAATGCTCCCATAGTGGGGAGACCTATTCAACAGAATCAGTCGGGAGGAGTACCCAGAATGTATCCCACACAATGAACTGGATGTAAGAGCACTTAATGACCAGGTGTTCCCAAATATCTGGCAGACATATATGCACATGATCGCCTACAGAACCCCAGTTTTCCCATGCATAGAGGTTTTGAAGTGGCTAATAGACCATACAGACGCTAAAAAATGCTTAATCAATGATGACAATGGAAGGTGTGTCAGAGTTTTCCTCCTGACAGAAGTCGAGAAGTACTACAAACTCATAGACCCAGAGGAGTGGATAAACACAGACTTCATGGTGAAATTCTACAAATTCCACGCCACTAGCCGGTTGATGGCCTCATGGTGGAAGGAGGATAAAAAGTTTACAAAATGGAGCATTGGATAGTATGGGACAGTTAACCTGAGGGAGCCATACATCTACTTGATGGCTCTCATATGCCAACTATATGGAGAAAAGGATTGCTCCAAGTTTTCAAAATCATTGATTCCCTTGGCGTACACAGTGGCGATATCTAGAAGAAGCTTCAACTCAAGAGAAATAATTTCCAAGCAATTGAGCATCTATGTGGAGCATGCTCAGACACCAAAAGAAGGGGAGGTGCCCACTTTCCACATGGCCTTGTACCTACTCGATGTGATCTGTGCGATAAATGTCTTCGTCGACATGAATTTAAGATGGCATGTTGTGGACATCCATGTTCACTTCTATTTTAGCATACTTTGGGAGAACAGGTACAAAAAATCCTACGCACTCATTTGCGATGAATTCATCGCCCATATTGATTTTATTGTATTTAAAAAGGAATGCCTGAGACTATCCGTAGCAGCCAATAAAATGGTAGAAAAGGTAGCCCATTGGTATTTAGATGAAAGCACAACCTATATCAGGGTGTTCAGGGGCCATCAGAGCACCGCATATACTACATTCTCACGTCCCAGACCGATTCATTGTGGGAAAAATCTGTTATCAGATTATCCTGCGGGGCTATAACGCCACGCTAGTCAAGGACAAGAAGCGGGATTTCATACCCTATGGTTTCCATGTGGGGTTTTATTTGGTAAAGGACACTACTCAAGACAAACACGAAGGGATAAGCCAACTTGAATTCAGGTTCCCAACAGGCCTATTCTGCAAGCACGACCCTAAAGGCTTGGTCCTTCAAAATGCTTCACAGGTATCATCCTGTTGGCCATACACGCATGAAAAATTTGAGGATGAAATTTTCAAAGAGTGTGCTCGGGACTGTGAGGAGGTAGTACAAAGGATGGCCAACTCGAACATGACCAGGTTCAAGGCTATGAGAATAGACGAGCAGGTGGACACAATAGAGCAGTTGGCTCAAGAGGCCCTCAAAGTTAGGGAAGAGATCAGAGTGGCAACGACTACAAAGTCACAAAGAAGAAGATTTCTCTTGCTAGAAGGGGCACAAAGAATCATTGATCAGTTGCAGAATGACCCTGATCTTGTAGAGATGTTGAGGATTCCCGCTGACGACCCAATCGAAAGCAGAGGAGATCCATGTGTCTTAGAGCCAATACAACTGGAAGAAATCATCGGGCCATAAAACCCTGAAGTTCCACCACCATAGATCAGATCACCAAGGGGAATTTCAACCTAGCCTGAGATAGCAAGGACACCAGGTAGGAAAAGTGTACCAAACCCCTTTTTCAAGTTAATAACTATCTATGATGAGGAGGAGAGTTTGGAGGTTTCCTTGGTGACTCCAGTGCAGATTACAGAGGAAAAGGAACCCGTGAAAGCATCTACCCCAGGTCCTAATGCTTCAATTCAAAACCTTCCATAAAGTGACTATGAGGTCGAAATTGTCTTATACACTTAGCTAATCAAATTTTCGGGAACCCCAATAGACAAACCAAGGGATGAGCTAGGATCGGGTGGCCAGAAAGAGGAAATTCCACAGCAAGAAATCATCACTTCAACAACCGATTACCGAGTAAGTACCGAACCTACCCCTGGTTCTTATGTTTTGGCCAATACCTCACCAGTCGATGAGAAACAAATGGAGGTCGATCCATCGAGACATATGGAAGAAGTTCAAGATCCCATCCTAGAATATATACACACAGTCGAGAGCTTGGGAGATACTCTAACCTGGGGAGAACAACAAATCCCTGAAGTTGTTAATGAGTTTGTTGACATACAAGCGATCGCCTATGACAGGAAGAGAAAATCCATCATGAAGAGGACCACTAAGAAGAGGAGGCTCACGTTAGATAACTTGATTCTCATTACCACGGAGGAGAAGTTTCTCAAAACAGAACACGCCAAGACATTCAATCTTATAGGCATGGGGATGGCTATCAAGGATGCCACATTAGATAGAGAAAGAAGAGATGAAAAGGAGTCAATCACTTCACTTAAGGATTTGGAGCATTTGTGTCATCTGGAAAAATACTATCAGGACTCCACACAGGCCACAATGTTTTTGAGAAGTGAGTTCCAAGATGCCTATGCCAAATTCACGAATGAACGACACCTTTTCAATGTAGGTATAACCAATTTCCAAGAAGACAACCTTATGGCACTAGCGACCTATAAGGACATGGAAAGGTGGTATGAGAAGGCTCACCAAGAAGTAGAAAGGATCGATTACATCAGCATGGTTCAAAAGGGTCGAGACATCGAAGAGCACAAAATTCAGGCGTTGAGGGACAGTAACATAGATCAGATCAAGAAAGCGGTCGAATACTGGGTAAAAATGGCCAAAGAACCTTAGCGGGAGATTTAGAAGAAGTGGGTTGAGTGCGAAAAGAGTTGGAAAAGATTAATCAGGAGATGAAAGACATCGACCTCCCAAAATTCGGCTCACCTGAAGACTTTGGTGACCTGCATGACATATTCAAGCAACATGCAGAACAAGACTCGATGTGGACAACAAAGATATAAAAGGTGGCAAGCATGGTGCCAGGTCAAGTACAACAATTCATGGGGACATCTAATTAAGGCTCGAGTTATTTTGCAGCGTCTGAGTGTTAAAATAATCAAGTATAGAGAATGGGCAGTAGAAGTGAAAGAAATCCTTTCAACCCTGATGGACCAACATAGGTTCTCGTATCCCAACACATGCGAGGAACTCTTTGTCAAATGGTCGGAATATGAGAAGATTCATCCACTGCAATAAAACTATTTGATGATTCTTAGAGAACAGAGAGATGAAAGCGTCATGTGGCGATATTTTGTTTTACTTATCTTGCACTTGTAATATTATTTTTAGTTAATGATTCATTATAAATAAGAAGATTGACCTTTTAGCAAGGGTCGATTGTTTTTGGAAAGACCCTCATTTTTGAAATTGTAAAGAACTACTTCTGAACTACCTTAATTGAGAAGTTGTGTTTAAGACCGAAGACAAGTTTATGTTTTTCATCAAAGGCGTTGTGTGATTGGATTGAGGAGGAATTACTTCCAACTTTATTTCATGAATGGATGTTATAACGAGTAACAATTTCTAAATCTATTGATAAGTTAGTTGTTTCAATATTGTTTGTAGTTCTTGTCTCTAATGATGAAATCAAATCATTGTGTTAATGTGTGATTAATGCTAAAGCTAAGGAAACTATTTTTCTTGCCATCATCTTATTGCATGTGTTTTTTTCTTACAATAATTGTATCTCAGTCAATAATTGAAATACCATCAAGTTAATGTATTAGTATTAGGCTTGTCATAGGTGTGAATATCTTTGTCTGCATGCTTGAGCCCAAGGTTTATCCCAAGCTCAACCTTCTTCAGTAGTTAAGAACCCCCTTTACTAGCTAGTTTATACCAGCACACATCTTTTGATCAGACCCTTCTAATAAAAGAAAAGACAAGAAGAGAACGTTTAAACTAAAGGAGGAACTTTCATAAGAATATATCATGTCAATCACTATGTAAATCCCATCGATAAATTGGCAAGATCGAAAGATATGGAGAACCATTCAACCATCAAGCATTGTAGAGCCTAATTGGGCCTCTGTGCCGGGTTTGGTTTCTGTTGTTGAGTTAAAGGGATTTAGGACCCCTTAACATTACCCTGTCCTTCCACTAGGCTTGATCTAATATTCGAGTAGGGTCCCGAAGATCCTTTGATCTACGCCCCATGTTACTTCGCGACTTTAGCATTCGGGAGTTCTAGTTATTTAACACCTTTTTACTCCCGAAGTGAGTCAACATCGAATTTGACCGTAATGTGTATCCAATGATCATAAAGGATTCTAAAGATCCTCAGATCTATGGCTCGGGTTACTTCACAACTAAAAATTTGGTTAAGGTTTAATGATAGGACGTATCCCACTATAACTAATAAGAAACTTCTAGTTGTTTTTCAATCATCCAGTCACCGTTTCGACCGATTGTCTTCGACGATATTTAGTTTTTGTAAATTTCTAACATCTCGGAGCTCCAGACCTATGAAGTCCCGAAGATTAGAATACTTATCTCCTTTTTAGCGTAGCACAGGGTTCTAGGACCCTGGTCAAATGGAAATTTGACAAGCCCCAGGGGGCTACACTCTTAAATCTCATCTGATATTTGGATAAGTCTGTGGACTCAAGCTCGAGGTCAATTGGACAAGAAAGAAAAAAAATTGAAATCTTGGGATTTTTTAAACTTAACATGATGAATCTCGACCGTCAATCACAAGATCAAACACAATCTCAGCTGATGATTATCCAAAATTCCTATAACTCTACATATGACCATTAAAACTCAAACTTCTCTCAAGGAATTTGGGGATTTCTCTCTAAAAATTTTGTTTTTCCCCTAAATCAGTTATAGACAAATTCTGCAATGGTGAATTTCACGAATTCACAACCATCTTGGCCTATATAATCTTGGTGTTTGAACCAAAAGCTTTGATACCATAATGTAATGTACCCAGTGCCTAGTTGAGCAACATTACGTGTGAAAACTCATTAAATTATTAGGATTTACTGCTAATCAAGTCTTGTAGTTTACTAGCTACATATCACACATGAAACTGACCATTTGATTGATACCACAGTTCTAAATTCATCTAACAACATATATTAAACATGAATACAATTGTTCAAGAAAACAATAAACACACAACATTCATATAAACCATTTACACAATGGAATTGACATAAGAACATAACATAAACACTTATATGTTAATGATTAACCAATTGGTTGCAAACGAAGGATGAACCTCCCAACCATAGGCACTGTTGATCATGTTCTCTCATCAGCAAGCCACCCCCGAGCTGAGGCTATGAGTTCACAAGGACATCTGATCCACTAGCTATACACTCTCCACACAGAGAGACCCCAAACCCAAGCTCTAGTCTCACATCAGTTTCAAACCTCCATCTCTCTCATTTCCCCACAACCTGCACTACCCAAGGAATGTACCCCCTTCACTGCTCACAGTCCCTCGAGTTGTCCCATTCATTTATCAGGGTCCCTAGTTCACTCGGTTGGCCAGGAATCACTCAGTTGGGAACTCTAGGAATTCTCGGTAGTTCGTTGGTTGGCTCTGAGATATTTTCTCAACAGGAAAATTGCGCCACTGGCTTGCAGCCCGATTTTCCAACACACAGGCCTCTGTCTCATCATAAAAACACATCCAAACAATGGATGTCTTCAAGTATACCATGGTTAGTCTTCTTCCCAACCCTCTTCTCTCCTTTTCTGCCAAAAATCTATCTGTCAAAATTGTCCCTCATATGCATACGAATTTCCTCTTCTTCCTTGCTTGCTTGACTCACACTCTTCTCAAGGATGATTTTACCTCATCCCATTCTTTCCAATAACTATGGGATGTGACCACTCACACCCACCCTCTTACATGAGTTTAAATGATTGGCTTCTTATACACTCAATCAACAAATAGAAGGTTATACACAAAGATAATAATTTTAGGAATGTGGGTTGGATTAATACCCATGAATAATTCCCCCTTGGACCCTTCTCTCTTGTGGAATCATAGCCCCACATTGTTCTTCATCTTTTTCGTATCGCAACCAAGGATTATTACTTTTATTAATTAAATCAATGTTCATAACATGCAACTCATCCCTCAACCGCATTAAATCAATGCAAGCTCTTCGCCCCAACATGTCGGCTCACCAGCCTAATTCACATTTATACATTTACATTATAATTCATGGGGATTAGTACTAGGGATGTTACAATTGATTCATTATTTTCATGGAGTATGTGAAACCACTAGACCACAAATTCAAATTTCTTGCAAAGCATTCTAATCCTGGAAATAATGGCCATGAGGTTAAGGTTAGAGAAAGAGGTCCCTGAAACCATTTGTTTAATGATCATTCTAGAATCCCCCAAGACTTTGATCTACTTAATTTGCAAACTCGTGGCTACCTTGAGACCCTGATAGAGGGCATAATCTTCCACGCTATTATTAGTGAGAGTGCCAAGACTCCATTCATAAGAGGATTC
>ML779925.1:361212-394841 GCA_009831015.1 Picea engelmannii | reverse complement strand
TATTATATCTCAAGCAGGAATTTGCATAGACCTAGAACGAATTAAGGCAATAGCTCATCTTCCCTTACCCCACAACAAAAGGGCTATGCAATCCTTCTTTGGGAAACTCAATTTTGTGAGGAAGTTCACCCCTGATTTCACTGAAACTATCAAACCCTTACAAAAAATTATTCGCAAGGATGTTGAATTTAAGTGGGATGATGAGTAAAATGATGCTTTCAACAATATCAAGACTACAATATCTCAAGCTCCGGTGTTGTGAAGTCTGGACTTTAGCAAAGACTTTTTCCTCTATACTTTTTCCTCCGACCAATCTTTAGCTTCATTATTGACTTAGAAGGATGATGAAAACAATGAGGTGTCGATCTAATTTATGAGAACTAATCTCCAAGAGGACAAACTGAATTACCCTACAATAGAAAAATAGGCTTATGCGTTATACAAAGCAATAAAACATTTCAGATATTACATCCTAAAAAATCACACCAAAGTCATTGTGCCTCATCCCGCAGTCCGATCCTTATTCACTCAACATGAAATGGGGGAAAGAAGAGGAAATTGGATGGCAGTTGTCCAAGAATTTGATCTAGATATAAAACCTGCCAAATTGATTAAGGGACAGGGATTGTGTAAACTGGTCTCTGAAGCCCAAGACCAAGTAAATGAAGACTCTAGGTGGGAGAATGAATTGGAGTTATGGTGTAGTGAATATTTTTATGTTCCCCTAGGGCAAGAATCTTGGTATGGATAACTAATCTATCTCCTTCATCATGAGACTTTCCTAGAAAACCTAAACCCTAAGGAAAGGAGAGCTCTTAGACTAAAATCGACACAATTTCACCTCATAAATTCAGTGCTCTTCTGCATAAATTATGATGGGGTACTTTTGAGATGTCTCGAATGTGAAGATGCAGACAAGGTTTTGAAGAGCTCCATGAAGTTCATGTGGGTGGATACTTTGCAGGGAATACACTACTCACAAGATACTGAGAGCCAGATATTATTGTCCTACATTGTTTAGAGACACTCATACATACGCTAGAAACTGTAAAACTTGTCAAATAAGCGTGGGGAGGGAAAAAAGAGTAGTTGCCCCACTCCAACCAATGGCCATATCCATACCAATCGAGAAATGGGGGTTAGATGTCATAGGGGAAATTACCTCGAGTTCTTCAAAACAACATAGATACATACTGACTGCTACAGACTACTTTATGAAATGGGCAGAGGCCATCCCTCTGACTCACATGAATGAAAAGGTGGTAATCCAATTCATAGAATAACATATGATCACTAGGTTCAGTATGCCTTTTGTTCTTCTTTTTGATAATGTCGATTACTTTTCTTCCACCCTACTAATAGATTTTTCTCTAGACAAAGGAATCATAATCAGATACTATGCAAACTATTATGCATAGGGGAATGGAGTGGCAGAATCAACCAATAAGAACCTAGTGAGGATCTTGAAGAAAACAGTTGCAGACAATCAGAGGAATTAGCATAGTTCGCTTCACAATGCCTTATGGGCTGATAGAGTAACACCCAAGGAAGATATAGGTAACTCCCCATACTTTCCGGTATACAGATAAGAAGCCATTCTCTCGAATAGGTTATATCTTCCATCTCTCCAGTTGGCTCAGGGATCTATAGGACAACCCTAATCGGTTATTCAATGGAGAATTGATACCCTCCTCATTTTGGAAGAAGAAAGGGAGAAAACAAAATCAAAGTTCGTCGCTCACCAGCAGATAGTTAAAATATGGTTTGACAAGAATAAGGCCAGAGAGAAGAATTTTGAAGTAGGAGACTTAGTCTTGAAATGGGATATAGAAAATGAAATGAAGGGAAAACATTCAAAGTTTTAGAATATATGGCTCGGACCTTTCCAGGTAGCCAAGAAACTTGGGGCAGGCACGTATCGGTTGAAAATTTTGAGGGGGGAACTCAACTCCCTCCCGGTGAATGGCCAATCCCTAAAACAATATTTCTGTTAAAAAAAAATGTGTGTGTGTTTTCAGGTTATTATATTTGTAGGTGCTAGGTAGGATGATTGCATAGTCCTTTATTTCTGTTTTTCTTTTGTGTGGTATTTTTTTTTCATTAAAGTTATGTTTCACAAGGCTTTGGTTGACCTTAATCAATATGGTATAGCAAACTTTGTTCTTGACTCATGCTTACATGCAACACAAGAAAAGTTGGGAAAATTGTGATTTCTTAAAAAAATTATGTATCTGATATTTGCAAATAAATGACCTTGAAAAGTGATGAAGTGTCCACCTGGTGGTCTGGTAAAACCTAAAAGGAAAGATGGCAAGTTGGAAAGGACCACATGTACCTCAAGACAGAGCTAGGAAGAATTTCACTTTAACCATCTCATCTTGCAAATAACAGATGTTCTCCTCTCCTGCCAAAAAATAAAGCAATTATATAAAATGAGTGAAAAGTAGGAGTGGGTATGTAGATAAATCCATCGGGGCTATGGATGCTCGCTAGAAGAGGAGAAATGTATGTGACGTCGGGGTGACTCCACCAGGGCTATGGAAACTCGCTTGCAGTGGAGCAACACTGCAACAAGTGAATGATGATAACTAAAATGACTTGTGCCAGTGAATTATTTACTCGGCTCTTGTCAAGAGGGGGCGTGGGTCATGGTCAAGAGGAACGAAAGTGGAATAAAGGTTGAAACCCCATAGGCGGGCCCAGATTCAATGAACCGAGGGAATTTTAAATGCAAGGATAGGAGAGACTCTGATAAAAGCAAAACCAGTTAGGTTCTTAACCATCTTCTGCATCAGCTAAGCCCAGAGAAGGAACAAAGATTCTGCTTTTTCCCAGTAAATCACCATTTGTTGAGCACTCAACACACCCTAAAAATCCTAATGAAATTCTATCACTTTTTGGGTACCACTTGTTTTATTTTACTGTCTAAATTGATTTCACTTTGGGGGGATGGTTATTTTGTTTTTTTTTCATGACTGTTATCAATCAAGTCGGGTTTGTTTGAATTTTTTAAATGAAACCTTGTGTCTAAAAGAACCTGACATCCTAACTAAGAATCTGCAGCTAAGATTGTGACTAACATGCTTGTGTCGGCTCGAAAAAAATTCAAGCAGGTAAAGTGGCCACACAGTTACACTAATTGTTGATTGTCGATGCACCATCAGCATTAGTGGAAGGCGGAATTGGTTTGCGTGAGTTATTCGCCACGAAGTTTCAAGAGATAGCCGACCCCCATAGGCGTCAGCAAAGTATGGGAGGGACAGACATTGACAAAAGCCATAAATAAACCACCAATAGTTGATGACCGATGTGCTCGCTCAGGGTCGAGAAAATATAGAAGGGTTAAAACAATCGATTTTATTTGCGATAAACATATCGTCGATCGTCGATCCCCAATATACTTTCGGCATCGAGACATTTTCGAGAGAGTCTATCCCAGAGCACTTGGGTAGGTTTATCACCGATCACCAATCCTTGATACTTTTTCGGCATCGATGAGATAGGATTAGGTCTTAGAAAGTTTAGCTTAAGAAAATTCTTTATTTTGAATAACACGAGTAAATGAAGACGCCGGTCTCAAGTGCCATGTGTCTATGTCACATAGGGGTGTCATATGGCCTAGTTTTGTCTCAAGTCGTCTTAAGGTTTCTTGTGTCCTAGTCACAGGTCCAAGTCATCCTTGCCACGTCAGCTTAGTATGGCAATATCATTCAGCATCGGAGCTTTTTCAAGGAGATATCAACAAAAAGTGTTCAAAGTGGAGCCCTGACCCCTGACTCACCATATAGACTAGTGAAAGGATGGGATGTTTTCGGCATGAGATACGATTGGATTCTATCATTTAATAGACCAGTTAATGCTTCATCCCACATTTGTTGCTACCTCATGCATTGATTGAACAACAACAATTTTAAATCACCAGTAGGCCACTTTACAACCTGTCCCTACCCCGTCAACCTACAATTGAATTTAATTTTAAACATATTTGAAGATCTGGCGGCATATTTAATAGAACTGCACTCATAACCCAAATTGAATGGTTGAAGCAACAAGGTAAGTTCATCCCTGTTTAAATCACTAGAATGACTTTCAACATTTTCATTCTACGCACAAGTTTGAATTCTAGAGAATCCGAAGAAGCAAAGCAAGCGTCTTGAGATTATGTTGATTCTCAGATTATCAAAACTGAGTTAAATAATCAAATGAGGTATGTGTTAAAGTTTGTCAATTCAGCGGTCATAATTTGTTATATGCATATGATTTTTCACACAGTCTCTAACTATGTTCTAGCTGCAGGGAAAATTCCTCCAAGAAAGCCTACAACCAGACGCTCGCCAAGAGCACCTAAGCTTAAGGAAGAAGAAACAAGTGAAGGCTCTTCGCCTAGTACTTTGAGACAGTTGGAGTACGCTCCCAGGGTGGAGCCTGTCATTAAGACCTCAACTAAGAAAGTGTTTGTCCAACCTCCAGTCTTCGGTGATACAAAAGAAAACACTGGATCCAAATTAATGCTCCCACGATGGGGAGACCTATTCAACAGAATCAGTCAGGAGGAGTACCCGAAATGTATCCCACACAACAAACCGGATGTAAGAGCACTTAATGACCAGGTGTTCCCAAATATCTGGTAGTCATATATGCACATGATCGCCTGCAGAACCCTGGTTTTCCCATGCATAGAGATTTTGAAGTGGCTAATAGACCATATAGATGCTAAAAAATGCTTAATCAACGATGAGAATGGAATGTGTGTCGGAGTTTTCCTCCTGACAGAAGTCAAGAAGTACTACAAACTCATAGACCTAGAGGAGTGGATAAACATAGACTTTGTGGTGAAATTCTACGAATTCCACGACACTAGCCGGTTGATGGCCTCATGGTGGAAGGAGGATAAAAATTTTACAAAGTTGAGCATTGGCTAGTATGGGACAATTAACCTGAGGGAGCCATACATCTACTTGATGGCTCTCATATGCCCACTATATGGAGAGAAGGATTGCTCCAAATTTTCAAAAGCATGGATTCCCTTGGCGTACACAGTGGCAATCTCTGGAAGAAGCTTCAACTCGAGAGAAATAATTTCCAAGCAATTGAGCATCTGTGTGCAGCATGCTCAGACACCAAAAGAAGGGGAGGCACCCACTTTCCACATGGCCTCGTACCTACTCGATGTGATCTGTGTGAGAAATGTCTTCGTCGGCATGAATTTAAGTTGGCATGTTGCGGACATCCATGTTCACGTCTATTTCAGCATACTTTGGGAGAACAGGTACAAAAATTCCTATGCACTCATTTGCGATGAATTCATCGCCCATATTTATTTTATTGTATTTAAAAAGGAATGCCCAAGACTATCCATAGCAACCAATAAAATGGTAGCAAAGGTAGGCCACTGGTATTTAGATGAAATCACAACCTATATCAGGGTGTTCGGGGCCACCGGAGCACCGCATATACTACATTCTCATGTCCCAAACCAGCTCATTGTGGGAGAAATCTACTATCATATTATCCTACAGGGCTATAATGCCACGCTAGTCAAGGAAAAGAAGCGGGATTTCATACCCTACGGTTTCCATGTGGGGTTTTATTTGGTAAAGGACACTACTCAAGACAAACACGAAGGGATGAGCCAACTTGAATTCAGGTTCCCAACATGCCTATTCCGCAAGAATGACCCTAAAGGCCTGGTCCTTCAAAATGCTTCACAAGTATCATCTTGTTGGCCATACATGCATGAAAAAATTGAGAATGAAATTTTCAAAGAGTGCGCTTAGGACTGTGAGAAGGTAGTACAAAGGATGGCCAACCCGAACATGACCAGGTTCAAGGCTATGATAATAGATGAACAGGTGGAGACAATATAGCAGTCGGATCTAGAGACCCTCAAAGTTAGGGAAGATATCAGAGTGGCAATGACTACAAAGGCACAAAGAAGAGGATTTCTCTTGCTAGAAGGGGCACAAAGAATCATTGATCAGTTGCAGAATGACCTTGATCCTGTAGAGATGTTGAGGATTCCCACTGATGACCCAATCGAAAGCAGAGGAGAGCCATGTGTCTTAGAGCCAATACAACTTGAAGAAATCATCGATCCATAAAACCCTGAAGTTCCACCACCACAGATCAGATCACCAAGGGGAATTTCAACCTAGCCTGAGATAACAAGGACACCAGGTAGGACAATTGTACCAAACCCCTTGTTCGAGTTAATAACTATCTATGATGAGGAGGAGAGTTTAGAGGTTTCCCTGGTGACTCCAGTGTAGATTACAGAGGAAAAGGAACCCGTGAAAGCATCTACCCCTGGTCCCAATGATTCAATTCAAAACCTTCCATAGAGCGACTATGAGGTCGAAATTGTCTTAGACACTTAGCTACTTGAATTTCCAGGAACCCCAATAGACAACTCGAGGGATGAGCTAGGATCGAGTGGCCAGAAAGAGGAAATTCCACAGCAAGAAATCGGCACTTCAACAATTGATTACCAAGTAAGTACCGAACCTACCCTTGGTTCTCATGTTTTGGCCAATACCTCACCAGCCGATGAGCAACAAACGGAGGTTGATCCATCAGGACATATGGAAGAAGTTCAAGAACCCATCCTAGAATAGATACACACAGTCAGGAGCTTGGGAGATACTCTAACCTGGGGAGAACAACAAATCCCTAAAGTCGTTAATGAGTTCGCCGACATACAAGCGATCGCCTATGACAGGAAGAGAAAAGCCATCATGAAGAGGACCACTAAGAAGAGGAGGCTCATGTTAGATAACTTGATTCTCATTACCACTGAGGAGAAGCTACTCAACACAGAACACGCCAAGACGTTTGAGCTTATAGGAACGGAGATGTATATCAAGGATGCCACATTAGATAGAGAAAGAAGAGATGAAAAGGAGTCGGCCACTTCACTTAAGGAGTTGGAGCATCTGCGCCATTTCGAAAAATACTATTAGGACTCCACACAGGCCACGATGTTTTTGAGAAGTGAGTTCTAAGATGCCTATGCCAAATTCACAAATGAACGACACCTTTTCACTGCAGTTATAACCAATTTCCAAGAAGACACCCTTATGGCACTAGCGACCTGTAAGGACATGGAAAGGTGGTATGAGAAGGCTCACTAAGAAGTAGAAAGGATCAATTACATCAGCGTGGTTCAAAAGGGTTGAGACATCAAAGAGCACAAAATTCGAGTGTTGAGGGATAGTAACATAGATCGGATCAGGAAAGTAGTCGAATACTGGGTAAAAATGGCCCAAGAACCTTAGCGGGAGATTCAAAAGAAGTGGGTTGAGTGTGAAAAGAGTTGGGAAAAGATTAATCAGGAGATGAAAGACATCAACCTCCCAGAATTCGGCTCACCTGAAGACTTTATCGACCTGCATGACATATTCAAGCAACATGCAGAACAAGACTCGATGTGGACAACAGAGATAGAAAAGGTGGCAAGCATGGTGCCAGGTCAAGTACAACAGTTCATGGAACATCTGATTAAGGCTCGAGCTATTTTGCAGTGGCTGAGTGTTAAAATAATCAAGTATAGAGAACATGCAGTAGAAGTGAAAGAAATCCTTTTAGCCCCGATGGACCAACACAGGTTCTCATATGCCAACACATGCGAGGAACTCTTCGTCAAATGGTCAGAATATGAGAAGATTCATCCACTACAATAAAACTATTTGATGATTCTTAGAGAACAGAGAGATGAAATCGTCATGTGGCGATATTTATTTTTACTTATCTTGCACTTGTAATATCTATTTTTAGTTAATGATTCATTATAAATAAGAGGATTGACCTTTTAGCAAGGGTCGATTGTTTTTTGAAAGACCCTCATTTTTGAAATTGTAAAGAACTACTTCTAAACTACCTTAATTGAGAAGTCATGTTTAAGACTGAAGACAAGTTTATGTTTTTCATCAAAGGCGTTGTGTGATTGGATTGAGGAGGAATTACTTCCAACTTTATTTCATGAATGGATGTTATAACGAGTAAGAGTTTCTAAATCTATTGATAAGTTAGTTGTTTCAATATTGTTTGTAGTTCTTGTCTCTAATGATGAAATCAAATTGTTGTGTTAATGTGTGATTAATGCTAGAGCTAAGGAAACTATTTTTCTTGCCATCATCTTATTGCATGCGTGTTTTTCTTATGATAATTGTATCTCGGTCAATAATTGAAATACCATCAAGTTAATGTATTAGTATTAGGCTTGTCATAGGTGTGAATATCTTTGTCAGCATGCTTGAGCCCAAGGTTTATCCCAAGCCCAGCCTTCTTCAGTAGTTAAGAACCCCCTTTACCAGCTAGTTTATACCAGCACACATCTTTTGATCAGACCCTTCTAATAAAAGAAAAGACAAAAAGAGAACGTTTAAACTAAAGGAGGAACTTTCATAAGAATATATCATGTCAATCACTACGTAAATCCCATCGATAAATCGGCAAGATCGAAAGATATGGAGAACCATTCCACCATCAAACGTTGCAGAGTCTAATTGGGCCTCTGTGGTGGGTTTGGTTCCTATTGTTGAGTTAAAGGGATTTAGGACCCCTCAACATTACCCTGTCCTTCCACTAGGCTTGATCTAATATTTGAGTAGGATCTCGAAGATCCTTTTATCTATGCCCCATGTTACTACGTGACTTCAAAATTCGGGAGTTCCATTCATTTAACACCTTTTTACTCCCGAAGTGAGTCAACGTCGAATTTCACTGTAACGTGTATCCAACGGTCATAAAGGATTCTGAAGATCCTTAGATCTATGGCTCGGGTTACTTCACGACTAAAAATTTGGTTAAGGTTTAACGATAGGACGTATCCCACTATAACTAATAAGAAACTTCCAATTGTTGTTCAATCATCCGGTCACTGTTTTGACCATTTGTCTTCGGCGATATTTAGTTGTTGTAAATTTCTAACATCTCGGAGCTCCAGACCTATGAAGTCTCGAAGATCAGAATACCTAGCTCCTTTTTAGCGTAGCATAGGGTTCTAGGACCCTAGTCAAATGGAACTTTGACAAGCCCCAGGGGGCTACACTCTTAAATCTCATCTGATATTTGGATAAGTCTGTGGACTCGAACCCGAGGTCAATTGGACAAGAAAGAAAAAAAATTGAAACCTTGGGATTTTTTAAATTTAACATGATGAATATCAACCGTCAATCACAAGATCAAACACGATCTCAGCTGACGATTATCCAAACTTCTTGTAACTCTACATATGGCCATTAAAACTCGAACTTCTCTCAAGGAATTTGGGGATTTCTCTCTAAAATTTTTGTTTTTCCCCCAAATCAGTCATAGACAAATTCTGCAATGGTGAATTTCATGAATTCGCAACCATCTTGGCCTACATAATCTTGGTGTTTGAACCAGAAGATTTGATACCATAATGTAATGTACCCAGTGCCTAGTTGAGCAACATTACATGTGAAAACTCATTAAATTATTAGGATTTACTGCTAATCAAGTCGTGTATCTTACTAGCTACATATCACACATGAAATCGACCATTTGATTGATACCACAGTTCTAAATTCATCTAACAACATATATTAAACATGAATACAATTGTTCAAGAAAACAATAAACACACAACATTCATATAAACCATTTACACAATGGAATTGACATAAGAACATAAAATGAACACTTATATGTTAATGATTAACCAATTGGTTGCAAACGAAGGATGAACCTCCCAACCATAGGCACTATTGATCATTTTCTCTCATCAACAAGCCACCCCCGAGTTGAGGCTATGATTTCACAAGGATATCTGGTCCACTAGTTATCCACTCTCCACACAAAGAGACCCCAAACCCAAGCTCTAGTCTCACATCAGTTTCAAACCTTCATCTCTCTCATTTCCCCACAACCTGCACTACCCAAGGAATGTACCCCCTTCACTGCTCACAGTCCCTTGAGTTGTACCATTCATTTATCAAGGTCCCTAGTTCACTCAGTTGGCCAAGAATCACTCAGCTGGGAACTCTAGGAAATCTCGGTAGTTCATTGGTTGGCTCTGAGATATTTTCTCAACAGGAAAATTGCGCCACCAGCTTGCGGCCCGATTTTCCAGCACACGGGCCTCTATCTCATCATAAAAACATAGACAAAAAATGGATGTCTTCAAGTATACCATGGTTAGTCTTCTTCCCAACCCTCTTCTCTCCTTTTCTGCCCAAAATCTGTCTGTCAAAATTGTCCCTCATCTGCATACGAATTTCCTCTTCTTCCTTGCTTGCTTGACTCACACTCTTCTCAAGGATGATTTTACCTCGTCCCATTCTCTCCAATAACTATGGGATGTGACCACTCACACCCACCCTCTTACATGAGTTTAAATGATTGGCTTCTCATACACTCATTCAACAAATAGAAGGTTATACACAAAGATAATAATTTTAGGAATGTGGGTTGGATTAATACCCATGAATAATTCCCCCTTGGACCCTTCTCTCTTTTGGAATCGTAGCCCCACATTGTTATTCATCTTTTTCATACTGCAACCAAGGATTATTACTTTTATTAATTAAATCAATGTTCATAACATGCAACTCAGCCTTCAACCGCATTAAATCAATGCAGGATCTTCGCCCCAACATGTCGGCTCACCAGCCTAATTCACATTTATACATTTACATTATAATTCACGGGGATTAGTACTAGGGATGTTACAATTGATTCATTATTTTCATGGAGTATGTGAAACCACTAGACCACAGATTCAAATTTCTTGCAAAGCGTTCTAATCCTGGAAATAATGGCCATGAGGTTAAGGTCAGAGAAAGAGGTCCCTGAAACCATTTGTTTAATGATCATTCTAGAATCCCCCAAGACTTTGATCTACTTAATTTTCAAACTCATGGCTACCTTGAGACCCTGATAGAGGGCATAATCTTCCACGCTATTATTAATGAGAGTGCCAAGACTCCATTCATAAGAGGATTCGATGGTTTCCCTGGGGCTGAGCATAACCCCTCCTGCACCTGCCTCCATAAGGGAAAGTTGATATTTTTGACCAATAATCAGTAATCCATATATTTGACCAAAATTTGTATTTTGCACCAATTTGTATGTGTTCAATCATCATTTTGTTAGCTCAAGAGACTATAAAATATTTTACTTTTCTTCCCATTTAACAATGATAATGCCCTCTTTAAAAGGAACTTGTCAGTTATGTAACTTCATCCAAATGGATCTAGTAAGGCCCGAAGAAATCTCATCGTGACATTAAAAATAGAGTTAGTAGCATCTAAATCACCATAGAATTCCTTGCTCCAAAATCAATGGATTTTAAGTGTTGAAAATATGTTATTTGAAACACAGAATGGTTGAGAAGCCATGCTAGAGTTAAAGGGTGGGAATTAGTTCCATGAATCTTCCTAGAACAAAGTTGGGGAACCATCCCCAACTTCCCAAACATTGTTTGCATGAATAAACTCCATATTACATTCGATCTTATTCCATAGTTGGGAACTTGTAAGAAATAACAAAGCTTTGGGTAGGTATTCCCATGAAATATTATCTACGTACTTACCTTTGTAGACCATGGCCCAAATGGAAGTTTCCTTATTGGTGCATGTCCAAAGTAATTTGGTTGCCAAAGCCAGGTTAAATGATGTAATGTGCCTTAGGTCCAATCGCCCCAAAGATTAAGGAGTGTATACTTTCTTCTGTGCTATTAATAACCATTTAGAGTCATGTTGTAGACCACTCCATAAAAATGTTCTTTGAATGACTTTGATTTTTTAATAATTCGATGGGGAATAGATAAGACAAGAACAAATATGTAGTATAAACATTCTACATTTTGGATTCTTTCTAGGCATTTCTTCAATCAATTTTGTCTGAAATCTGGTTAGGAATTGTTGGTATTGCATTTGAGTTGTTGAGTCTGTACCATTTGAGTGTTCTAGGGGTTTTTGTAGCACTAAACCCATTTATGCATTCAAAAATGTAAGTAAAACAACAAAAAGTTGTGATTCCACCAACAATTATATAGCCGAATTCTACTAATGGTTACAAAAAAGTCCAAAACCTAGAACGTTTAGACTATGCCCAAAAAAAAATAGATAAGTATTGCTTGGAACATTGATTTGAGAAAAATAACTTAAACAACAAATGATAAACCTCACAATTACTAATGTTGAAATCTTTTCTAAATTTTGCTTATTCTGACATCCCAATTAATTGGATCCCCTTTCTACCACAACCATAACATTGACGAAACATAAAAATTATAAATCCTTTTAAAGTTTGTGTATCCTATCATCATGTGTCATCACATTCAAATGGCTTTTCTTTATACAACAACCATATATTTGATCCATTATATTAACATTGACCAAACATAAAAATTACAAAGCATTGAATTTGAAAGAAAATATTCAAGTGTCAAATAAATGCCATGTTTCCCTTGGTATTCTTATAACCTAGGTTAGGAGACATCATTACATGTGTACAAATATACATAAAATATAGGAAAATATATTATTAGTCCCTGTAGAAAAGTGAAATAGTAATTTTTTTAAATAATTAAATTCATTTTATTGAAAAGGCTATTGGCCAATAAACTTGATCTCTTATTGTCGAGATGCATATTTTCCATGTTATGCAACCTAAATACAAGTTTTTCCAAGATGCATATTCCCTAGATGCATTTTTCCATGTTACCTAAGTCTAAGTTTTTTCGAGATGTTTATTCCCGATATGCATTTTTCCATGTTTTGTGTAAGTATATGTCAAGCTTTAAATTTCTTTAAATTGTTTTGACAAATGATCAGATTGCTTCTTCAGAACTTGCTGCCACCGTCTATGTCTACATCGCCTCTGCCTCTGCCTCCACTTCCTTCACAACTTGCAGCCACTACCTCCATTTCACTTCCTTCACAACTTGTGGCCACCGTCTCCACCGCTCGTGACTCTGCAACTACTTTCTCCATGAAGAAGGCTCAACAATATTCTTATCAAATTACTCAGAGGAACAAATTGATATGCCCAAGTTGAAATACACTCTGCAAGTGTAGAGCAAATGTAACTATAAATATTGTTACAATGCAGATATGTACCCCTATCATTTTTTTTCAATCTTAAAGGAGGCTTACAAATTTACAAATTGTACTATGATGTAAATGAAATTTCTAATTTGCAATACAAAAAATATGAAATAATATTCATTTTCATCTATTCATTCTTACAAAAGAGTTTCAACAATCGACAAAGCTTTTGGGCCTTACCTTGGCTAATTAGACTTGCTCCCCATTGCAAGAAGATTTTGGGCTTGTCTTGAAATGACCCCATCATCTGTTTCTCGACATCATTGTCCATCATGAATGTGTAGGACAAATTCACCCTACGGGCAACAGTTAATGCAGAGTGGTACTCCCTGCTCTGCGACAAATCATTCCTCAGTTATTTGTCTGCCCGCTTCTATCCCAACCCAATAGTTCTCTCTCCTGCCTGCTCCTAATAGATAGACAGAGGAACATGAGATCTCAGTGAGATATTGTTCGCCTTCCGTGACGAGGTTTCTCCTCGCAAGAAGAAACATAAAGTGGTGAAGAACATAGGTGGGGTTTCGATTGGGGTGGCCACTTGAGGAGGAGATTTGCTAAGAGAAAAAGACTGGAATGTATCGAGTAAGGGATAAAGAAACTCCCTCCCTCCATCAAAACTGTAAGGTATCCAGTAGCCCACCCGAGAGTTAAAGGTTCTCCGACATCTCTTCTTAACTAACATATCGCTACTGAAATATTCTGCTACGCCCTGCTTGGTTCGAGTGAATCCAACGGTGAATAGAAATTCTGCTACGCCCTGCTAGTCTGCTATAGCATTTTATAGCAGACTGTTTTAGGAAGAGCCTGCCGAAATTCCATTCCTATATCTGGATGGCCCATTCGAATTCTCGTACCCTTCCTACGTGCTAATGTAAGAACCAGCAAAAAATAAAGCGCCCCCATCAGTCGCATTTTATCGAGTTGAACGAGCGAAGCCCAAAGAATCTCTTCCAGACCCAAAGCTCGTTGAAGCGCTTCTTTAAGAAATATCCAGTGTCGTCTCAGCTCAGGATACAATGCCTTTATCTCTTCCTTGTTTGTGCCAAACTATAAGCCCAAAACACGGTGTTAACGAACCAGTCTTCGTCTTTAGCTAGCGTGGTCCGATGGAATTTCAAGGTTGAGGATGGTTTTTTTTCATCTTCAGGTTCGCTATGCTCACCCTTCTCCATAACTTCAAGCTAGAAAGAACGCATACTTACACATTACTTCTAATAGCTATAGGTGATGCCCCCCTTCCTTGATTGACAGAAGGTCAGGTTAGCGAGATGGTCTCAAGTATATTATGTAGCTACGTTGATTAGAAATCGCTGACACACGTTGGTGAATTCAGTCAGGGCTTATGGCATGGGAGGCATGCGTTGTACAGATTTAGTTTTGATTTGTATTTAATTAAATTAAGAAAACAAAATACTTGACACATGCACCCATGACCCTTTATGCATGTATTACATGTACCTCTAGATAATTCCAAGTGGAAGTCCCCAGGTAATGGACAATCACTTGTCCTTTGTTCGCACCACAGACAATGATGAGTGTTGCATAAGCCGAGCAATTTTTCTATGTTATTGTTTTTCGCCAAGAATGGTGGATTTTGACTCTCTGGTCGAGATTCTATGATGTTGATATTCATGGAAGAGGATGGAATTGTTCTCGATTTCGTGAAAATCATGAACCAGAGCGAATGGATAGCTTCTAGAGGTACTTTTTGTATCTTACCTCGAATCAAATTTAACTTCATTTGGACTGTGAAATTGAAAATTCTGGCAAAGAATCTACAATAGCAGGTGCCACGCTTTTGGTTTTTAAGGCACCTTGCTTAATGAGATAATCCCATCAATCTTGTATTAGATAAAATACTGCTATGAAGGACACCTCTATGGAAAAAAAAAGGTTGACTATCCTTAAACTGGTTGAGTTGATAAATTCATAAGAATGAAATCCATTGTAAGTGTTCACAATCCCCAGTATGACCCCTCATGTGCCTAGCAGCCAATGCACAAAATACCAAAGGGATCTGCCCTTCATGCCCCTGCAATTCAATTGAATCTATTGAAGCTATCAGAAACTATTATATATATATATATATATATATATATATATATATAACAAAGATTTTAGTCCTAAACATTATCACAATTTGATGAACCATCTGTACAAAATATGTTGTAGACATGGAGGATATAGATTGTAAGTTCAAATCCATTTGTCTTATTTGTGTGCAATTAACAAACCAATAAAAACTGAACATAACCTCAATACCTTTCGGGTCTGAGCAAGCCAACATTGGGTTGAAGCCATAAAATTATGTAGAGGCCTAGGCCTAGCCCTTGATGGGTATACTGGAATTTGTTATTGAGCTTGAGCAGGGATAATATGGCACCCATAGTTGCCAGAATTATTGTTAAGGTCTGATTGATTGCAAAGTAAGGATCACAACATCATCAGGATACAGAGTCAGAAGTAAAAAATACAGTGAATGGTGATTATATGGTGATTATAGAAGGACAAGGATGTTGCAGATTCGAACCTGTAGAACGACATGGAGATAGAATAATAGCTCTAATCTTCTCGAGGAGACTTGTTATCTTGTAGCCTTGGACATTCGGATTAGTAGGATGGCTTCTGGCATGAGAAATCCCATGGATGCCCACATGAGGAATCCATGCACCTTATCGTATGTAAGCAGGGACTTCTGTGGAAATAAAGAGAACTAGGTTTGTTTATGAAAGGGAAATATATCAGTAAAATTTACCAAATAAATAGTATAGTAAAATGCAGAAAAAAAAATAAAAAATAAAAATAAAAAATAAAAAAAAAAAAGTTTATTCATGTTACGGAAAATACCTAATTACATCTTTAACTAGTTAGTTAGTTAGTTTACTGTTACAGGAGTTGGTAACGCCTTAACGTCTTGTAACCATATTGTGTAACTATACATGTTCATATAGTTACACAATAGAATACACTATAGAATACACATCAATAGTGTAATGTGTTGCATCAATTCTATCTCTGCTTAATATTTTCATGGTATCAGAGCAGTTATGGGCCTCACTCCATCACTGGAGGGCCTAAAGACCCAGGGTTATGAAAATATCTCTTATGAAAATATCTCCCTTTGAAAGTAGAGGAATCGATCTTGAAACTGTTGTTGTATAGCAAAGGAAGAGCAGTTGAAACCGTTGTTGTATTGCAAAGGAAGAGTAGACAGTGATGAAGAGCAGTCACAGTGAAGTCGGTGAATTGTTGAGTTGAAAATTTCGGTTGGAATTTCGTGCAACCGTCGGAGGTTGTCACCAAGAAGCCAGCCAACGGACGTCGAAACTTGGTAAAGATCGCACAGGAAGGGTTTTGTGAAGGGACGACCGATTGTCGTGGAGGTAGATTCTGCCTCAATTTCATGTTGGATGAAGCCCGTATTGGAGGTAGTTGCAGAGATGAACAAGGGCGATTTGGTAAAGTAAATATCAATTTTTTGACTTAAATATATATTTTTCAAAAGAAGATATTTATTTGTGGAGAAATTAAAGAAAAGAAAAGATTGAGTCCCATTCTGAGAAGATATTTATTTATGGAGAAATTAAAGAAAAGAAAAGATTGAGTCCCATTCTGCAAGAAACTGAGGAAAAACCACCTGCAGAGTAGCTTGGAGAATTGAAGGCATTATTTTCATTAAAAGTGAAGTTATTTGAAGAGAAATGAATTCTATTTTATTTTCAAGAATGAATTTGAATTTATTGGACATTTATTAAATACCAGAAGTTATAAAAAGCGAGCACTAAGATTTATTTAGTAGTTTGGCTGTAATTTAACCCTCATAGTGGAGCAAGTGGAGAGAGCCGAGACAGAACGAGTTTGTTGTTACCTGCACAGCGACAACAGCTCATATTCCATCTAAAAAAATGAGAATATGTTAATGGAGGGTTTATGCGAATATGAAAATGCTTTTTTTTTTAATATTTAAGTTTTTCATATCTTGGAATTTGAAATGTACAAGGTATTGAGCCTAGCTAACTCAAGACGGATGTAGTTATTTTTGCTAGAATTAGCTACTCTAACAAATGACAGAAGAATAAAAAAAAAATATGAAAATCCAAGATCAACGTAAATTCAAGAAAAAAAAGTTCACTGAATTGAAGGAGCATATTCCAGCGAGAGACGGAAGATTGAGGCTTCCAAGGAAAAGTAGTCATAGGTAAAAGTCTCTTCTATTGTTGAAGAGCAAGTATCGCTGACATAGAGCCATTTTATGGACAACGTTTTCGCATTATTGAGCAGTAAAAACTGCATGAAGAAAGTCGCAAAGAAGAAAGATGGGCAGAGACATGCAACAAAATATAACTAAATTTTTTGTTTTTTCATTCATCAACAAATATAAGAAGAAATGAATTGTTGTAATTTGAAGGGTGAATGTTCGGTTGTACCCGACACCCCGTTAGACACTCCAGTAAGTTTTTTGGTCTAAGTATTTTGGTCCCATTTGTAAGAAGTTGTGAGCTCTGTTATATGCAAGCTTTGTTCCCCATGTACAGTAAGCCTTGATTGAATCAGGCCTGCATAGGTGAGTATGTGATCATGTAGCATGTAGCCTTGGCTTCGAGCAGCATGAAGTGTTGGCCATGATACATCACAACTATCCCTGGTTTTGAGCAGCTTGAGGCGTTGGCCAGAAGGAATGTGGTATTAAGTCCACCTTGGTGAAGGAATGTGGTATTAAGTCCACTTTGGTAGAGGAATGTGGTATCAAGTCCACTTTGGTAGATACAAGGGTGTCTACTCGTATGCTAACTTGATGATTGTATCGGAGAATTTGAATCTTTGATTAACAGGGGAAATGTGAGATATGTGAGATATGTGAGATATTAATTTCAGAGTTGGTTAGGACCAAGTTTTGTTTAAGGGGGAGTGTGAAGTATATTGCATTGGGATAGTGATAGTTTATCCCAGATGTAATTAAGGGGGAGTGTTAAGGAAAATACCTAATTACATCCTTAACTAGTTAGTTAGTTAGTTTACCGTTACAGAAATTGGTAACTCCTTAACATCTTGTAACCATATTGTGTAACTATACCAATATTATTCAATTCAATTGAAATAAACCTAAAATATATTTCAATTAAAAAATATTTATTTACTACAAAGTACACTAGCCAACAACAACTAGCATGTATTAGGCAAAACTTATAATCAGGTTTCTTTATTACACAATAGATATATATCCACTACTACACAACTAATTAGTCATGTGTTTTAAAATGGATAAAAGAACATGGTAGGATGAAATATTTGAAGTGAAAGAATTAAAAAATGGAAAAATGTAATAAGAAGTAAAAGTTTTGGAAAAATATTAACACAACCATTTGTCCTTTCAATTTGTCAAACACTAGTTCAAATTGGACTTTTAGTTGATTTTGCATTCTATGAGCAGGAGATCAACAAATTTCAATTATTTCTTGTAACAACTTTCTTTATACTTTTTTATGTTTTAAATTTGATCAACATTAATTAAAATTTAAAAAGAGTGATGTATTCTACAACATTGTTGGATATGAGTGAACCATCAACTTTTCATATGTACTTATGTAACAGTGTATTGAATTTAAACAGTGCATTATTTATATTGAATATAATATTAATAAAATAGTATGTTGAATTTTAATAGTACATTGAGTACAATAAATATAAATGCTAGTTAATGTTATTAGAGGATACATATATAAAGTTCACACAAACTTGAAAAGGTCATTAAGTTAGAGGATACATATATAAAGTTTACACTAATTTGAAACACATAACATCAAAGTGTATATCAAGCATAAATTTTAAATGGAGCTGAACTAATATAAACAAAACTAGTGTGAATAGCAATTCTAAGTATATTCCATGTAGGTTACATCATTCCCCAAGTTTAAATAAGGATTTTTTTGGTGAAATTTTATAAAAAATGCTCCACAAATATCTACAAATACTTTATAATATGTTGGCAAGAAGTTGTGATGGAAACTAGCATATGTAAGAAGAATGCTAATTAGCAAACCATAATGATTATGTGACCAAAAACTAATCAGTCATTTGAGATGAATGCCACACTCCAATGAAAATTTAATAACTTTGTTAATGTGTGATATGATGTATGATAAATTGATCATGGCTTTTAGTCTTTGAAAGATCACCAATATAAAAATAAATCTCCAATAAAAGAATACTAAGCCACAAAACAAGTATAGAATACAAATACAGTAAACCAATGCAACTAAATTTCTATCTTTCAAAAGAATATGGTTTGAAACAACCCAAAATATTTACTAAAACGAACCCAACATCTACACCTATATAAAACAACAAGGCTATGCGGTAACATCTATACTTTTCGAAATAGTCAGAAATAGTTTAGAACTCCTTGCAGTCATTGACTTAACTTGGAAGGATAACTGTAAATTGTATAATTAAATTATAAGATTAAATTATATAATTAGTTACAAATTGCGAAAATAATTTGCTATCTTTCCTACAACTCTGTTTGAGTATTTGTGTTTCATGTGTGTTGAATTATTGGATCTATACAAATTGATTTTATCCTTGCAGTCATTGACTTAACTTGGAAGAATAACTGTAAATTGTATAATTAAATTATATTGGATCTATACAAATTGATTTTATCCTTGCAGTCATTGACTTAACTTGGAAGAATAACTGTAAATTGTATAATTAAATTATAAGATTAAATTATATAATTAGTTACAAATTGCGAAAATAATTTGCTATCTTTCCTACAACTCTGTTTGAGTATTTGTGTTTCATGTGTGTTGAATTATTGGATCTATACAAATTGATTTTAAGGAACTAATCTAGAGCATGATCAATATTCCTTAATCTTCATGGACCTTTTTTCCTTGAACAATATTAAAAAATGGCCCATCTCAAACATACAGATACTTGTTGAAAACTTGCATTAAAGGTAATCAATATATTATCTAGCATCTGTAGCCTTGTCAAATTATATCCATGTCATTGGTTGAAAACCATTACATGCATTTTGGCAGAGAATTGTGTTATATTATTTTGAAAGGCTGACTTCTGAAAATCTTCAATCTTTTATTGCAAGTGTCTTTCTTGAATTTGAGATAGAGCCAAAGAAAAACCAGACTTAAAGATGTTGATCAATTTTTCTCGTTGTTACCAATCATATGAGAGCTACCAACAGACATAAAACTAAGCCCAGAAGGAGAACATTGATTAAGAGTCATTAATGCAACCTATTAAGCTATTACAGACCAAGATTTTGTAAGGTTGTACTCGACATCAATTTCTTTAACTACTTGTTATTTTTAAAATTCGGCTCATCTATGACGGATACCATTCAGAAAAAGGTTCCAAAGAGAATGGAGATGAGCTTTAAGTTAGGCTTATGGAAAGATCTTGTTATACCAGTAACCATCTGACACTACAGAAATGGATTCTATACAGGATACAGAACTCCAAATCCCCTTACAAGGTTTGAACAAAAAATGGAAGAAAATAGAACAAACTTAAGAGAATGAACTCCAATTATTGTCCACTATGCCAGCATTTTCCATTTAAAAGAACACTCAAAAATATGGGACAAATTAACAATGTTTTTGATGTGAAAATTACTCATCCTTCTAGTTTATGTCTTTGCAGAAAGTGTTCTCTTTTCGTGTTTATGTCTTTGTCAGAATGTGCTTGTTGGAGGACTCTGAGATTGCATCATGAAGTGCTCTAGTATTGTCTGCACCAGGTCAACACCATATAGAGTTTAATCGACATAAGAAAAGGATGGGATAACGAAGTCATTCACAGAGACTTCCTCTCTCTAACTGCAATCCAACTCTTCTAGCAAGTTTTGTCTTGGATGAAGGTGAAACACTTAAAATGGTTGTTGCATTGAGAAGCTCCCATCAAAACCTGCACGAGGTTGAACCCAAACCATCTGCATAAGGTTGAACTCTTCTCTGGTGGCAACAAAGACATAATTGACTCCAAAAATAGCCCATGTTTTTGTAGTAATCTCTCTATATTTATCATTAGAATGTTCAGCTTGTATATAAGGTTGTCTTTCTCCATTGCCTCTTTCATTTGAATTATTGAATATAATTTGGAGCCAACATCTATCATGCCACAGCGCTCAGTGATTTGACTGGTAAAGTCTACAAAGGTATACATACCCTACCCTACCTCTCTCTGGATTTGAACCTGTGACCTTTTAAGAGGAAACACATGTTCTTAACCATTAAACCCACTAACACTGTATAGGAAAATATATTTAAGGTCTAAAAAATTGAAGTACATAAAATATAGGAAAATATATTATTATATTTAACTTAGAAAAAATTAAAAAAAATTATATTTAAGTACTTTTTTTAAAAATATTTAATTAAAAACAAAAATATGTAAACATTTTTAAATTTATATCTATGGAGTTTTTTTTATTTTTAGTAATTGTTTAGATATTTTTTTATGTAATTTTGTTAGTATTTTTATGAGAATTTGTTAGATTTGCATATTTGAGTGATTAAGATTGTTTAATCATAATATTTTAAAAAAATTTCAACTGAATTTATTTATACATTTAAAAATACAATTTAAACAACATAAAATTGAGTTATTTAATTCAAATTAAAAACTAAAAAAATTAAAACCTTTAAAAAACATAACACAGAAACTTAAACCAATTAAACGAACCCAAAAAACATTTATGGTTGTTATTGATTTCTTAGCCTTGCACCTTTAAAAGTGGCTTGCTCTTAGATGCTCTCTTTTAAATCCTTGCCTTTCTTCTGTGTTCCCGGCGATGTCTATGAGCAATCACTATGGCGTTGCATGGCTGCCGTGGGGTTTTCCGCGTCTGTTATAAATTCACGATTTAATAAAAGTAAAGATAAGTAAATAAAATTCATAAAGAAGTGTCTGGGCCTATAGCTCAGTGGTAGAGCATTTGACTGCAGATCAAGAGGTCACCGGTTCGAACCCGGTTGGGCCCTTTTCTTTTAAAAGTGTTGGTCACAAATGATAGTAAGCAACAGGTAGAGCATTTGACTGCAGATCAAGAGGTCACCGGTTCGAACCCGGTTGGGCCCTTTTCTTTTAAAAGTGTTGGTCACAAATGATAGTAAGCAACAGGTTTGCTGACAAATAGCGATAAGGAACAGCTAATCATGTAAGTACCTCTAATAATCAAGAGCATTCTGTCTTTCGTTCTTAGATGGGATGATAATAACGGTTGGAAGATTTTATAGAGATTATTCATGGCTGCACTCAGGTGCTAAACCAAATGTAAATTTTGATAATCTGAAACAAGCAAATCCAATCTCTATTTTGAAAACCTCCACCATGTTGCACAGGGAGGCATCAAACCCTGACAAGCCACCGACTGAGAGGGACAAGAGACTTTTCTAAAAAAGTCTCATAAGAATTTTAAAGGAAATCACGATATTAGTTGTTTTCAGTAGATAACCGGAAGTTTTTCAGTTTGGACCGCATAGCGCAGTGGATTAGCGCGTTTGACTTCGGATCAAAAGGTCGTGGGTTCGACTCCCACTGTGGTCGTGCTTTTCCTCAGAATCGAATTCCCATATCAGGGCTTGTCAACGATATTTTATTTGCTAAACTAAAATGGTAGTGATGAGAGAGTCTTCCCACTGTTGGAATTCATGGACTTTTTTATTTTATTGGCTAAACTAAAATGGTAGTCACTGTTGGAATTCTTGGAAGGTGCCACTTACATACTATTTTGCTTTGAAATTTTAGTCACTGTTGGAATTCTTGGAAGGTGCCACTTACATACTATTTTGCTTTGAAAATCTCAGGTAGTGAAGCCTGATCTGCTACTTTTAAATTCTGAGCTTCAAGCTGCATTACGTGACTTAAAAGCTTCCCAGCTTCAAGTTGCCTTCCTTGTCTGCAATTGCCAGTCCACCAAAAATCCTGTAGCCTCTAGAAATTTCATATGCAATGCTGAAATGAAACATTCGACCCCAAATTTTGACACCAAGTTCTTCTTCTAAAAACATTTATCTCGAAAAATCCTCCCTCTGTTCGTAGATCCAGTTCTTATTGCTCAAATCCAGAAAATAGAGATTAAAACCAAGTCAATAAACATGAGAAAACAAATCATTGGTAACTCAGAAGACAGGAAGGAGAAAGAACGTCCATTAGAGAAGAGGGACCATTTGGCAGATAAGGAGTTGGCCGAGAGGACCCATGGAGGATAACTGGCCAACGGATTTTTAGATAACAAAGGACAACCGTTGTGGAGGACAAAAAATGGAGAAATGCCACTCCCTGTAAAGATACATTCAACATAAAATACACACTCGATGATAAATTTCGTCCCAAACATCCTTTAAGCTGCAGCCTTGGCTAAAATATCTGCTGAACATAACAAGTGTTTGGTATGGACAGGATATAGCAGATTGTTATTATCATTGGGTA
The DNA here is from genome assembly GCA_009831015.1 of Picea engelmannii. Taxonomy (NCBI): domain Eukaryota; kingdom Viridiplantae; phylum Streptophyta; class Pinopsida; order Pinales; family Pinaceae; genus Picea; species Picea engelmannii. Next base: position 371,313 of record ML779925.1, on the reverse strand, counting down.
AATGACAAGTGTTCTTCCTGAATTAGCGGCTATAACTTGTTGGGTCTGTGGCTTGAAAGAAATATTTGTATTTTTTAAAATAAGTCTCCTTCGATCCACACAGTTTTATTCAAAATCTTGGGACTTTACACTCCAAACAAATCTTCTATTACAAAACCCCTTTATAAAAGAATGTTTTATTCAAAAGGAGGAGGGATCAGAGATTGTTTTTTTTGACGGGGCAGCAAGCAGCGATCGATTATTTTGTGTAGCGGGAGGTGTCATTAAAACAAGTGAAAATTTGGTTTATAGATGGTATCTAAATGTTGGTGCAGGATCGAATACAAAGGCAGAATTATTGGGTATTTGGGCTACCCTAACTCTAGCCAATCATTTCAATATTCGTAGGCTTCAAGCCTTAAGAGACGCAAGAGTGATCATTGAATCGCTGAATGGCAAGGCAAAGCTGGATGTCTGCTACATTGAGGGATGGAAGAAGCGCACAAAAGACCTATTCAAAAATTTCCAAAGCCTTAGTTTCCATCATATCTACAGGGAGTTTAATAAGGACGTTGATAAACTATCCAAGGATGCTCTCCTGGCTCCTGAAGGAAGGTTATCATTCTATCAATGGGAACCGGGTGGAACAGAGAAACCTCAGCACCTGAATATTTATTGATTTCCTAGCCTAGTTATCTCATGTGATTATAGATCATAACAGAATTTTGGAGTCTTTTCTGTTTGACTTTCAGATAGTTGCTTTTGATAGTAACTGTGGTAGATTATAGTCTGTTACGACCTTTGAAGTTTTAATTGTGAAGTATTTTTATTATTTTTTTTGTGCCTTGGATATTCCGCTTGTCTCAAGCATGGTTGATTGTAACTCATGGATGATCGTATGTAAAGAAAATTATATCTCTAATATAATTTTGAGCAAATTTATTTTTGGAAAAGCTGCATGGTTTTATGCCATTGCGTACATCATACACCCTGCGAAATTTTTAGTGACACAAGCAATGAATGATGGGTTTCTAGGATTGGCAAAGTTTGTAGCCATCTTCAAGGTTGAAATTGTGAGGGTGTTTTTCAATTTCTAGCGCTTCCAATGATTTGAGATGAGTAAAAGGGGATTAATGCAATAATTTTGGTTTGATCAAAGCATATAAGGTATTTAGAATTGTAGGAGTGTTCAACAATCGCTGATTTGGAAACACGATTGTGGGAAGTGTCCACTATATGCTCCTTCAAACAAACTTTGAATGAGCTCCTAGTTTGGCCAATGTATGATGGTTACTCCATCGACAAAGTTTTTCGCTCATCCCTCCATTCTAAATCCAAAAACTCTTCTCCTTTAATGCCTCCCCTAGCCCTCATTTATTTGGCCTACATCTAGGACACTATTGTTCATATCTCAAAGATTTTCGCCAAAAGAAATATTAAAACTATTTTAAACCCTATAAAACTCTTAAACAATAATTTAGAATTGTCAAGGATTAATCTGACCCTATGCTTGGCCAAGGAGTTTACCAAATTTCATGCTCCTGTGGAAAGTTATACATTGGCCAAACTAGGAGGTCATTCAAAACTCATATGAATAAGCATATATAGAAAACACTTCCTACAACCGTATTTCCAAATCAGCTATTGTTGAACACTCCCACAATTCTAAACATTTTATATGCTTTGATCTAACCAAAATTCTTGTGTCAATCCTCTTTTACTAATCTCAAATCATTAGGGATGCGCTAGAAATTGAAAAACACCCTCACAATTTCAATCATTAAGATGACTACAAACTTGGCCAATCCTAGAAACCCATCATTCATTGTTTATGTCAGTGAAAACTCCACCCCTCCTATTTTTAGTTATTTTGTTTGGCTTCATTTCTCCTCCCTTTGATTCCTTTCTTTCCTCCAACCTTACCTTTTTCAAATATTTTATTTCTTTCATTCCCGCCGCCCTCCCCTCCTTCCCCTCTTTTCACTCTCACTCCTTGCACCCATACCCCCCGCCACCCCCCTTCCCCCCTTTAATCAATTTTCTTTTACATTTTAATTATATATTTTATCTTCTCTTATTTTCTCCCACTTGTCTAATTCAATCATTTTAATTTATCTATCCCTTCATTCTTTATAAATGTGTGCTAATTTAATCAATTTAATTTCCTTTTTCCATTACTTGTCCCTTTGACTATTTCCATCATATTTTCAACAATGACTTGAAAACATTTTTTTACTCTCTTTTACAATGGTTATCTTTTATCCTTACTCTATAAATTCTCAACCCAACAACCCTTTTCTATTATCATTTTCAGCTTTATGTGTCCCTAACAATGGGTGGAGTGTCCACTCGAAACAGCTTTATGTGTCCAGCTTTACCCCTTTCTATGTGCCCGGAGAAAGGTGATGTAATACCCATGTTTCCCCCAACTTGTAAATATAACTATGACGTGCCTATAGACTATGGGCAGACTGAATATGTGTGGACATTGGAATTGATGAACCTTTTTATTATAAAAGGTGATGTAGATATATATGTATTTTCTGTAACTAAATAAAATGGAAAGTGTTGCAAAATTGTTGAAAGGGGTTTGCCAAGGTAGATCATGATGCTATGAGAGAGATGGTGAAGATAAACAACAATGGTTGAGATGACCGCCACCAGAGAAGTACCTTACTAGATTTAAATTACTTAGACCCAGAACAATCCTCTGACCCAAAAATAAATTATCAATCAGGATGGTAGTTGGGAAGCTCTTCTCAAGAGTTAATGAGGAGATGGGTAGAGTACCCATCTGAAAGACTTCTTGACCTGACCACGAACTGAGGATTAGGACCCACACAATCTTGTTGAGGAAGGAAAGAAAAGAAAGGAATTTTTGGGCAGAGGTGAATTACAGAGGATATGAGTCGAGAGACTATTTTTCTTCCATGGAGAGAAGAGCACATGTAGCTCTCTGGTTATGAGGAGAACTAAACAACAAGATTGCTCTGGGTGAAAGAAGTTGTTGGTAGTGTTTTCAGTCCAAGATGATAAACATGGGTGCAGGAAGACGAGTGACTAAGGAAGCACTCATTGCAAGCCCCCTTGCTTAGTGAAAAGAAAACCAATTTCCAAGTCCCTGTGGGAGGAGGAGAGTGGCCTCCGTCCCTGACTATTGTTGAGCAAGAAGAAAGCGTCTCTCTCTGAGCATCAGGATCTAGATAGGGGGTGGCCAGTAGTAAATCTGTTCAGGATTTGTTGTGCCTACGATTGGGTGGAAACGGGCACCCCTCTCAGCAGTTTCTTCACTATTGTGTTTCTTGATAAGTATTCGTATACTTTGTGTACTAGAATTAAAATGATGGTTGAATGTCTGTGTCTACGATTAAATTTACATTGTTTGATTAATCATTATAAACGTTTCCTGTTTTTGCATAGTCTTTGTTTGCCTCGGCTTAGAAGTAAGGGAATCATTAGACATGGGTGTTCAAAAGAATTTAGGAATAAGTTTACGGTTCCTGTGCTAGTCGAGAAGTACCTTTCTTTGTTTTAGAACCTAAGTTCTATGAATGGAAGGCGCTCCCTTCCAACTATTCGTCCAAGAGACCACGGGCTCATGCCCATGACCTTGACCAAATATTGGCTAAGAACTATGAGTGTAGCCTCTGGAGCTCGATAAATTTCCATGTGACTGGGACCTTGGAACTCTTCGCTAGATCCGAAAGGAGCTAAGCTATCTTTGGCTTCAGAACTCCGAGAGTTCGGAGCTCCGAGATGTTATGTCCTTCCTACTCTCAAACCAACCAAAGGCAACCTGTCATTATAGTCACCAACGAGGTTGATCGACATCTGGGGGTTCCCTTAACCGTGATCGTGGGATATGTCCCATCGCTAAGCCATGACTCACTTATCGGTCGCAAAGTAACGTGAGCCATATATTTGGGGGTACTCAGGATCTTACTTGACCATTGGATCTATGTCGTGGTCACTCCGGCGTTGACCACTTCGGGAGAACAAAGGTATCATAACACCAAAACTCTTGAATACCGGAGTTGCGAATTAATGTGGGTCATCGATCGTGGGGGCATACGTATCTTGTCAAGAGCACATGGGAGTCCATGGGCCGATCAACGGTGATGACATGTGTGGCGGCCTTATGGCATAGTAAAGAGATGTCGAAGACCTAAGGCATGTGCCACACATCTTGCTCACATGTTTTAGGTTGACAGGTGTCCCTCTATGAGTGGCCTAACACTGATACCTAGGGACCTTCGAGATAGAGTTGTGAGTCGTAGATCTGGGGACACTTCGGGATATTTCCTGGCCATTGGATCTATGTCACAATCAACCCGACGTTGACCACTCTGGGAGCAAGGGAGTGTTCAGCGGGTAGAACCCCCGAACACCGAAGTCACGAAGTAACACGAATCGTTGATCTGAGGATGCTTCGGGATCCCTCCTAACCGTTGGATCTAGATCATGGAAATCCTAACATTGACCACTCCGGGAGCAAAGAGGAAGCTACACAATGGATCCCCTGAACACTGAAGTTGTGAAGCAACAGAGGTCGTAGATCTATGGATCTACATGGAGCCATCTCAACCGTGGGATATAAGGTGTAATGGGAGACTGTTGGCGGGAGTTCAGACTTCGAAGATTTGGGAGATTTTGTAGGTAGGAGAAGCTAGGGACTCCCAGAGGCTGTCAGTATGGAGTGACGCGACGCACTGACATCACCTAGGGTAACATGGACTCGTATTTGGCATGCCACATGTCACCTTGATTCGTTCTTTTTATAGACCTTATATGCCCATTAGAACATGACACGTGTCACCCATTGATGGGGCCATGTGTCCTCTCTGCCCTTACTGTATGTCATCCCCTTGACGCATGCTCGCTTGGCCAAAATCTGGTGGAGTACCCAGGACACCGGGAGTTCGAGAGTTCGGGAAGATTGGGAGGCTAGAACGCTATGGTTAATTTGGTCAAAGGCCCGGACACACCTATCCCTGCCTCTGTGTTAATGCGCCACCACGTGTAAGTGTGGACCCTTCGGGAGTCCGGGGTTTAAGAACTCTAGAGGCCTGGGTGTAGTATCTTAGATAAGTCGAAAGGGTCGAAGGCCGGAGCCAAATGACAAGAATTCAAGGTCTTGGGACTTCAAAGGATATGCACATGGAAAAACAAAGGAGCATTCAATGCTGAACATTGAAATTGCGTAAGCCTGTACATTAAACGAGAAAGAAGTTTCGCCGATGGATTCAACGATGGATGGATTTCCACCATAGATGCGGGAGCGTTGGGGAGCTCCAAGACTTCGGGGAACTTGGGATGGTATGAATGGGACGAACCCACGTGGGTGCCATGTGGCCCTTGACCAATAATGTCTAAAGAGCTTTGGGAGGGCATAACTCCCAATCCAGATCTTGGATCCGAGCATTGTAGTCATTGTTAGAAATATCTGGATGAGCAGAAGAGGATGGAGACCCCGAGAAGAGGATTTGAGATGATTAAGAAAAGAAAATTTTTGATGCCCCATCCCTAAAAAGGGTACTTAGGGGTCGGGTCTATTACAAATTGGTATCAGAGCAAGCGACAACACTTGGCCTGCTTGGGATCATGAACGAGTCACATAAAAACCCTGTTAAAGAACCTTTAAGGGGTAACACCCTATCTTACCCCATTCATAAGAAATTTATCTAAACCACTACTGAAGAGAGGAATGAAACTTTCTGATGTTGTTATATGTTTTGAAAATCTGAACTGTGTGTTGTTCATAAACTAGTAGATAATTAACTAACATAAAATGTTTTATCAGCACTCAAGCAGTCAGTGGACAATAGGAAAAATGCAGCGTAAAGGATGGTGACACACCATGAGTTGGGGGAAATATCCCACAATAGATAAGAGGAATCTGATGAGAGGAGGGCGGTGGAAACCCCTCCAGATTTGGATGAAACTGTAAGAAGCCTCATGGAAGAATTACAAAGTTGTAAGGCTGACAATGAAAAGTTGATAAAAGAACAGGAAAAACAAATTGAAATTAACGCAATCCTACTGCAAATCCTATTAGATATACAAAGGAACCTGCAACATGGACCAGTAGCTAGTCATGTGGACAGATACCATACTAAGAAGACTCAAAGTCCACCTGAGATATGAAAGCATGGTCCTGAAAGTGGCCACACAAGGAGGAGCACCTCAAAGAAGGCCCAACATGTGGCCAAGAGACATTCCATGGAAGAATCCTCTAGTGAGGAAACTGAAAAATCCAAGGAATATTCTAGTAGCAAAACTAATTCACATTCCCAGAGGAGAAGAAAGAAGAGGAAACATTCCAAGAGCCATGACCTTGAAGAGTTTAAGAAAGCCAAACCACCCACTTTCAATGGAGAGATTAAAAAGGGGGAAGACGTAGAAGTTTGGTTACTCAACATGAAGACGTACTTAAGATTCCATGACTACTCTGAAAACTTAAAGGCTCGAATAACCATTTTCAACTTGAATGGAAAGGCCTCCATTTGGTGGGAGGACCTTAGGAATGTGAAAGGAATCCATGAGAAGGACTTGTCATGGAAACAATTTGAAAAGTACTTCAAGAAGAAGTATCTTTCGGAAAAATACTTTGATGGGAAGACTAAGGAGTTCTATGAACTCAAGCTAGAACAACTCACAATAGATGAATATATCAACAAATTTCTTGAGTTGATAAGGTATGTGTCCTATATAAAGGATGAAAAGGTAAATATGCAACGATTTATTAGTGGACTACCTTAGTCCTTCCGGGACATAATTGAATTTGATGAACCCAATACCTTAGAAGATACCATCCGGAAGGAAAGGTACTGCTATGAGAAATTCAGGAATAAGACATAACCTCATGAGGAATGGAAGAAGAAAAGTAATTTGGGATTCAAGAAGAAGGAGTTTAAACCCTCCAGATTTAAGAACCATGGGAAAATTTCTAAGATGATCCTTCCTACTAAGAGTGTATATTAGCATAATTTCTCATCTCAGAGTGGTAATAAACCCTTTGGAACAACCTTGGGTAAGACTAATAACACAAAGAGAGAACCCTTGAAATGTTGGGGTTGTGGAGAAGAACATTTGCTGAGGGATTGTCCACATAGGCAACAGAACAATAAAAGATTATACAACATCCAGGAGGCTACCACAGTCAATGATGTGGCTAGGAGCATGCCACAAATTTATGTAGCTTTGGATAATAGACAATTTGACCACCAAGCTTCAGTGGTGGATATGGAAGGTATGATTGCCAACCATCTAGTTTCCATTTTAATTGACCTTGGTTCTAATATGAGTTATGTTTCCCCTCAAAGTATTGAGAAATGTAAATTGTAGCAAGTAAAACATGTTAAATCATGGCTGGTGCAACTAGCCATTGGAACTAAAAGAAAGGTAACAAAGGTCATACCAACATGCCAATTCATTATGAATGGATTACCCACCCAAGCAACCTTAAACATGATCCCTTTAGGATCCTATGACTCGTTGATTGGCATGGACTGGTTGGCTGCCCATAAAACCAAGTTGGACTGTTACAATAAAAATTTGGAGTGTGAAGATGAAGAAGGAAGAAAAATAACCCTACAAGGAATTCAAAATCTTGTCACAGTGAGGCAAATATCAACCCTTCAAGTGAAAAATTATTGTAGAAAATGATGTCTTTTGTATGCAATACAAGTATTGAACTCTGTTGAGAACAATAAACCAAGCCTTGAGGACCCTCCCATATTAAGAGAATATAAAATGTGTTTCCAGAAGAGGTACCAGGTCTACCTCCGAGAAGAGATATTGAATTTTAAATAGAACTTGTACTAGGAGCAATGTCGATATCTAGAACACCCTATAGAATGAGTACACCATAGCTAGTTGAGCTCAAACTACACCTGATCAGAATCTGGACTAGGGGTAAAAAATTAGCCCAAAAATCAAAGTGCTCAGAATTGCTTCAAAACAGACAGATGCATAGGCCTTGTCCTCACAAACCCAACGCAACTCGAACGGGTTCAAACATACATCGTATGAGTGAGATATTGTGTTTTGTTCATTTTGTCAAACAGACAAACTTTCGCTCACTATACAGTGCATATAGGCTGACGTGGAAGGGTACGGACCCACACGTAGTAGGTGACATGTCAGTTTTGAGTTAGCAAGTGATGATGTGGCAAGCACTGAGTTGGCAAGTGATGGCGTGGCAAGCATTGACGTGGCAAGTGCTGAGTTGGCGAAATATGTGGGCAAATGAATTTTGGACATGTGGCATCCTTTTTGGAAAATTGTGTGGTGCCATGTGGCCCAGGCATGGGCTGCCATATGGCACCTTGGTATATGGTAAAATTTATGTGGAGTCCACGGGGGTCAAACCCCGGACCTCCCGCACATGGCAAGGGTTTGGCAAAGGCTTGGCTACCGGTACGCCCGCACCAAAGGTCTTACCATATAACATTCCCATATAATTTTAAAGTTGAGTATGGTGTATTTTGGGGCGGGGTCTGGGTTGGGGCTTAGCCCCAACCCCTGTTTATATGTGTGTCCCCATACGACCATGCCACAAAGTTTGCGCGGGAGTTTAAAACATTTCAAACGTTCTGCTCCACACGCTGACACTTGTCACTACCTCAAACACTCTTTCAAATGGATATCCCCATCGCACGACACTTGGCATATGTCTAACCGTTGCAACAGGTTCCCACAATTGCATAGGGACGTGGTCACATGACCCACACGTCCAAGCACCTCCATAGTTTGGGTGCTAGTCCCCTAACTGTGAGACATTTTGGTGCAATTTGTGGAAGATGGCGCTCGTGCTGGGCTTAGGCATGGGAAACGCCCAGAAGCCAGGTTACTCACATAAATCCTCTTGCACAACTAAGACATTGAGCAAGGTCCTGAAGTTTATTTTAATGCAGTAGAGGGTGCTTGCATAGCAAAACCAATCAACCCCCTATTTTCAGATCAACAACTAAAGGAGATGTTGGACAAAGGCTACATTCAACCTAATGTGTCTCCATGGGGAGCACCAACCTTGTTTGTGAAAAATTATCTACGTACTTACCTTTGCAGATCATGGCCCAAATGGTCCAATCGCCCCAAAGATTAAGGAGTGTATACTTTCTTTCGTGCTATTAATGACCATTTAGAGTCATGTTGTAGACCACTCCATAAAAAGGTTCTTTGAATGACTTTGATTGTTTGATAATTCGATGGGGAATAGATAAGACAAGAACAAATATGTAGTCTAAATATTCTACATTTTGGATTCTTCCTGGGCATTTCTTCAATCAATTTTGTCTGAAATCCAGTTAGGAATTGTTGGAATTGCATTTGAGTTGTTGAGTCTGTACAATTTGAGTGTTCTAGGAGTTTTTCGTAGCACGAAACTCATTTATGCATTCAAAAATATAATTAAAACAACAAAAAGTTGATTTCACCAACAATTGTATAGCCAAATTTTAATAAAAAAAAATTAAAATCAATAACAGTGAGGCCACAAGGGCACATCACACGTGAGTCTACGCTCACATAATCTGTGTTAACTGTATATTAATGTAAATCAATTACATATATATAGCACAAGGTGTTCACAACAACCTTGAACTAACCTCCTACAAAGGTGGATCTGAAACCACCAGCAAACCCTAATTTGGACAGGCACACAACAACTTAGTTATGCAGATCTTAACTAAGTATCCTAATTTCTACATTATTCCAACACTCCCCCTTAATGGAGAAATAGATTTTCTACCAAACATGACAGAGCAAAACATAACATGCTTGCTGGTCTCAGTCTCAGCTAAGCTTACAAATTAACAATTTCATCTTGACCTTTCTTGATCTTAGATAGTGATGTAGATGGAGCTTCTTCCTTGGCTTGCTACTCTATATATGTTTCATCTTGACTATGTTCTGCTTCATAGCCCTTTTTGCTTTGTTCCTCGGCATTTTGGAATTTGACTTCTGATTATTGTTCTTTGTCCTCAACACTTCTGCATTTTCTTTGTCCTCAGAACATTTGTCTTTAATGTTCACAAATGCTTCCAACTCCACATAAATATGTTGCTCCCATTTCTGGATACAATCAACAATGTCCTGCTCAACGGACTCTTGCAACATTAG
>ML779925.1:317209-355149 GCA_009831015.1 Picea engelmannii | reverse complement strand
CTGTGGCTTAAAGACGCCGGAATACGTCTCTACCCTGAAAAAAAAATACCCACAATTTCTGCCAAGGAAAGTGCTCTGATACCACTTGCAAGATACCAGATATATAAAATGTGCAGAACAGAAACGAAATGCTAGAAATAACATAATAACAGTGAAATATCCAGCATAATCTTCACAATACATAGAAATGATATACGAAATAGCAACAGAAATAACACTTGAACAGAAATAGCACTTGAATCAGATAGCAATGTTCACAGGCCTCTTCGAGGGGGCAACCTCCAATCGAGCAGCGCTCTGTTACAATAATATCCAAGCTAGGGTTCTCAATACCCTCGACTCCTATTTATACTAAAAAGAAGCATCTAGAGGAAGATCCTTCTAGAAGCGGAAGCTTCTATTAGGTCTTCTTACATCCGCCTTATTCTATTTTATTGAAAGGTCTTATTAATATTGACCTTTATTACATACGAATACATTGATCTACCTATGTGCGGGTTAGGACCTTAACAACCAGACTCCTCCTTTTCTTTATTGACAACAACTCACCATCACACGAGCTCCTGCAACTTGTCCTCTTCCGTCCTCACGATGGATTCTGCATGGAGCGAGTGGCTTGGAGTCTTCTCTCGCTATTCTCCCAAGCAACAATTTGCTTCTCCCATATGCCCAATGTAAGAATTCTAAGGGCTCTATATAGACTGCTTTCGCCAGGGCCTCACCGCATTCTTAGAGATATTATACTCCGTCGAATGCCTCCAGCAACCGTTTGGCTTGGGCGACCTTATGTCTTTCGTCGGGCAACCTTGTTGGGTCTGATCGAAGATGATAACAGTGTCGACGTGCATAAGCATTATGTGCATAGCAGAGAGCCCCAGGTCATGCAGTAGAAGCTCCCATCTGTTTACCTCGATCTTTGCATTTTCTTCAATTAAGCCAATATTCCGCCACAATCGATCTGGAAACGCTTGAATTGTTACACAGCAATCTGAATCACTTTCTATCGATCTGGAAATGCTTGAATTGTTACACAACAATATGAATCACTTTCTATCGATCTGGAAACGCTTGAATTGTTACACAACAATCTAGTGCAGGAGGAACAACGCAGGAGGAACAAAACGCAGGTCGCAGCTCCAACCCAATCGAGCTATTCCAAGCAAACAGCTTCTTACCCAGTAGCGGATTTTTACGGGTGGCGTGGCTCGACTCTTCACAATTCACACAGCGCGCAACGTTTCTACATTATTCCAACAAAAAAATCCAAAACCTTAAACATTTAGATTATACCCAAAAACAAATAAATAAACATTACTTGGAATATTGATTTGAGAAAAATAAATTAAACAACAAATGATAAACCTCAAAAATACTAATGCTGAAATCTTTTCTAAACTTTGCTTATTACTTATTGTGTCATCCTAATTAATTGAATTCTCTTTCTACAACAACCATAAAATTGACGAAAACACAAAAATTATAAATCCTTTTTATAATCCCGTGTCATCCCATTCAAATGGCTTTTCTTTTTACAACAACCATATATTTGATCCATTATATTAACATTGACCAAACATAAAAATTGCAAAGCATTGAATTTGAAAGCAAATATTCAAGTGCGAAATAAATGCCATGTTTCCCTTGGTATTCTTATAACTTATGTTTATGTTAGGAGAGATCCTTGCATTTGTACAAATATACATAAAAGATAGGAAAATATATTATTATATTTAACGTTTAAAAATTTGAAGAAATTTATATTTAAGTATTTTTTAATTTTTTTAATATTTAATTAAAAACAAAAATATTTAAATATTTTTAAGTTTATATTTAAGATGTTTTTATTTTATTTTTTTAATAATTTAAATGTTTAAAGTTTTTCATATTTGTTAGATATAAATGATTAAAATTGTATAATTGAAGTGTTCCAAATTTTTCAATATATTAAATTTTAAATTTATTTATGTATTTAAAAATACAATTTAAATAATATACAATTGTAATTCCTTTAAAATTAAACAAAACCAACAAAATTAAAACTATTAAACAACCTTAAAACAATAACAATGAATAAAATGTAGAACAATTAAACAACCCTAAAATAATGAATAAAACGTAAAACAATTAAACGAACAAAAAAATTTAACTTATTATTGATTTCTTTCTCAGCCTTGCACCTTTGAAAGTGGCTTGCTCTTAGATGCTCTCTTTTAATTCCTTGCCTTTCTTCTGTGTTCCCGGCGGCGATGTGTATGAGCAATCACGATGGCGTTGCATGGCTGCCGTGGGGTTTTCCAGGTCTGTTATAAATTCACTTTTTAGTAAAACTAGAGATAAGTAAATAAAATTCATAACCACATGTCTGGGCCTATAGCTCAGTGGTAGAGCATTTGACTGCAGATCAAGAGGTCACCGGTTCGAACCCGGTTGGGCCCTTTCCTTTTTAAAAGCGTTGATCAAATATGATAGTAAGCATTATTGATGGCTGCACTCAGGTAGAGCCTTTGTGTGCTTAACAATAAATTTTGATAATCTGAAAGAAGCAAATCCAAGCTTTATTTTGAAAACCTCCCTCCACCATGTTGCACAGGGAGGCATCAAACCCTGACAAGCCACCGACTGAGAGGGACAAGAGACTTTTCTGAAAAAGTCTCATAAAAATTTTAAAGGAAATCACGATATTAGTTGTTTTTAGTAGATGACTGAAAGTTTTCAGTGTGAACCGCATAGCGCAGTGGATTAGCGCATGACTGAAAGTTTTCAGTGTGAACCGCATAGCGCAGTGGATTAGCGCGTTTGACTTCGGATCAAAAGGTCGTGGGTTCGACTCCCACTGTGGTCGTGCAGAATCGAATTCCCATATTAGGGCTAGTTAATTAATTTTACCGTAAATAAAAAATATTTATATTTGTTTAATGTATAACTAATGGACTTTTTTATTTTATTTGCTAAACTAAAATGGTAGTGATGAGAGAGTCTTCCTACTGTTGAATTATAAAAAATATTTATATTTGTTTAATGTATAACTAATGGACTTTTTTATTTTATTTGCTAAACTAAAATGGTAGTGATGAGAGAGTCTTCCTACTGTTGGAATTCATGGACTTTTTTATTTTATTTGCTAAACTAAAATGGTAGTGATGAGAGAGTCTTCCCACTGTTGGAATTCATGGACTTTTTTATTTTATTTGCTAAACTAAAATTCTTGGAAGGTGCCACTTACATACTATTTTGCTTTGAAAATCTCAGGTAGTGAAGCCTGATCTGCTACGTTTAGATTCTGAGCTTCAAGCTGCATTACGTGACTTAAAAGCTTCCCAGCTTCAAGTTGCCTTCCTTGTCTGCAATTGCCAGCCCACCAAAAATCTTGTAGCCTCTAGAAATTTCATATGCAATGCTGAAATGAAACATTCGACTCCCAAATTTTGACAACAAGTTCTTCTTCTAAACGCATTTATCTCGAAAAATCCTCATCTGTTCGTAGATCTAGTTCTTATTGCTCAAATCCAGACAATAGAGATCAAAACCAAGTCAATAAACATGAGAAAACAAATCATTGGTAACTTAGAAGACTTGTGGGAAGTGTCCACTATATGCTCCTTAAAAAAAAATTGAATGAGCTCCTAGTTTGGCTAATGTATGATGGTTACTCCATCCCTCAAATCGACAAAGTTTTTTGCTTATCCCTTCATTCTAAATCCAAAAATTCTTCTCCTTCAATACCTCTCCTAGCCCTCATTTCTTTGTCCTACATCTAGGGCACTATTGTTCATATCTCAAAGATTTTCACCAAAAGAAATATTAAAACTATTTTTAAACCCTATAAAATTCTTAAACAATTATTTAGAATTGTCAAGGATAATTCTGACCCTATGTTTGGCCAAGGAGTTAACCAAATTCCATGCTCCTATGGAAAATTATACATTGGCCAAACAAAGAGGTCATTCAAAACTCATCTGAAGTAGCATATATAGCAAACACTTCTTACAATCGTATTTCCAAATCAGTGATCGTTGAACACTCCCATAATTCTACCCTCACAATTTTAATCTTTAAGATGACTACAAACTTGGCTAAACCTAAAAACCCATTATTCATCGTTTATATTACTGAAAATTCCACCCCTCCTATTTTTAGTTATTTTGTTTGACTTCTTTTCTCCTCCCCTTGATTCCTTTCTTTCCTCCAACCTTACCTTTTTCAAATATTTTATTTCCTTCATTCCCCCCACCTCCTTCCCCTCTTTTCACTCCTTGCACACTCCCTTTAATCAATTTTCCTTTACATTTTAATTATATATTTTATCTTCTCTTATTTTCTCCCACTTGTATAATTCAATCATTTTAATTTATTTATCCCTTCATTCTTTATAAATTTGTGCTAATTTAATCATTTTAATTTCCTTTTTCCATTACTTATCCTTTTGACTCTTTCCATCATATTTTCAACAATCACTTGAAAACATTTTTTTTACTCTCTTTTACAAGGGTTATCTTTTTTCCTTACTCTATAAATTCTCAACCCAACAACTCTTTTCTATTATCATTTTCAGCTTTATGTATCCTTAATAATGGGTGAAGTGTCCACTTGAAACTTTGGACAACAAAAATACTTACATAATTTATTTCCAGAAAACTCCAAGAGCATAAATGATTAACTATGAAAACATACACACCATATTAATGATATTATTGGAGAAAGCCCAATAACACCATCATAATCAATATAATTAAATACAATAATGCTTGTTAAATATTAGCTCTACATTTGTATTGGTGATAAGGTTTCATACGAAAATATGATTAAACCATAGATTAAAAATTTCTATGAATAACATTGCTGACAAATCTATGACATGTATGATGACCAAGGAATATCTAGATAGCCACACTAATATTCAAATTGTCACTTCAGTCTTTTGGAAAAGATACGTCAAACATTTAAACCAAGGAAATGGATTATGGAGAGCATGTGCTTCGATTTAATGTGCATGCCACGTAAAAAAGACACAAAAACTATCGGCTCAAATTAAAGGGGTGTGGCATGCATATCCAACAAGCGTCCTTAGTCGAACTTCTTACATGTATGTTAGTTCACCAACACCATACATGTCATTCAACTATCATTATTTTGTTGATTTACAACCAGTTCAATGGTTTCAATCCCAAGTCTCTGGAAAAGTTGTATTCCAACTTTCTTTTGGTTGTGGCTACAAGAAGCCCTAGTCTCTACAAAAGTTTTGAAAACTTTATTCCAACACTATGTTGGTTGTGGTTGTGGGAAGATATTGAAATCAAACGAGACAAATTGCTCTTTGGCTCTAAAGAGAACTTATTGTCTCATTGGTAGATAGCATACCCATCACAATACATCAAAACAATGCAATGTGAGGAATGGTGAGAGTTGGACAAAGATCACTTGGAAGCCTTTCCCATTGGCATGGTCTAAATGTTCTATCTTTTTAACTTTTTCTAGCAACTCTCATCGAAATCTAGTAACACAATTGTTGGAGAAATCACAATTTTAAATTTCTTAGATCAAATTTTTGAATGCATAAATTGTTTCAACTTCTTCAAAAACTCCAGGGCACCCAAAATATGTAATCTCAACCATTGAAATCTACAATTCCAACTACCCTTTTAAATTTATGGTCGGATTTTGGGAAAAACTCATCGAAAAAATGTGCTCAGAGAAAGGTGAAAATGTTAAATGTTTAGACGACACCTTACCCATGTGTTGCTTAGTTTAGAAACATTTACATCGATGGTTGTGAGTGGAATAGAAATTCAAGGTTATACAAGGGAGGCAACACACAAAATTGGTGGAACAAGAGAATATATGCTCTCTTCAAAACAAGGGATAGACTCAAATTGCATTAAGTAAGGAGGTGGTATCTTGTCTATGACTACTCCAATGACAAGGTCAAATTCAAAGTAGTGCCTAAGGAATACAGGTACCAAATTTAATTGATAGGATACTTAGCATTTTTTTATATTTGGTAATAAAATAGTCTGGTGGAGGAGAGACACTTTCCATTATCATTCTTGCTATAGAAACAACATGTTGAGCCCATTAGCTCCTTTGAGAATTTATTATTAGAAAGTTTTGTTATTGTATATAAATTTGTGTATAAAATTGAGCTTCTAATCAACAACTACATTGTTTTATATTGATATCTGATATAATATTTATATTTATTCGTTATTGTGGGTTAAATTTCATAAAAAAATATACGCACAATATACAGTTTACAAGTATAATAAAACAATTTATCTAAGTATAGTAACATAATATTCTTCCATGATATATTCAAAACACATAGTATCGAGCCCTTGGGTTTTTTGAATAAAATGTATAACTATTAGAAGAAGAAGTTATTTGTCAAGGAATTTGTCTCTGAGATCTATAATGCCTAGGATTTCAATGCAAAATGATCCTCGAGGAATAAGATACTATTTCACTCTTATAGCTGGAGAAATAAGAAAAACTAAAAGTATTCTCAATTGTTGGGTTGTTATATTCTTATAGTCAACCAACTAGTTAGTTGAGGTGGATCGGCTTGATGAATGTTCAAGTGGATGGATAAGTCGAGTTGTTTCTTATGTCAAGGTCAAAGTGATTGACCATAAAATTGAAGGTCGAAGTGGTTGACCGGTCAGTGGGTAGGTGGTCGATTGGCAACCGACTGAAGACCAACTAGAGGTCGACTGGGTAGTCAACTAGTAATTGATTGGTAGTCTACTATAACGAAATCTCGAGATTCGCAAGATTGCATCCAATTATCTATGTTGATCTATAACCATTTTTGAGTGCCATGATTTTGGGTTTTGTGTGCTATAAAGCCTATAAATAAGTTGTGTTGTAATTGTAATAAGTTAATGAATCTTTAGAAGAATTGTGGAGATCATGTAGATGCAAGGCGAATGGGCTACAGGGTTGTTTTTTGTAAAGCAAGAGAGTATGATGGTGATTGTGTCTTAGGAATAGACCAATATTATTCACGTAACTCTTTATTCAATGAATGAATAAGAAAACAAGAGAGCAAGATGCTCAAGGAATGTTGGTTTTCCCGGTTAAGGGTTTCCATGGTAAAATCTTTGTGTACTATGTGTGTTTGTAATTTATTTCACGTTTAAATCTATATTCTCTTTCCTGGTTGGTTTAGTGTGGGTGTTTATTTCCTTACAAGTGGTATTAGAGCATATCTGAGTCGTTCTAATACAAGTGGTATCATAGCATATATGTTGTTCTGTACAAGTGGTATCAAAGCAAGATTAAACAAATCTTGGATCTAAGCTAAACCTAGGTCCAATGGTAGTTGTAAGTCAGTGATCTTTAAAGTTGTGCTTGAAAGAATGATAAGCAGTTCGAGGATAGAGATCGTAATCAATGGTCGAAATTTTGGGCTTTGGAAGCTTAAAATTGAAGATCTCCTTGTAGATCGAGAACAATGGTTAGTTGTGAGTCCCGGTACAATTCAGACAGGTATGTCAAAGGAAGAATGGGAGTAGCTCGAGAGGAGGACAATGAGTATGATTTGAATTTGTCTTGCAGATTCGATATTGTTGAATGTCTCAAGAGAAGACATGACAAAAAAAATGTGGAAAAATTTGGGAAGCTTGTACCAGTCAAAATCCCTGGGAAACAAGTTGTTCCTTCAGAAGAAGTTGTATCTTCTAAGGATGAGTGATGGGACCTCATTAACATAGCACATGAATGCATTCAATACTATGATAAGTAGTTATTATCTATGGATATTAAAACCACTGACGAGGAGAGATGTATTATCCTTTTATTTTCTTTGCTAGACTCCTAAGAGATCTTAGTCATGGCTATAGGGAGTAATTCGACCACATTAACGCTTGAAGACATGGTTGCATCTCTATTCTCATAAGAAGTGAGATGAAATAACATGAAATGATCAACCAAGGATGTCTTGATGGTGAGGTGATGTTGAGAGGTCGATCGGTCAACAGAGATAAGCGAAAATTCTTTAGTAGAAAGTCTAGGTCAAAGGGTAGATATAAATCCTTGGTTCAATCGACGAGAAGATGTTGGAAATGCGATAAAGTTGGGCATTACAAGAGAGACTGCAAGTTGAAAGTGACTGAGATCAACCCATGATCCAACAAGAAGCAACCGACTAAGAGAAAGACTACTCCAGATAAAGGAGGCAATGTGCATCTGGCATCAACTAGTACACAGTCGAATCATGAAGTTTGGTTGATCAACTCATGTGCATCCTTTCATATGACACCTCACAATGAATGGTTATGTGAATATGAGAGATATGAAGGAGGAGATGTGTTCTGGGGGGACAACTAGACAACCAAAATTGTTGGACGGGGAAGAGTTCAACTAATACTACAAGATGGGAGGAGTAGAACCCTTACAAGTGTGCTATATATTCCACGTTTGGCAAGAAATCTAATATATGTCAATAAAATGAGTGATGAAGACATGCACACTCTATTTCAAAAGGACATGTGAAAAATCGTCAGGGGAGCAATGGTCTTAATGAAAGGAGTTCGGATTGGAACCCTATACAAGTTGTTAACAAATGTCGACTCGATTGGATGCAACAACATTGTTATTTCTGAAGTTGACTCGTCTTTGACTCAACTTGGGTTGATTCAATACAAATTGACTCTATTGTTCTTCATTAAGTTGACCTGACCATGTTATGGCACCATAGGATGGGACACATTGGCAAAAAAAGACTTCAAACTATGCTTAACAAAGGTATGGTCGAAGGTTTTCCTAATTTTAATTATAGTATCAACAACCCGCAAGCTAGTACTAGTAGGAACATGTAACTTAGCAATGTGTGTAGCTAGTACTGACAACCCGCAAGCCAATACTAGAAAAAATTTGTGACTTAGCAAGGGTGAAGACCTCTAGAAATATTCCCATGTGGGGGTCCTAGTACTAGAAGGAACTTGTAACTTAGAAATGTGTGTAGCTAGTATCGATAACTCGCAAGCCAATACTAAACGGAATTTTTGACTTAACAAGTGTTGAGACGTTTGGAAATACTCCCATATGGGATGCCTACTCTTCCAGCCTCATTATAGCAAACCAATATCAATCATTCAACATCTACAAAATCTACTCCCTCTAATTTTGAACTTGTGACCTACAAGAAGTAAGCACATATTCTTCATCATCAAATACAATCAAACTACACTACACAAAACTATAACATTTTTAACATATACTTTAAAAACTTTAAGATATACTTAAAAAAACTTTAACATATACTTAAAAACATATTGAGAAGTTAGATCATGTACATGTGCAAAGGTAAAAATTTAACATATAGTTAAATAATAAGGAAATTGCATTCAACTTCATAGGATATTTGCTAGTGAGTACGAATACCTTCTCTCGATTCAATCGAATCACCAATATTTACGGATATCGAGTAAAAATACCATCTCCTCATTATTATTAGTCCCTACCGAAGGCACAGAGGGACTATAACGATCGATAATTCGTTGATTTCATATTAATATGTACTTTGACTATAAATTTTCGCATCATTTGTATTGTTCGTAGTATAGAAGTAAAAACATTATTTTATATATATATATAAAAAACTTATATGTCATCATCTCATTGTAGAATATATTTGAGGTCTTATTGCTAGCTTCACTATTCCCAATGTTGTAAATGAGTAGATATCCAAAGTTTTGAGCTTAGACACTCCTTTTTAATTTTTATTACATTTTTACTGAAATTTTTACATACCGAAAGTTCTGAGCATGGACACTGTTTTTTAATGTTTTTTTATTATTGGTCCCTGTCGAATGCATAGAGGGACTATAGTGATCGCATATTAATATGTCCTTTTACTACTATTATTATTATTATTCCTTTGTATTTGTATTGAAATGTTTACATACCGAAGGTTTAGATCATTGACACTTTTTTTGAGGTGCTTGAATAGGCCTGACAACTTAAATGTTTACATGGCACGAGGTCCTAAAACAGGCCTGCTAGCTTAAATGTTTTCATACCGTGAGGCCCTTAGACAACCTGACAACCTTAAATGTTTACCTAAATAGGCTTCTCAGAGTACATTTTTCCTCGAAATTTTCCATACAATGTTGCAATATATTTGGACAATATTGTTGTCCACCGCCAGTTGAATAGGCATTGTATGTTTCATACTTCTTCTAGGATTGGAATGAAATTTGGTCATCGTTGAAGCTACATACATTGTTTAGTGATTCTTCTTCATTGGTTCGTCGGTTGCTGCTTATTGTTGTTTGGTTCTTTTAGCACACATTATTGATCAGGGGGTGTTTTCCCTAGGAAGTGGCATTCTGGCAAAGAAAAAATGAAAGAAGAGGGATAAAAAAACCCATCAAATGTTTTTATCCTAAGTCGGGTGATGATATGACATTTTGGAACCCACACAATCCCAGTCATCTCGTCAGCTCCCTATCATTAATGTCCACGTCTACCTGCCAAGTCCTCCCTGCAAGTGTCCCGTAAAGCTCCCGATGGTGAATTTCATAGTGCAGCCCATCCTGATCCCGATGCAAACAGTTCATGAAAGTGAGGTGGCAGTTGAAACCTCGTCTCACCCCATAAATGGAAAACATGTAGAGAGCGGCCGTAAAGGCAGACTGTCAATTATGGACAAATTTTCCTATAAAGCACATAATTGTGCCTAGCTTGCATCTGACATGAGGAGGCATTTACAATCTGACAGAGGAAGCGTCGACTAAAAACGTTAATGAGATGATTCAATAAAACTCCTAGTGGTTGCAGTAATTATGAGTATATGTATGCAGTTTTGATATTTTTTTATGGTCGATGCTTGAGCTACGCTCCTATATTGTAAAGCTTTGATGAAGCTCTGGTTCTCTGATTATGTAATGGGATTTGAGGTTTCTTATTTAATCTAAGTCAACCTTCTTTTCCATCTCTTTTGCCTTTGATATTGAATGGCTCGGGCATGGATGATCCAGTCGAGTTGTTGTAACTGTATTGCGATGTATGTTTTATTTCAGTCCGGTTATAACTTCATTAAGTTTCTTAAAACCATGAATCAAAGAGGATCTTATTTTCTGAGTTTTTCCTCCTTGGGCTATTGGAAGACTGGATGTCCATAGCAAACCTTTACGTTCTCCTTACCATTCTTTCTCCTACTCACCTATACTACACCTTACTGACTGAAGTTGAATCAAGACCTCATATGCCCGTGCATACCAGTCTAGTTTTCTGAGTTAAAGCAATATCATCTTGAGTCTGCGCCCATTCGACCCCCCTTAAATTTATTCATTGTGGCATACAAACTTATGGGTATTGGGGTTACATTCCCTGTAATCAGGAGGTGACTTCTAGTGCTAACATTTCGGGCGTCTTTGTCGGGGAACGAATTGAAGACATTTCCCTGGGTAAGAACGACAATGAGCTACTGATTCTGAAGGTGCATCAGACATCAGTACCATTGAAGATTGCAACCTGCACCTGGCGTCTCTACCGCCTGATGACTCCACTGTTTGAGTTCTGGCTCCTAAAGGCAGACACATGAGGTCCACTTCACTGCTACCTCTAGCAACGCCTGAAGCTGACCCAGAGGAAATTATCAGAAAGGGAAAGACTGCTCAAAAAGGTACCTCCACAGCTGTACCAAGTTTTTCTAATAATTTGCATAATACCTCTTTAGAAACTCCAGTAACTGTTTCTAATTCTCCTATTATACAAAATGTTGGAGTTTCAAGAAATTTAAATTTGGGGAGTTTTCGTGTCGATTTATCCCCTCCTATTCTTGGTTTGGAAGGAGAGAGATTTGACACCCCTTTCTCCCCCGAAGTTGTAAAGTGGAAAGAGAGAGATTTGACCATAGAAGAATTTCCTCCTCCTCCTCCTATTAGAGTTGTTGCAGTTACAGAAGGGGAAACCTCTGTTACCTCTAGCCCCTCATCTTTATATCCTAATGCTCAGCCTTTTCCTTTTTCTCCCAGAAGCACAGCCCCAGTCTCGCCTGCCCGAACTCCATCTCCTCCTGGTTATCCTCCTGTTCACACTCCAATGGCAGGAGAAAATCCCCCGCAGAACTAGGATGGAAGTTATAATAGCTTCTAGCTATGCCCCTCTTATTTTGCCTCAGCCTCTGAATTCCCTCCCAGCGAGTGGCTACCTTAAGCAGTTGCCTAAGTTCATGGGTGAGGGAGACATAACTGCAGAGGCACACCTTGAAGCCTTTTATAGTCTTACAGATAATCATGCCATAGCGAATGAAGATGTATGGATGAGGATTTTTGTTCATAGCCTTGATGGTGAAGCTAGGAAGTGGTTTAGGGCCTTGCTTCATGTATCTATTGACGGGATTGAGGTCCTAGATGAAGCCTTCTTAAAGGATTGGGGAGACAAAAAGGATCTCCTATACAATATTACAGAGTTTGGATCTCTGAATAAGGAGGAAGGGGAATCTGTTTCTGAGTTCTCCAGGAGGTTTAATAAAATGTATAATAAAATTCTCACTGAGGTCAAGCCTACATAAACCTCTGCAAAGATTACTTATGCTAGCGCTTTTGATCCTAATTTCTATCTCATGTTAAGAGAAAGAAGAGCTACTTCCCTGGCTCATATGCAAGATGCAACCCTTGAAGTAGAGTCCAATATATTTGTAGTTGATAATCTTAGGAGCAAGGCTGACAGAGACAGAAGAAAAGGGAGGTTTGAAGCTTCAACCTCTAGGTTCTCTGCTATCCATCCTCAATATGATGAACTTACACATTTAGTAAAATCTATGTCTGCTGAGATGGAGAAATTAAATCTTGAAGGAAGACAAAACTATAGAAATTCACAAATGCTGATAACATAGGTAATTTTAGGAGACTTAACAATGCTCCTTAGAATCTTCCAAGAGAGCAGAGAAATAGGGATAGAGATGACCAGAAGATCCATACCCCTCTCCAAAATAATCTTGTTACTGATGATGAAGGGGAGGAAGAAGACCTTGACCCAGAAATCCACTGTCTCGGAGACACCTCCTCTTTTCCTCATTTGACTCAATCTGCATACGAGGAGTCTCTCATGAACAACCAACTTAATGAGTTGAGCAAGGGAGACAAGAAAAGTAGCCCAAACAGATATAATCTGAGGTCCAAACAGAAAGAAGGAAAATCTGACACCCCTGATCGGCCTACCAAAGCAGAAAAACCTGCTAAAGATATTGCAGAACGAAACAAGGAAAAGAAGGCATAGACCCTCCCATCAGTGGTCAAAGGTCTTGTTCCAGAAGTGAGAGAAATTCTAAATGCCCCCTCCTCTTTCAACTTTTAGCATGAAATACAAAAGATTAGAATCCATGTACCCATTTCAGAGCTAGTCAAGCATGAAGACTTCAAAAGGTGCCTCTCCAAAATGTTGCAGCCCAAACCTTCGTCTCATTCCATAGACTTAGTAAACCTCCAAGATGAGAAAAGCCTATAGTCATCCTAGGTCCTTTGGTAGAAGATAGAGGCGATTCATCCCCTCCCATCTATACTTCACTAAACATACATGACAAGGTGTTGCACAACTGTTTGATGGATTCAGGGGCATCTCACAATCTTATGCCTAAGATTTTCATGGAAGAGCTTGGTCTGGAGATTACAAAAGATTATCATGATCTATATTCATTTGATTCCATGAAGGTGAAGTTCCTTGGGGTTATCAAATACTTGGTCGTATCTCTGTTCCAGCTGCCAATGAAAAGCGTGATCATGGACATCGTGGTAGTTGACGTTCTCCCTAAGTTCAGGATGCTTTTGTCTAGATCTTGGATAAAAAGACTAGGGGGGACTTTGCAGATGGACCTCACCTATGCTACCATTCTGATGTTTGGGGGGGAGCATAGAAGACTTTACAGAGAAGCTTAGTTGGCCTACATTATTAGTGATGAAGCAAACCCCACAAACCATCCTATCTTTTCTTTTGACAGAGATTTAGGATCTAGTTTACTGCAACTCACCGATGCTCTTGAACCTCCTGTGGAAATCAAAAAGAGACCCATTACTTTTTGCAAAAATTCCCCTCCTATCACCTCTGTGTGGAAAATGTTCTTCGATGGAGCCTCTTCTAAGGAAGATGTTGGTGCTGGAGTGTTTTTTTTTTCACCTTCTCAAGAGACTATAGCTTTGTCCTACAAGTTAGAATTCAAAGCTACCAATAATGTGGCGGAGTTTGAAGCTCTCGTCTTAGGTTTGAGGTCTGCAAAAGATATGGGGATTGAAGAGATTTCAGTATTTGGGGATGCTGAGTTAATTGTCCATCAAGTCAGAAATCTTTACCAAGCTAAGCACCCTAGGCTAATAAGTTATAGAAATGAAGTGTGGGACCTTATTGACAATTTTTTCCTAGCTTTAAAAATTTCATTTATTCCAAGAGAAGAAAACATCATGGTTGATTCGCTGGCTGTTTCAGCAAGCAATTTTAGAGTCCCTTTGCCGCCAAAGCTCAAGTATGATGTAGAAGTAAATTACAGACTCTCTATACCTGAAAATGTCAAGCATTGAAAATTATTTGAGGATGATCTTGAGATCAAAAGATTCCTTGAGATTACTGATGAGTTTTCTGCACTACATATTGATCAAGATCAGGATTCTGAAAGTAATCCTCATGCTGATGTTTTCCTAAACAAAATCGCTAATCACCATATTGTTCATTTTCCTAGCAATCATATTCCGAAGGGACTAGTTCCTTTGGAAAGACAATTTGACAAAAATGATGTGGCAGTGAAAGTTAAAGGATCCACTGATGATGTTGATGTAACTGAATGCAACATTGGTACAAAGAAAGATCCAAAATTTGTCAAGTTGTCGAGCAGTCTGTCAAGGGAACAAAGGGTTGAATATGTTGAGATATTAAAGGAGTTTACTGATGTGTTTGGTTGGACTTATGAGGATCTCAGAACATATGACACAAGCATCATTGAGTATAAGATCCAACTAAAGGAAGAGGTCACGCCATTTATGCAGAAACTGAGACAGATCAACCCTATGTTGTTTCCCATCATGGAGAAAGAGGTAAACAAGATTTTAGATGCCCAGATTATCGTTCCTTTGAGGTATTCTGAATGGGTGGACAACTTGGTCCCAATGAGAAAGAAGAATAGAGAAATCAGACTTTATGTTGATTTCAGGAACCTAAACAGAAGCTCCAAGAAAGATAATTACCCATTGTCGAAAATGGAGCACATATTGTAGAGGGTGACAAGTGCATCCAGGATGTCCATGATTGACGGATTTTCTTGCTACAATCAAATTTCTGTCTTACCTGAGGATAGAGAGAATACAACATTCACCACTCCATGGGGAACATTCATGTATGCCAATATTCCCTTTTGATTGATGAATGCAGGAGAAAATTTCCAGCGCACTATGGACATTGCCTTTATTGTGGAAAGGGATAAATTTGTAGTCATTTATCTGGATGACATTACAGTTTTCTCCAAGACTGATAAAGAACATTGTCATCATGTTGGCCCTTGACCAAGCTTTGTGGATTCTTGGTCATGCTTGACCTATTTTTGGGACTTCGATAGGCTGTCGAAGGAGGAGCACAAGACGAAGCAGAGATCATGGGATCTCAACCCCTTTTTAGGTCTTTTTGGGTTTTGGGATTATGTAACAGGTATGGGAATGTCAACCCATGGGTTTACCCATGTATAGGCCCATTTTGTAATGTATAAATAAGAAGCTAAGTGATGTAAGAAGGGCCAATGTGCTAAGTGTTAGTGTTTGATATATGTGATCGAAAGATTGTAAGTGCTCTGTGCATACTATGTAAGACTTACAAGGCTAAGTGCAAGTGACTGTAAGATATCGAGAGGAGGCTTTGTGCTGAACCTAACTCGGGGAAGGAGGATCTAGCGAAGTGCGCAGATCTCTTGTCCTATGCAGAGTAGGGTTTTGAAGTGCCTAGCATGTCAACTGATAGCTGGAAAGTTAGTAAGGAAGAACCGACCTACACAGGTCACCGACTTAGCTGGAAAGTTAGTAAGGAAGTGCACAGAAGGCCTACAAATGAACTGGGTGAAGTACCTAGTTAATCAATTGGAACCAGACTGTCGAGAAGCACAAGATCAAGGTTATGAATTTCATTTCAGTTGGATCCTAGTCCTCATCGCTTTTGTTTTCTGGGAGATGTTGGAAGGTGCCACCTTCCCAGACATAGAGTCGTTCGAACAGCTCGCTGCAAAGTTTTCTACCCTTTGGTATTCAAGTGATATGAACAAACAGTGGCAGTCGAATGTTGTGTTTCATACATATTACCTCTAGCTAAAAAGAGACTTCGAAGCTGAGCCTCACATGACTCTGAACACCTTACAGAGGTTCCAACCCCTGATGAAATTCCGAGCAAATCGACATTTCATCTACATTACAACACGAGTAGATAATCATAAGGAGAAGCTCCAGTAATATTATAAACTTACAGAAGACCTCGAGGAGATCACTAACGAATGGTCAGCAAACCTCCTTATCCCCGCCAACCCTACAGAGATATCTGACCTTGACAGCCCATAGGACACTCATAAAGAACAAAATAGACCCAGAACCAGTAGATGAAAGAAGACTGAAGAAGTCCAAGATTTAAGCAGCGCCTCAGGAAAGACTGCTTCAATGTCACCTGACTGAGGGGGTGATGACGAAGTAGAAGTTGAACAAAAGTCGGGCGAAGTAACACCGCCCAAAGACGAGGTTGACCCCTTAAATAAGAGGAAGGTTTCCCCCCCAAAACCTTCTTCCCAGAAGAAATTGAAAGCCATTGTGACCAAGATGCAGAATGTACTTACCACATATGATTTTGACTTCACCATAGCAACCCTGAATGATGCTTCACTGGAAATAACAGAGAAACAAGAAGCCAAGAAGGAAAAAATGTATGATAGAATCGAAGTCAAACTTTGAGGGGTACAACAGGCCCTTCAGTCGATTCACACAGTCTCCACTGTGCCCCTACCATCAGGAGAACCAGAGTTGGGAGATGAGCCAGCCCAACTCCACCAACTAGCTAATACAGTCAAAGCTCTCCTTCGACGAGCACAAGAAGAAACAGAACAAGCCACCCAGGCCTTGAAGCAAGTGCAGGGCATACTCGTAGAACAACGCAGCACTACAAAACATGAAAATATTGCTCTCCAAGGGAATTTCAACGAAGAAAAATCACATATGCAGAAAGGAAAAGAACAGTTTCTCACGGAGCAACTCAAAGTGAAAGAAGCGGTCAGCAGAGCTCTTCGCTCTATGGCAGTCGTAGAAATAAAGGCAGAGGAATGAGTCACATAACAAGTAGAGTAGCTTGCAGAAGCTATCCAGTAGCTATAGCAACGCATAGCAGACTTAGAGCTATGCACAGTGCCTGAGACTCCACAGGATGTAAGGGATCAAAGAGAAGCAACCGCCCGGAGCACAATTGAAAGGATAAAGGCCCATTCCATTTAATGCAAGAAGTTGATTAATCACAGTGCCCAGATGTATGAGAAAGTCACTAAGAACCCATAATTGTAGGCACTGGATTCATAGCTCCAGGAAGAGAAATAACAAGTAGAGACAATACAGGCGCAGTTGAATCCCCTGTCATCTGTAGAAAGAATGAAGCATTCACAGGAGCAGCGCACCACCCAGTAGCAGATCCACACTCTCTAGAGAAAAGTTATGGAAGTAACTCATAGGGTCCAACCTATACAAGATAAGGCTTACCAATTGTTCACAAAGGTCGAAGGCAACGGAGCAGTACTGGAGCAGGTTGTCACCACAGCTGAACAATGCCTAGAGGGACCTGTCAATCACGCAGTCATTCAAGAGTTTGTTGAACAGGAAGTTGTGGCACAACAACAAGTCCAAGCAGCTCGAGCCAAGCTCGAGGCTTTTGAAGCAAAACTACCCAGACTAGAGTGACTTGAGATGAGTCACAGGTGAGTGTTGGGGGCCTGTTGACCGTTGACCAAGTTTTGTGGATTCTTGGTCATGTTTGACCTATTTTTGGGACTTTGACAAGCTGTCGAAGGAGGAGCGCAAGGTATGGGAATGTCGACCCATGGGTTTACCCATGTATATGCCCATTTTGTAATGTATAAATAAGCAACTAAGTGATGTAAGAAGGGCCAATGTGCTAAGTGCTAGTGTTTGATCTATGTGATCGAAAGATTGTAAGTGCTCCGTGCATACTATGTAAGACTTGCAAGGCTAAGTGCAAGTGACTATAAGAGATCAAGAGGAGGCTTTGTGTTGAACCTAACTCAGGGAAGGAGGATATAGAGAAATGCGTAGATCTCCTATCCTATGCAGAGTAGGGTTTTGAAGCTCTGTGCATGTAATTGATTGACAAAAGATAATAGAAGAGAAGAAGAGTTGATGGACGTAGCCCCAGGGTGGGGGTGAACCACGTACATGCTGTGTTTATATGATTTGTGCGATGTATTGATGTGTTTATGTCTTTACTTGCTAAGTGATTTATGATAATGATGTATATGGATGTTAGATCTGACCTATGTGAATATGATTAGTGCTTGAATATGGTAGATCTAATCTATCTCTCTATGCTAAGTGCTTAGATACGTCAGATTTGAATGAATGATACGAAGCTCTATTTTATCTGTGAAGTAGATAGTGGTTAAATATTGATGAACTGTCGGTGTTGAGTGCTCTGTTAAGTATTACAATCACAGATCTATGTCCCAGGTAAGGTTGCAAACACCTGAGTCCTACAACCACCCCTAGCTCTACCTCATGTGAGACTTCATCTGCTTCATCTGGGTTTTCCCCTGTGCCAACACATCATCTAAGAAAGGTCTTCCAAAAATGCAGAAAATTTGGTCTCTCCCTGAATCCTAAGAAGTCATTGTTTGCTATGAAGGAGGGAAAATTACTGGGGCACATAGTATCAGCTGAGGGAGTAAACATTGATCCCAGCAGGGTGGAAGCCATCCAAAACTTAGCACTTCCTAGATTCAAGAAAGAAGTTCAGTCTTTCTTGGGGAAGATTAATTTTCTGAGAAGGTTTGCTTCTAATTTTGTTGAACTGGTGAAGGACATTACAATCACATTGAGGAAAGGAAACAAAATAAAATGGACTAATGAATCTCATTGTAACATCCCCGACCATCAACCCACTTGTCGGGCACACTCTACCATGCGGAAAACATCATTCTTTGTCTCTTACTTATTTTTAAAATGCATTTAAATAAAATTAAACACATTTAACTCATAGTAAGCACAAGGTTACTGCTAACATAAATAATCCATGGAATTAACAATAATTCATATGCACAATAGAATACATGATACATATAAGCAGCACATGCATGCAAAACATAATATTAAGCATAAGCTAATACTTATTTTTGAAACCGTGGTAGTTCCACCAACTGCGTGTAGACCTTCCACAGACTTCCCAGCCTTAGACCGCATTGCTCATCACTCTCAGCAGTAGGTCACCCCTGAGATGGGACTAAGCTCCACCTGATAGGGAATCCTAGGTTAGGCAAGGTCAATGGGAAGACACACAGTCACAAAGGAAGGATTCTCTCCCAGGAGTCACTTACGCCCACTGCTCATAGACTCTCATTCCCCACATGCCTATCCCACCCCAGGAGTATACACCTTCACTGTCACCAAGACAGTCCATTAGCTACTAATCTCCCTTACCTTGGGCTTCAACAATAGACCAGACCGGAAGTATCTGAGCTCTGTGGCAGCTACAGGACCACTTCTAGGAATTCTCACTTCCTCCCTGCACTCTCTCACCTGGGGAGAGTCACTCATAGGCTTGGTAACCTGCCTCTTCAACAACAATCACCTCCCTCACCTGGAGAGAGTGCTACACATAGACCAGACAACCTATCTCCTTCAACTCAATTTCCAACACAGTCGAGTAATCATGAGGCTCCACATGAACATACACTAGTTTGCAAGCCACACACAGTCAAGCATTGCACGACCACAACAATCAACTGGAAAAATAGACATGAGCTTCCCAAAACAGGTGACAGACAGACGCTTCATCCCAACCAGGCTCAACAATTATGGGACATTCAGTTTTCCCAACCTGCCATACAGAACAGACTCACAATTTTGGGTTTCAAAGATGCGTAAGGTGTACAATGGTTCCATTACAAAGGCCAAACACATTCAGATGGAATACTAAAGAATTTCGAACAATATCACACTGAGGTTCAAAGAATGGGCAGTGAACCCCCAACACGACTCATTTCCTAGTTTAAATTGCATGCCCTTGGGTTGACACTTGTTACCCATGAAGCTGCATGCATTCCATCAACATGCATTTCCCTTCCCATTTGTAAGTCACCTGGCCTTCCAAAGAACTTAGGATGAGACATATTCATTTGCATAGCTTTGGAATAATAATATTATATTATTATTCCCAAGGAATTAAGCTCTTAATCTTAGCCCTTCTCCCAACCTTTCAGCCCCCTCTCCCTTACCCAAGCTTTGTGGAAGCTTAGTCCCCCATCACTTATTCATCGTGGTCGTTCCACACGCAGATATGTTTTTATATTAATAATGTGCATAATTACATGTACAAAAATCAGGCTCTTGGCCTTCAACACTTAGGCTCCCTGGCCTAATAACTCATAAGCTCATCAACTTATATAAACTTGTCTCACCAGCCTATAACTCAAAATTACAATTCATAATGGAATCGGGGCACGTCCTTGGGGTATTACAATCCNCTTATTTTTGCACTATCCTCAGTGCAACTTTCACACAACATCAACAAGATTTCCAAAATCTTCAAAAAGATGTGGGTATTCTGCCCGCATATACCCCTCATGCTCCCATGTCGTGTCCTCAAGACTGTACCAAGTCCCATGGACCTTTACAAGCTCTATAGCTCAATTTCGGAGCTATTTTCTTTTGCTATCCAATATGCGCATAGGATGCACTTGCAGAACACCTTCTTGCTCCACCTGAATCACATTCCAATCGATAACATGATTAACATCAAGTATATATTTCTTAAGCAATGAAACATGAAACACATTATGTACAGTCACGGATGTAGGTAATGCAAGCATATATGCAACTGGCCCAATCCTTTCTAGGATTTCAAATGGCCCGCAAAATGTGGATGCCAATTTGGCACAGCTTCTGAGCTTTAGGGAACTCCTGTTAGCTTTCACTTTTAGGAAAACATAATCACCCACTTTGAACTCTTTGTGGGTTTTGTTTTTATCAACATAACTTTTCTGCCTGTCTTGGGCAGTTTTCAAATTCTGCTTAATTTTTTTCATTTGGTCTTCCATCTCCTGGAGAAACTCTGGCCCAACTACTGTCCTATCAACTGGATTATCCCGTCTTACTGGAGCATTGCACTTTCGACCATAAAGTGCTTCAAATGGGCTCATCTTCAATGATTCATGATACTCATTATTGTAGGTGAGTTCTACCAAGTGTAGGTAGTCTTCCCATTTTGATGGTTTGTCCATCACATACATTCTCAGTATGTATTATATTACTCTGTTCACCCTCTCTGTCTATCCATCAGACTCAGGATGATAAGTTGTACTAAAGTTCAGATTTGTTCTGAATCCTTTGAAAAATCCTTTCCAAAAATTCGAGGTGAATTTCGGGTCTTTGTCAGACACAATCATTTTAGGAATTCCGTGCAATCGTGCCACTTCCTTTATGAAAATATCAACAACATCTGCTACATTGTGAGTAGTTTCCAGTGGAATAAAATGGGCAGTTTTTGTAAGCTTGTCCACCACCACCATGATCGAATCATGTAGCTTGCCTATTCTGGGCAATCTTGTAATAAAATCCATCATTACTACTTCCCACTTCTATTCCAGAATGGGTAAAGGTTGCAACAACCATGTTGGGTGCCTATGCTCATCTTTAACTTTCTGGCACTCCATACATCTAGCGATGTATTCAACGATCTCTCTCTTCATGCCTGGCCAAAAGTAATGACTCTTGACCGCTGCCATGGTTTTTTGATATCCAAGGTGCCCTGCATAAGGTACTTTATGCATCTCCTGTAGAATTTTCTGTTTCAAGTCCTGGACGTTGGGTACAAAAATTATATTCTTGTGCAGCAGTATTCCATCAACCCCCAAGGTGTAATTTTCCACTTTATGTGGTCTCTCACTCTGTTGAAGCTTTGCTACCAAATTCCTATACTGCAAATCCTCATTTGCAGCCTCTAAAATTCTATCTTTAATATCAATCTTGTACATGCTAATGGTTGTATCATGTAAGTTGTGCACCTTTCTGTTGAGTGCATCGGCCACCTTGTTTTCCTTCCCTTTGATATGCTTGATATCAAAGTCGTATTCACACAGGAACTCCAGCCACCTACTTTGCCTAGCGTTTAGGTTGGGCTGGTCAAACAAATACTTTAGACCATTGTGGTTTGTTCTCAATTCAAATCTCCTTCCCATGAGGTAATGTCTCCATTTCCTCAGAGCGTGAACGATTGCTGCCAACTCCAAATCATGAGTGGCATAATTCTTTTCATGCTCTTTCAGCTTCCTAGACTCATAACAGATTACAAATCCATCTTGGCTGAGAACTCCTCCCAGCCCTTCTTTACACCATCTGTGCACACCACAAAATCCACATTTGGATCTACAATCCTCAAGATTGGAGCGTTGGTTCACAACTGCTTCAATCGCTGGAAAATTTTCTCACACTCTTCAGTCCACTGAAAATTTTTCTCCTTCCTTTGCAAGGAAGTGATAGGGTAGGCTATCTTTGAGAATCCTGTGATAAACCTTTTGTAATAGCCTGCGAGACCCATAAAGGATCGAACTTCTGCCACATTCTTTGGCATTGACCATTCTCTGATGGCTTCAATCTTCTCAAGGTCTACAACTATCCCATCCTTCGAGATAATATGCCCTAAGTAATGGATCTATTCCTGATAAAACAAGCACTTTCTCAGCTTGGCATACAGTTGGTGCCCTCTTAGCACCTGCCACACCATCCTCATATGCTGCTCATGTTCTTCTTCCGACTTGGAATACACCAAGATGTAATTCAGGAAGACTATGAAAAACTTGTCTAGATAGTCCCTGAATACTCCATTCATCAAGCACATAAAAACAATGGGTGCATTTGACAGTCCAGATGATACCACTATGAACTCATAATGACCATACCTTGTTCTAAAGGTGGTCTTGTTGATGTCTTCATATTTTATCCTTACCTGATGATATCTCGATCTTAGATCTATTTTAGAAAATATCCTTGCATCCTTCAACTGATCGAAGAGGTCATCAATCCTTGGCAGATGATACTTGTTCTTTATCGTTACCTTGTTCAACTGCCTGAAATCGATGCACAATCTCAACGTTCTGCCCTTCTTCTTTACGAACAGGACCGGGGCACCCCAAGGCGACATGCTTGGGCATATATACCCCTTCTTCAGGATCTCTTCAAGCTACAATTGCAACTCTTTCAGCTCTGGTGTACTCATCCTGTACGGAGATTTTTATACTGGAGCTGCTCCAGGCATCAAGTTCACAGAGAAATCGATATCCCTTTTTGGGGGTAGTCCAGGTACTTCCTGGAATACATCTTCAAATTATTTTAGTACTGCATACTCTTCGATACTTGACACCTTGTCCTTAGGTGTTTCCTCTACATGGGATGCGAATAATTGACAACCTTTTCTGTAGCACTTCTTTAGCTGCACCGCTGAGATTTCTCTGACAACAACAACTCTAGGAATTCCTCGGACTGTTTTCCGATTCCCTTCTTCATCTAAGCAAGTGAATGCCTTATTATGACAATCCAATATGGCATGGTGTTGGTCCAACCAGTCTATCCCAATTAGACAATCATAAGAGCCTAAAGGCAAGACATTCAGGTCTGCCTTAGTATTCAGTCCATTCATTTCCACAGGGTAGTACTTGACTAACTCCGTAACTTTCCTCTTGGTTCCTGTAGCTAGCTGCACTAACCAAGACTTTTCATGTTTTCTTTTTGACAAATGCAAAATTTCCACCACTCTAGGATCTATATAACTATGGATAGCCCTTGAGTCAATTAAAATAGTAAATGGTCAATTGTTAATCATACCTTCCACTTCAATCATGTGCAATTGAAATTTAGCACGGCTGTGTAGATCCTGGGCATTCTACTGCCCATATCCTCCATAGTTTCAGCTTGCTGAACATTGTGGACAACTCTTACTTTATCATTTCTGTGGGGGCAATCTTTGTACCTATGGTTTTCTTTACAGCCCCAACATTCCATAGGTGGTGGAATCGACATTTGTCCACCCACTTCAGCCTTCCTGGGCTCTCTAAAAGATGACTGTCCTTAAGGACTGTTTCTGAAAAAGGGTGGTTTATTTCCCTTCTGCCTCTGTTCTTTCTTGAACTTTTTCTAGCCATCCCAAGCCTTCTGAAAGGTAGGATTTTCTCTTTGTTGTTCAAATGAGCACTTTTCCCTCCTTATCGTTTCTTCCATATTCTTTGGGTCATCATACTAGATCTTATCCCCAATAGAAGGCAGTAATCCACTCAGGTACCTCTAAATCTTGACAAACTCATCTTTGATGAACAAAACATGCTTCAGTAATTCTAAAAAATTCTGTTCGTACTCATCAATGGTCATGTTGTCCATCTTGAGTTCAAAGAACTCTTTCATCTTTTTGTCATAATATCTTTTAGTTAAGTATTTCCTCTCGAAATACCTCTTGAATTTTTCCCATGTGTTGTCCTTTCTCTGATGTGATGCACTTGCACAAGTTGATCCCACCACATGGATGCCTTTCCTTTCAGTTGATACATGGAAATCCTTCCCTCTTCATGAGAGGAATAATTCTGCAGTTGAAAGTATTTCCTCATACCAAGTAACCAAGTTTCGGCATCTTCCTCCTTCTTATGTTCTCCATCAAATGTTGGAGTCTTGATCTTGTTCATTTCCCCTTTCAATTCATCTATCCTAGATCTCATGTGCTTTCTGGTAGGAGATGGGCTTGAACTATTGTGTGCTTCCTTACTGGAATGCTTTGGGGAGTGACGACGATGTCTACTGAAACTCCTTGATCTTATTTTCCTCTCAGGGGTCCTGCAAATCTCTGTCTTGCTTGAGTCACTCTCCTTTTCCAATTTATTTTCTATTCTTTCCAAATTCTTCAACATCTTTAAGTTGAATTCACCATGCTTATCCCTGACTCTCATGAGCATTCGGATATCATCTCGGTGAGCCTGGGCATATTTCTGCAATCTTTCAATGATTTTCATCATATGTCCTTCCTTATCCATCTCTTTTCCTTGCCCATTAGAGTTTGATCCTTCGATTCCCAAGTTGACATCCTTTCCTTATCTTTCGTACTCTGAATTGGAGGCAATCCGCACCTCTTCCATTTCTTTTCACTCGATGACAACTCTAAATGGTTCTGTCACTTGCTAAACTTCTGCAACACAATGTGCAAACAACTGGAATTTGTCAAGTCATTAATCCTTAACAATTCCACAGTGTTTAAAAACAACTTGATTCAAGAAAACATTCGGTTTCCATGAATTTTTCGAGCTCTGCTCGGCTCTGCAGTACACTCAAGCCATAGCCCTTTTCTCTGTTTCCCCAACCCCATGTGACCAAGGGTCATGACCAAGTGCTAGGTATACAAGGATCTCCAAACAAAACCTCAGGTTTTGGTATTTCAGGGTTTCGGGGTTTAGCACTTGTAGGCTTCCACACTTTCTTTCCTCTCCAACTCCCGAAATTTCGATCCACTCTACCCCTCGGGACCACATCGTATCTATCACCAACTGAGGTGGTGACATGTGGCATCCTTGATAAGGTCCACGTCACCTCCAGCGACATCATAGGGTCTCACCACTTTCACCTTTCTTTTCATGACTTCAGGTTTCGGGAGTTTGTGCATCAGCGCAACTCTCTTTTCCAAAAGCCGAAATCACAAAATCACGATTTAATTTCTACTTGATCCAATGATCAAGCTCCTCTCCTACAATCTACGGTGTAGATCGTTTCAGTATTTTGGGGTTTCGAGTTTCAGGGTTTTGGTCCCGGAGGTTCTCGCACTCGCTTCCCTCTCCAACTCTCGACTGTCGAACTCTCGAAGGTTTCTCGGATATCCTTTCGGTACCTTCTATGGATCTAATGGTCGTGAGGTTTCTCCCTTCCTCCCGAATAGATCTTATGGCTCCAACAATTTTAGTGTTGATCTCTCTCTCTCTCCCTGTGCCATATACCACACCAGTTGTGGGTTTTTTTATAATACCGCTACACCTCCTGAGATTTGTAACACAGCCAAGTGACTCCTTGGCACTCAAGACATTCAAAGGTCCAAAATCAGTTCTTCCAAACATGATTCCCACTTAAGCTTTGGGTCCAGTGACCGCTTATCCATCCCATTCAGGCTCAGCGTTGAAGCCTTGGGCTCTTAACTCGAATTTTGTCTACTTCGACAACAATTCTTTCTGAAAATTTTTCTTCAACTTCCACTAACATGGCCCATGCAAGCTCATTGTTTTAACCAGGCAGGCTCAATGTTGTAACCAGGCTCTGATACCAGATTGTAACATCCCCGACCATCAACCCACTTGCCAGGAACACGCTACCACGCGAAAAACATCATTCTTTGTCTCTTACTTATTTTTAACATGCATTTAAATCAAATTAAACACATTTAACTCATAGTAAGCACAAGATTACTGCTAACATAAATACTACCTGGCATTAACAATAATTCATATGCACAACAAAATACATGATACATATAAGCATCATAGGCATGCAAAATATAATACTAAGCATAAGCTGATACTTATCTTTGAAACCATGGTAATTCCACCAACTGCGTGTAGACCTTCCACAAACCTCCCAGCCTTAGACCGCACTACTCATCACTCTCATCAATAGGTCACCCCCAAGCTGGGACTAAGCTCCACTGGGCAGGGAATCCTAGGCTAGGCAAGGTCAATGGGAAGACACACAGTCACAAAGGAAGGATTCTCTCCTAGGAGTCACTTACGCCCACTGCTCACATACTCTCATTCCCCACATGCTTGTCCCACCCTAGGAGTATACACCTTCACTGTCACCAAGACAGTCCATCGACTACTAACCTCCCTTGCCTTGGGCTTCAACAACAGACTGGACCAGAAGTCTCTGAGCTCTATGGCAGCTATAGGACCCCTTCCAAGAGTTATCACTTCCTTCGCGCACTCTCTCACCTAGGGAGAGTCACTCATAGGCTTGGTAACTTGCCTCTTCGACAACAATCACCTCCCTCACCTAGAGAGAGTGCTACACACAAGCCAGACAACCTATCTCCTTTAACTTGATTTCCAACACAGTCGGGTAATCATGAGGCTCCACACGAACATACACTGGTCTACAAGCCACACACAGTCAAGCACTGCGTGGCCACAACATTCAACTGGGAAAACAAACACAGACTTCCCAAAATAGGTGACAGACAAACACTTCATCCCAACCAGGCTCAATAATTACGGGACATTCAGTTTTCCCAACCTGCCATACAGAACAAACTCACGGTTCTGGGTTTCAAAGATGCGTAAGGTGTATAGTGGTTCCATTACAGAGGCCAAACGCATTCAGATGGAAGATGGAGGAATGTCGAACAATCTCATGCTGAGGTTCGAAGAATGGGTAATGAACCCCCAACATGGCTCATTTCTTGTTTTAAATTGCATGCCCTTGGGTTGACACTTGTGACTTGTTACCCATGAAGCTGCATGCATTCCATCAGTATGTTTTTCCCTTCCCATTTGGAAGTCACCTGGCCTTCCAAAGAACTTAGGATAAGACATATTCATTTGCATAGCTTTGGAATAATAATATTATATTATTATTCCCAAGGAATTAAGCTCTTAAGCTTAGCCCTTCTCCCAACCTTTCAACCCCCTCTCCCTTACCGAGGCTTTGTGGAAGCTTAGTCCCCCATCACTCATTCATCGTGGTTGGTCCACATGCAAAGATGTTTTTATATTAATAATGTGCATAATTACATGTACAAAAATCAAGCTCTTGGCCTTCAACACTTAGGCTCCCTGGCCTAATAACTCATAAGCCCATCAACTTATATAAACTTGGCTCACCATCCTATAACTCACAATTACAATTCATAATGGAATCAGGGCACGTCCTTGGGGTATTACACTCATAGTTCCTTCGATCAAATAAAGAAGGCTATGATCGAAGCACTTGTGCTCATCAGTCCTAATTACTCCAAAGATTTTATGATTTTCTCCTTTTCTTCATTTGACACAGTGGAAACCGTTTTGTTACAAAACAATGATGAAGGGTTTGAACAACCCATTGTATTTTTCAGTAGGGCATTGAGAGATGCAGAGTTGAAATATGACATCATGGAAAAATAGGCCTATGCTCTGGTTAAATCCCTCAAATTCTTCAGGGTCTATGTTTTTCATTCAAAGGTCATTGCATATGTCCCTTCAACTTCTGTGAAGGAGAATCTCATTCAACCTGACATAGACGGGAGAAGGAGAAAGTGGATTGCTAAAATCCTTGAATTTGACTTGGAGATAAGGCCCACCAAATTGGTTAAGGGTCAAGGTTTAGCCAGGCTGCTGGTTGAATCTAATTGAAAATCCTTGGGGGTGAATTTCATCAACAATTGCTCAAAAAATCAGCAGGTTGAGTTGTCTGATACAAGTTCTCAAGTCAACCCTCCATTAGTAGGATATTCTTGGTACAGCGACATCATTTTCTTTCTACAGAAGTTGCAACCTCTTGATGGCATGGAAAAAAGCAAGATAAGATCTTTAAAGCTCAAATAAATTAAGTATTGCCTCATTGATCGAGTTTTATATTGGAAGATCCTCTAGGAGTGTTTTTGAGATGTTTAGACCCACAGGAAGCCAAAAAGATCATGTTTGATTTTCATGACAATTTGTGTGGGGGAGATCACTTCTGGAGAACCACAGCCTACAAGATTCTCAGAGCTGGATATTTCTTTCCTAGCCTATTCATTGATGTTTGTGCTAAAATCAGGGCTTGTGTCAAGTGTCATAAATTCTCAGGAAAACAATAGCTCAAGTCCCTGCCTTTGAATCATGTGGTAGCTTCAGGACCCTTTCAACAGTGGGGCTTAGATTTTATTGGGGAAATTCATCCTGCTTCAAGTGGTCGACACAAGTGGATATTGATTGCCACAAATTACTTTACCAAGTGGATAGAAGCCATCCCCACAAGGAGTGCTTCCCACAAAGTAATCATTGGTCTTCTTGAAGATATTATGGAAAGGTTTGGTTGTCCAAAAAGAATTGTCACTGATAATGATGCATCCTTCAAGGCCGAACCATTAATTAATTGTGAGCAATTTGGAATTACATTGATTCACTCAACTCCTTACTACCCCCAAGGGAATGGATTGGCAGAGTTCTCAAACAAGAGCCTTATAAATATTATCAAAATATTGTTAGAGGAAAATAAGAAAGCATGGGATTCAAAGCTCAAGTTTTCTTTGTGGGCTGACAGAGTGACACCAAAGATATCTCTTGGTGTCTCTCCTTTTCAGCTTATATATGGAGTTGAGGCCATATTTCCTTCTCAGCTAGCCTTACCCATGGAAAAATTCTTCCAGGACTACCAAGGAGAGCTTGATGATATGATCAAAAGAATACAACAACTGGTAGAAGTGCAAGAGACCATAGAGCAGCTACTGGACAAAGCACATGACCATCAAAAAAAGATCAAGCAGGATTTTGACAGAAAGGTAAGAAAGGAGGATTTCCAGTTGGGAAATATAATGCTAAAATGGGATGCACCCAAGCAGGACAAAGGAAAACATGGCAAGTTTGAAGCCTTGTGGATCGGACCCTTCAAGATCTTTGGAAAGTTTTCAAATAATACTTACAGGTTGCAGAATTTGGAGGGTGATGAAGTTTTTGGAGGCCCTGTAAATGGGCATTTTCTGAAGAAGTTTTTTTTCTAAGCCATGAA
This sequence comes from Picea engelmannii, assembly GCA_009831015.1. NCBI lineage: Eukaryota > Viridiplantae > Streptophyta > Pinopsida > Pinales > Pinaceae > Picea > Picea engelmannii. The sequence continues at coordinate 325,216 of ML779925.1, read as the reverse complement.
TGGCTTCCCATGTCATTGTAAATATCATTTTTCCTTTTCTTTATGCTTTTAATAAGTGACTCCACAACCCAACAAAAAGGTGACTGAAGTTGCAAGTTCTTGGTAGCTCACAGGGAGCGTACCATCCCCCATGGAGCCAAATGTTAGCACACATTATTGATCGAGGGATTTTTTCCCTAGGAAGTGGCATTCTGGCGAAGAAAAAATGAAAGAAGAGGGCTAAAAAAACCCATCAAATGGTTTTATCCTAAGTCGGGCGATGATATGACATTTTGGCACCGACGCAGTCCCAGTCATCTTGTCAACTCCCTATCATTAGCGTCCACATCTGCTTGCCAAGTCCTCCCTGCAAGCGTCCAACAAAGCTCCCAATGGTGAAGTTCAAAGTGTGGTCCGTCTTGATCCTGATGCAGATAGTTCATGAAAGTGAGGCGGACGTTGAGACCTCATCTCACCCCATAAATGGAAAACATGTAGAGAGAGGCCGTAAAGGCAGACTGCCAATTATGGAAAAAATTTCATGTAAAGCACATAACTGCTCCTGGATTTCATATGACATGAGGAGGTCTGCACAATCTAACAGAGGAAGCATCGACTGAAAACGTTAATGTGGTGGTTCAATCACACACCTCTTGGTTGCAGCAATTCTGAGTATATGTATGCAGTTTTGATATTTTGTTATGGTCGATGGTTGAGCTACGCTCCCGTACTGTAAAGCTTTGATGAAGCTATGGTTCTCTGATTATGTAATGGGATTTGAGATTTCTTATTTAATCTAAGTCAACCTTGTTTTCCATCTCTTTTTCCTCTGATACTGAATGGCTCGGGCATGGATGATCCAGTTCAGTTGTTGTAATTGTATTGTGATGTATGTTTTATTTCAGTTCGGCTATAACTTCATTAAGTTTCCTAAAACTCTGAATCGAAGAGGATCTTGTTTTCTAAGTTTTTCCTCCTTGGGTTGTTGGAAGACCGAATGTCCATAGAAGACCTTTAGGTTCTCCTTACCATTCTTCCTCCTACTCACCTATACTACACCTTACTGACTGAAGTTGAATCAAGACCCGATCTGCCTGTGCATACCAGTCTAGTTTTCTGAGTTAAAGAAATATCATCTTGAGTCTGCGCCCATTCGACCCCCCTTAAATTTATTCATTATGACATACAAACTGATGGGTATTGGGCTTACCTCCCCTGCAATCAGGAGGTGATTTCTAGTGCTAACAGGTTCAACTTTGAGGGGTTGGGGACCTGCACTTGCGGTTGGACTTGCTGATGCTTGTTGCTTGCTTTTGTTTACTTCAACTTTGAAGGGTTGGGGTCATGCATTCGTAGTTGGATCTATTTTTTTTTTTAACTTTGGGGGGTCCAGGTGTTGCACCTACAATTCGACCTGCACTTTTTTCATTCATCATTTCAGAGTAAGTTTCGATGCCATAATTTCATTTTCTATTCCTTCTTTGTTGTTCAGTGTTTGCAGTTTGCAAGTAAGAATGTTTTCTTATTTCTACTGGCATGCTCGTCATATTTTTCTGGTTCCTTCTGTGCTTCGGCTGCAGTTTAATAATCATTGGAGATACATATGTTTTTTACTGGTTTGGTGGTTGTTGCTTGTTCACTGGTTCGTTGGTTCATCGGTTGTTGCTTGTTGTTTGGCTCAAGTTTACGAGTTTGGGGCCCTGGGGCTGCAGTTGGGCCTGTTCATTCTTTCTCGTTGGTTTGTTGCTTGTTGTTTTCTTTTGTTTACTTCGGATTTGCAGCGTTGGGGTCTTGCGCTAGTAGTTGGAGCTGGTTTTTTTTTTTTAGTGCTTTGCAGTGTTCTGGTCCTGCACCTACGAGTGGACCTGTGGTTCTGTTGTTTGTTGTGTCTGGCAAAGTCTATATCTGGCGCTTGTTCCGTGCCCGCTTGTTCTACTGTAAAATTTTGTTGATACTTCATTGTTAACATGATACAAAATAGTGGCATAAGAAATAATTGGACAACTACATGTGCAATTACAATATCCATTGTCTTTTTGTTAAGATAAAACATGTGAAAAACACACTTAGTAACCATATATGGTGAAATGTGTCCATATCACAACACAACCTCTTTATCCTCTACACAGACTAGTGTGACCATGATACAATTTGTCTTGTACTTGAGATATGATATGTACAACAAAGATACTACAAAATTATATTTCCATGTCTGGAAGCATATCTGGATACTTTGCCATAGAAAACCAAAATCATTTAGCTATGGCCATGCAATTTCTTAATATTTTGTGGCTTGTAATATATTTTGGGTAGGAAAAAACTTTATATATTTACAACCATGGATGGAGAAAAGAAAAGTTTCATGTTTCTAACTATCTTTTATTCTATTCGTTGATTCTCATTTACTATATGTACATATTACTTGTTCTCCGTTGCATACCAACTTCCATTCATTTTCATTGTTTTTTGTGCATTCCCACATTGAAACAAACAGAATAGTTGGAGAAAACGAATGAGTCTTAACTGCAACGGTGGATGAGGAGATAGAAAGGTACATGCTTGTACTGTTATTTCATATTCCATTGTTTTGTATTTCATTTATTATCTGTATATGTGTTCACCTAGTTTATTGTATGTATATATTGTGTACCTTCCTACATAATTACTTATCTTCGTTTCCTTTGTATTTCCTGTGCCGCTACATTGAAAAAATTCAAACTCAGTTTTTGTTTTTTACATGTCTTCCTAAATACTAACTTCCTTCATGTCCATTGTATTTTTCCTACATTGCTACATTTAAACAAACAGAGTGGCTGAAGAGGACGATGGACTCTTTGGCATGAATGTATCAAAAGAGTTATAGAGGTGCATACATGTACTCTTATTTCATATTCCAGTGTTTATTATTTCATTTATTGTCTGTGCATTTGTTCTACTTGTTCTACTACTTTGCACTATTTTTTGTTGTATGTATATACTACGCATCTTTCTGCTTTTTCTCATGTGAATTGTATTCTCTTTGCTGCTACATTGAAATAAATAGAATTGTATTTCTTTCTTTTACATGTCTTTTTGCATACTAACTTGCCTTCATGTCCACTGTATGTTCGACATTGATACCTTGAAAGAAACAAATTGGTTGAACATGAAGATGCATTCTTATATGCCACAACAGAGGGGTCTGTGGTGCAATCTTCGAAAAGTATACCAATGGTGCTAGTAAATCAAACATACCAAAACAGGTGGGGGCATATAATACTGGACTAGAAAACGATGATTTGGCAACAATGGGCCTTTGTGCCCTCCCCATTTCTATTTTTTTCCATTTTCTATTATCCCTTTTTTTCCCCCTCTTCTATACTTAACTTTTCTCATCTACTTTTGATTTTTGGTTGCTTTTCTTAGACATATTTCCGAAAATGCTTAGGTGTGCAGGTTGGCGGACTCACGGGTTCACATTTATGGTCATGCTTCTACCTTATTCCATACTTACCCACTTTCTCAATCATAGGTTCTCGAGCTGGCGGGTTCAAGATTGCGCCTTTGGTTTCAAAGGTTCCGCGATATACAGATTGGTTGTCGTACCCCGCCATCACACCCTATTTACTGTTACACATTTTTTTAGTAAAAAAAAACAAGGCATACAATTTGACCCTCGGATCCTCATGTTTCTTGAGTATCCCTTGACACCCTATTTCGTATTCCATCTCCTTGACCACGATACAATTTGTCTTGTACTTGAGATATGATATGTACACCAAAGATACTGCAAAATTATATTTCCATGTCTGGAAGCATATCTGGATACTTTGCCACAGATAACCAAAATCATTTATCTATGGCCATGCAATTTATTAATATTTTGTAGCTTGTAATATATTTTGGGTAGGAAAAAACTTTATATATTTACAACCATGGATGGAGAAAACAAAAGGTTCATGTTTCTAACTATCTTTTATTCTATTTGTTGATTCTGATTTACTGTATGTACATATTACTTGTTCTCCATTGCATACCAGCTTCCATTCATGCTCATTGTCTTTTGTGCATTCCGACATTGAAACAAACATAATAGCTGGAGAAAACGAAGGAGTCTTAACTACAACGGTGGATGAGGAGATAGAAAGGTACATGCTTGTACTGTTATTTCATATTCCGTTGTTTTGTATTTCATTTATTATCTGTATATGTGTTCACCTAGTTTATTTTATGTATATATTGCGTACCTTCCTACATAATTACTTATCTTCGTGTCCTTTGTATTTCCTGTGCCACTGCATTGAAAAAATTCGAACTCATTTTTTTGTTTTTTACATGTCTTCCTACATACTAACTTCCTTCATGTCCATTGTATTTTTCCTGCATTGCTACATTTAAACAAACAGAGTGGATGAAGAGGACGATGGACTCTTTGGCTTGAATGTATCAAAGGAGTTACAAAGATGCATACTTGTACTCTTATTTCATATTCCAGTGTTTATTATTTCATTTATTGTCTGTGCATTTGTTCTACTTGTTCTACTGCTTTGCACCATTTTTTGTTGTATGTATATACTACGTATCTTTCCGCTTTTTCTCATGTGAATTGTATTCTCTTTGCTGCTACATTGAAATAAATAGAACTGTATTTCTTTCTTTTACATGTATTTTTGCATACTAACTTGCCTTCATGTCCACTATATGTTCGACATTGATACCTTGAAAGAAAAAAATTGGTTGGACATGAAGATGCATTCTTATATGCCACAGCAGAGGGGTCTGTGGTGCAATCTTCAAAAAGGTATACCAACTGTGATAGTAAATCAAATATACCAAAACGGGTGGGGGCATATAATATTGGACTAGAAAACGATGATTTGGCAACAATGGGCCTTTGTGCCCTCCCCATTTCTATTTTTTTCCATTTTCTATTATCCCTTTTTTTCCCTCTTCTGTACTTAAATTTTCCTGTCTACTTTTGAGTTTTGGTTGCTTTGCTTGGTCGTCTTTTCAAAAATTCCTAGGTGTGCTGGTTGGCGGACTCACAGGTTCACATTTATGGTCATGCTTCTACCTTATTCCATACTTACCCACTTTGTCGATCGCAGGTTCTCGGGCTGGCGGGTTCAAGATTGTGCCTTTGGCTTCAAAGGTTTGATGATATACAGATTGGCCATCGTACCCCGCCATCACGCTCTATTTACTGTTCCAAATTTTTTCAGTCAAAAAAACCGAGGCATACAATTTGACCCTCAGGTCCTCATGTTTCTTGAGTATCCCTTGACACCCTATTTCGTATTCCATCTCCTTCGACCATGTATGTGACATTAAGAACAATTATGGACAATATACAATGCATATGCTTGTTTATTCCTTCTGATGTTCATCTACACATGCTTGCATCAGAAAAAATTGGACTAGTGACATGGCCATGAGCAGTCAATCATCCCAAACATCAGCAGACCGACAAGGTAAAAGGTAAAGATTCATACATTATCTTCCTCATATCTTTACCAAACACATATCCTAAGCTATTTATTCATCTATGGCATGGTGAATATGTTGATGTCATCTACAACACATACTTTGTAGTTCACAAGAAGTATCAACAAGCGCAAGCGAGATGCCGAACATAGCATAGGTTCTACAGACTAAGAGGTCTGGTTGCAAAACTGTGGCTCCATAGTTCATCCAAGTTGTGCGTCTAATTGTACATTTATGCTAGGAAAAAAGAAAACAAAAAATAATGCACACTACCATTCACATTACTTTTCCTGTTCAAAAAATGTCACCAGGTCTAAACTTGTAACACCCAAAATACTATCAATAGAAGGCTTGAACAACCGTCGAACTAGACAAGTGTTCATCGGGGACATAATGGTCGTCTATAGAACCTACTTGGACAAGGAAAACAAAACTTGATCCATTATGTGTGCTGACATGATAGACAAGAAAGCCCTAATGATAGTCACACTGACTATTCCCACACAACTTGTTCAGAAACATACAGAAAAGATATTTCCAAGTAATGGGATATTGTCACACACCCACTACGGAAAAATAATTTTTTTGCCTTTTTCTCAAGGGACTGAATCCCCGAATTATTACAGGGGTCTTGCACAGGCTAGCTCTTCCTACCGGGACCTTCACTAAACAAATCTACAAGTCCTTTTGTTGGAAACCCGTCGTGTACAACTCAAGCACCAAGCGAGGGCTTCACCTCCATGTGATCGTCGGCACTATGACCCTAGCCTACGCCCAAAGGACGTCATTCACAAATCAGGACTTCGGGCATTTAAATGCAAAGCACCCCAACTCTTCTCCTTTAAAATTTTGAACTTTGGAATGGATTCTAGCTCCTCCCTTGACTCTCGTTCATGTGACCACGACCCTGTAACCAACGGCTAACCCATGAAGGACTCATCACATTTTTTTATACTGGGGATCCAAATGTCTAAGCGCCCTAGTTCCTATCCTTCGATATGCCAAAATGTTGAACCCTGAAAGAGGTTAACGAAGTCCCTGGATCCTCCTTTAAGCCTTCACCATGTGGCCCTGTCCTGTGATGTGGGGCCACTCCTCTGAGCACTTTGGCTTTCGTGATTCATGGAACCGCGATCCAACTTCCACCTCTCATCCATGGAATCCTCGAAGTCGGAACCTCCAGTATCCACCTAGACCCTAGCATGTTCTAGCCCTCACTTCTATGCACCAATGTGACCCTTTCCTAAGGACTGGGTCCCAGCTTCCAATGGTTTCAGGACTTTGCGACCTGGGAGTTCTCAACTCTCGACTCTGGGTCACAAGGTTCTCCAACTCCCAAACCTCGATTCTTTGATGAACCAAATCAATGGTCCAAACCTCCCCTTGATCAATGTTCTGGATCCAATCAGGATTTCACATATGAGGGAGTCGACAGACTCTCTCCTCTATTCTCCCAGTGCCAAATCCTCGATGAGTCTAGATCTTCGACACCTGTCCTCCAAAATAGACGGTCTTGATGCTTTCGGTGATTCCTACGAACACCGACTAATCACCACATGTCTCCTTAGATGGATGGTCCTGATGGTCTCAGGACTTTAGCAGATATCTCTCTCCTTCTTATACGAGGGTTAAACCTCACACACCTTCTCTCGGATCTGACGACTATCGACCCTCAACGCTAGATCTGACGGTCCATATCAAATCCTTTCCTTCCATCTTTCTGCGAGTCTCTCATCTCATAATTTTCCTTTGGGGACAACTTCCCCCTGTTCCCTGGACTCCCGGTAACCGAGTTCTGAATCCCTTTCTTCCCATTGGAATAAATCAACGGTCGATCATTTTGCTCGATTGACGACTCTTATTCCTCCTGAACTTTGAGCATTTAACATTCCCACTGTTAACCTCCTTGCAAGTTTTCTAGATCTAACGACTGTCAGTTGTCGGCCCTTCCTCCTTGAAGGCTCCCCACCATTCATTTAGATCTCTTCTCTTGCACGCTATTTCATGTGTCTGGATGTGGATTTGACGGTCCAGATGCTCCGCGTCTGCCAATCCAATGGAAATTGTTGCTCCTTCATCAAGTCTAGGACTTAAGGGATTATGGGTTTTTTTTTGCCTCGCCGAGAGCCTGTGCATGTTTTCACTACCTCTCCTAATTTCAACAAACTCCATCCTCCAAGGGACTCATAGCGACTAAGAGAGTAAATTTGCATACTTGAGTCTATTCCTAAGGTCAAGGAACTCACAGTTCATGGCTCTAACACAAGCCGCCACAGAATGCAGGCATTTACAAGTACCACTCAAGTTTTATCCATATAATTTTCTTACTTGCCTAATTATACAACTAAGTGGAAATAGGAGGGATGCAGTATATTCATTAAGAAATCAAGCACAATTCCTTAAACATACACAGTATAACCAATTCATGTGTTAAGGTCCTAACCCACACATAGGTAGATCAATGTATTCGGATGTAATAAAGGTCAATATTAATAAGACCTTTCAATAAAATAGAATAAGGCGGATGTAAGAAGACCTAATAGAAGCTTCCGCTTCTAGAAGGAT
>ML779925.1:287815-312066 GCA_009831015.1 Picea engelmannii | reverse complement strand
TTTTCCTCTAGATGCTTCTTTTTAGTATAAATAGGAGTCGAGGGTATTGAGAACCCTAGCTTGGATATTATTGTAACAGAGCGCTGCTCGATTGGAGGTTGCCCCCTCGAAGAGGCCTGTGAACATTGCTATATGAATCAAGTGCTATTTCTGTTCAAGTGCTATTTCTGTTGCTATTTCATATATCGTTTCTGTGTACTGAGAAGATTATGCTGGATATTTTACTGTTATTCTGTTATTTCTAGCATTTCGTTTCTGTTCTGCATATTTTATATATCTGGTATCTTGCATCATGCCCAATTACAACGAAATCACACAGGGTAGGAAAATACTTATCTATTACCGGTTGCTGCCAACCAACTGACTGTGGGTGTTCAGTCTTCCACCCGACCATAGGCACAGAGGCATTCAATCTTAGCACTCTGGACATCCCCGTGCCAAGCCATGATATCACCAGGGAGTTCTCACAGTTCTCAGGAGTTCTATCTCTGTTCTAGCTTCTGCTCAGGTCTTGTTCTCTCTACACTTTCATAGGTTTTCCTCTCTGTTATGGCCTCGACGAGTTTTGTCAGAAGCCCCTCCAGCATCAAGCTCACGGCCTTCTGGTCATACCCTCCTAGAGAGATCCGCGCCTCTCCCTTGTGAGATTACACTCTTGTCTGGCGTCTCCCTCTCTTGTTGCCTTCGTGTGTACAACTGTCACCTTTCTTCTGTCATAAGGAAGCTCTGGTCTGCCTGGTCTGTTAGTCCCTGTGGTACTTTGGGTTGACTTCCTACAGCTAGACCATGATCCCATTCATGGGGGTGGTTGGTATTTCAACCACCGGTCCTTGCCTCATTAACTAATTTTTCTCCCCTAGTGATATCATGGCCAGTGCTTTCAAGGCTTCACCCCCACAGTCGGTTATTGACAACTTAATCAATAATACATTTACATTGTCCTCATGCCTTAGCATGGTAATTCCTATTTTATGATTAATTACAAATTGGGGGAAATAGGGTGTTACAATTCCCTCCCCCTTAAAAGAACACCGTCCTCGATGTTCTTTCTCAAAAACACTTGTCATGCATTTCTTATTTAGTTGTTTTAGAAATATTGATATTTCTTTCTCGGTTAGGTCCTTTTTCAAACCCTTAGTCTGAGTCACATGCTTTCAATAATTCTTGGACAACAAGCATGTTAATCATAGTCTTATGCAAAAACATTGCTAAAACATTTCTAGGAAATTTTCATAATCTTAGCACAATACTTATCTGTGCAGTTTGTGGATCTGTATCCACATGGTTGTTTCGTTATCCAGGCTCGTTGCTTTCCTTGACGTACCCATTGGGTGCATGATTCAAATTCAATAGCTCACAAGAGCTATCATGGTTTCATATTCCTTGTGGTCACTCACCCTCCAGGCCCATGCTCAAGCATCCCCTTTACTGCTATAAAGTCCCTTGGGGCGATCCATCTTGCCTTGCCAAGGTTTTCTCTCACAAGAAGAATTTTAGAGACTCTATCTAGTCTTACAGTCGAGGCTTCCCTCATACTTGCTCTGTCGGGGCATCCCTCCAGCTTGTGTTACCTCAACACAATAATTTCAGGCGATCATGACTTATCACGGGGTTCTCATGGCTTAGTAGTAGCCATGTTCATCGTCTTTATCTTTGACAACCTTCATTTGTCCTTTTTGGATAGATCTTTTCTTCTCACCTGTATCATAGGTACACAAGATTCGTGAGACATCATTATAATTTTAAGATTCAAAATTTTCTTGTGGATCTATCACCCACAGATTTCCAAATTCTGTATTTTTGTTTTCATATTTGTTCCGCACAGGAACCAGATTCACAATTATGGGACCTTCATTCCCATATTGGTTTATCTCGGCGGGCAATTGACCTTCTTTATGGGCTTACAATGCTACCATATCTAAGGCTCCCTTTGCTTCCTGCACTTTCAACTTCAATCATCCAAACCAATTGTTAGATTTTTCCATGCATATGCATTTTTATTGCACCTTTACAACGTCGTCACAAGCACTTTCAGAATCGTGCATATTAAAAATCAAATTCACTTTCTCAATAAGGAAATACCATCCCTTGCAGTTTGGTTCAACAGGAAATCAGTCTTCCTTATGGGCTTACAACACTGCCATATCCAAGACCCTTCTCTCCGTGCAATTCATGCTTTACATAGCCAATCGAATTGTTAGTCTCTTGTGTGTCCATGTATATATATATTCAAAATCATGCATATTAACAGTTTATCTTATCTATGTAAACATAAAGAGGAAATCTCGTTCCTTGTCTATGCCTCATTTCAACATACCAAACCTTTCAAAATGTAATTCGGATATCAATCAATTTTAATGAATGTGCCATCATTCGTGGCCACATTCATACCCAATGCACCCTTGCATTGATTTCAAGTTTGTCATACTTTATGACAGGTTGTTATCCATGGTGTGTTGCAATTTAACCAACCTCTTCATCACATGGCTTATTCATTCTCGTTCACTCTTACAGCAGGACCATGCTTCTTGCCATAGGTCGATCATGACCCCAGATCAATACACATGCAACTCAAAGGTTTCATATGAATTCCTTTAAGCATTCCTCCCTCATTTATGGCCAATGTGCCACCTCTCATGGCCACCCAAATTTGTTTTCCTTCAGTGTTCTCATAATGTAAGTAAAACCTTGGAAGGTTCTCCTTCCTCACTGAAAATTTCATTTTTTGTGCTTTATGCAAACATGCATTTCCTTGAAGCAATTCCATGCAACGTGTTATCTATGAGCACTTTCTGATTCCAATCGTTCCTTGATTGGTCCAAGTGTTCATGACATATCAATTCATGAATTCTTTCGAGGATTTACAATCAGTCTTTACTATCGGGGGTTCACACCTCCATCACTCGGTTTCTCCTTCCTGAATCATACCCTACCTGGGTATCCAAGGAGTACAACTACCTACCAACGTTTCATACTTAACATTAAGATCGTAAAACATTTCAGAAGGGATTCTTACCCAATCCCTTCATACCTTGTGTCACATAGGCATGAACATTTTTATACATGTTCTTGGCTGCTAGCACTCTCTCTCTTATATTATCCCATCAGTGGTGCTCCATGGGGACTTTTTAAAGTCCCTTCAATAATCATTCAACAAGAACCTTCTCATAGTCATCCTTTGATTGGGGTTGTTCATTATTGGCAACTGTCTTTCTCAACAGTTCCAATTTTATTTCTCTCTACACATGACATACATCATAAGCACATTGGTCGTCATGTAAATTAAAATGAAAGTATCATAGCATTTAAATTAATAAAATATTTCCAGGCATGTCCTAGCATATATGTATGCACTTCATCACATTATCCTTAATGTTTCCAGAAGTACAACATAAAAAGATTTTGATTGTGTCTTCATCAATACAATCCTTATCACTATGGTGTCGAAATAGTTACTTTTAATCCTACAACTTTGTTAAACAATTTAGGGTTCTTAGGGTGAGGAAAGTGTTCCTCCTTTCCTCCACATGTTACTTATGCAATCTACTTCTTATTGTAGTATTTCTGCTCTTTTCCCGAGCAGCCTTGGTTAGGTCTCGCCCTAACATTGTTGGAATACATCAGCATGTTTTAACAACAAACTTTCCTGTTCATAATGGATCATGAACCTGAGCATCCTGCACATTACCATTCAGTTATCATAATGGTCAACATTCAGTTGTTAATCTTCCACTTACACATTTATTTTAAAATGTAATCCACGATTCTTATAATCTTATAGCCCCCTGCTTAATTCTCATCAATCATTAAGGTTGTGACTCTGTTCTTTCAACAGAGTCCTTACACAGTTTCTTCACAGGGAACTCTTTCAGCATGCAACTTCCTTATTGTACGTCTATCACTATATGTGATGGACTTAGCCTTGAGTTTCCTTTAGTTGTTTACCAAATATTCCCCTTAAGGTATATAAACATGCATCTTTGTTAACTTTCATCCATGATGTACTTAATCATTTTCATAGTCCTAATCCTGCATGTAGCTATCATAGGTATATCTCATAGCTCACATGCATCTTTACTTCTAAGATCAGTGAACTCAGGATTGTTCACAATCCTTCTCATGTAATTCTCAAAGGCATAGTCATTTGCCTCTTATCCTGACAACGGAGCAGCTTTGCTCATTCACCCTTTTATCTAATTATATTAGTATTTCATGAAGAATGGAATACATTACCCTCAGGCTATTATTTGGAACAAAACTTTCATGAATCCCCAGAATGGAGTCAGCTATGCATCCATAGTATTCATTTAATCTGGACAAGAACAGTACTTGATTTATATTTCACCCATCAGGGAAACCACATCATGCTTGTAACTATACTCTTACGTCATACATGTGCATCACTTGCACGTTTAATATCATTAATAAATAACTGGTATCAATATCAAGCTTCGTATCAAGAAGCTTCATAATGCATTAAATCCATGCACTCAAGCATACATACACAACTAAGTATTCATCCTACTAGCCTAGTTTCATCCTTAGTATTCTTTTAGTTAGAGGTTACAGTCACTCACATGACTAATCTCGTAGTCATAACTCATATTGATGTGTCCTTCTCTTATGGAAATAACCAACCAGGGTCACTTTCCTTTTTATACCATAAAAGCTAGCAAGAAAACGCTCTTGCCTCAACCTCCTTGGAACGTTACCCAACTTATAAATACATTATGGGAAATTCTAACCATGCCCAAGGTAACAAAGTCAACCAAACTAGCTTCCAATTATATCTATATAGCCACCATCCACTATTGGATGTCAATCTGACCCATTGGGATTCTAGAAGTGCCCCAACACTCCCTTTACCACATTCAAGATCAACATTTAGTCAACCATTTTATCTCAGCTTTAGAAATAATGTCTAATCCATTGGAGGACTTACCAAGTATCCTAGTTCAAAAATCCAGAGTATCTTTAGGTCAAGATTGGTCTTGACCATTATATCTAGAGTTTTTCCTCTTGTTCAACATAGTCAGGGACAGAGGCCACCATCCTCTTCCCACAAGAACTTTGGCAGATTAGTTTTCCTATCCACCCAGCAAGGGGGCTGCTGTGATTTCTCACTCAATCACTCTATAATTCTACAGTTTTTTTTATCAGCTTAATTAGAAAAACCCTATCCAGCAATTCCTGTACCCAGAAACAAAATTTGTTTCTCAATCCACTTGAAACCCTAGAGCTTCGCATGCTCTCCCTTTTCAGGGAATGGTCACCTCCTTTGTTTATGAAGGGTTATACACCTACACTAGGTTTAACCCTTCACTAAAGCAATAATCATTACTGCTACAGATCCTTTCCATCCATTCACATTTTGATTTTTAGTTTAAAGATTAGTGTCCTTTAGCATAATCCCACTCCTACAGGATCAACTATCATTTACCAAAGGAATGGTATGCTTCCCTTAAGTACTCCAAGAATATTTTTGTATGACTCGTGCATGAACCCAAGCATGCCAAGTGTTGTAACCATGCTCTGATACCAATTTGTCACACACCCACTACGGAAAAATAAAATTTTCTCCTTTTTCTCAAGGGACAGAATCCCTGAATTATTACAGGGGTCTTGCGCAGGCTAGCTCTTCCTGTTGGGACCTTAACTAAACAAATATACATGTCCTTTTGTTGGAAACCCATCGTGTACAACTCAAACACCAAGCGCGGGCTTCACCTCCATGTGATCATCGACACTATGACCCCTACCTACGTCCAAAGGACGTCATTCGCAAATCAGGACTTCGGGGATTTAAATGCAAAGCACCTCGACTCTTCTCCTCTGAAATGCCGAACTTTGGAATGGAGTCTAGATCCTCCCTTGGCTCTCATTCATGTGACCACAACCCTGTGACCACTGGCTAACCCATGAAGGACTCATCGCATTTTGTGATACCGGGGATCCAAATGTCTAAGCGCCTCGGTTCCTGTTCTTCGATATGCCGAAATGCCGAACCCCGAAAGAGGTTAACGAAGTCCTTGGCTCTTCCTTTAAGCCTTCACCACGTGGCCCTGTCCTATGATCTGGGGCCACTCCTCTGAGCACTTTGGCTTTCAGGATTCGGGGAACCGCGATCCAACTTCTACCTCTCATCCCTGGAATCCCCGAAGTCTAAAAATCTGGTATCCACCTAGACCCTAGCACATTCTAGCCCTCACTTCTATGCACCAATGTAACCCTTCCCCAAGGACTGGGTCCCAGCTTCCAATGGTTTCAGGACTTTGCAACATGGGAGTTCGCAACTCTCAACTCTGGGTCACAAGGTTCTCCAACTCCCGAACCTCGATTCTCCGATGAACCAAATCAACGGTCTGAATCCAATCGCGATTTTGCATATGAGGGAATCAACATACTCTCTCCTCTATTCTCCAGGTGTCAAATCCCTGATGAGTCTAGATCTTCGACACCTTTCCTCCATAATAAACGGTCTCCATGTTTTCAGTGATTCCTCCGAACACCGACTAATCACCACGTGTCCCCTTAGATGGATGGTCCTGATGGTCTCAGGACTTTAGTGGATCTCTCTCTCCTACTTATATAGGGGTTAATCCTCGTGCACCTTCTCTTGGATCCGACAGCTATCGGCCCTCGGTGTTAGATCTAACAGTTCAAATCAAATCCTTTCCTTCCTTCTTTCTCCGAGTCTCTCGTTTTAGAATTTTCCTTTGGGGACAACTTCCCCCTGTTCCCCGAACTCCCAGTAACCGATGTTCTGAATCCCTTTCTTCCCGTTGGAAGAAATCAACGGTCGATCATTTTGCTTGATTGACGACTCTTATTCCTTCTGAATTTTGAGCGTTTAACAACCCCACTGTTAACCTCCTTGCAAGTTCGCTAGATCTGACGGTTGTCGGTTGTAGGCCCTTCCTCCTCGAAGGCTCTCCACCATTCGTTCAGATCTCTTCTCTTGCGTGCTATTTCGTGTGTCTAGACATGGATTTGATGGTCTAGATGCTCCACTTATGCCAATCCAACGGCAGTTGTTTCTCCTTCATAAAGTCTAGGACTTAAGGGATTATGGGTTTCTGTTTGCCTCGCCGAGAGCCTGTTCATGTTTGCACTGCCTCTCATGAGTTCAACAAACTCCATCCTCCAAGGGACTCAGAGTGACTAAGAGAGTAAACCTACGTACTTGAGTCTACACCTAAGGTTGATGAACTCATAGTTCATGGCTCTAACTCAAGCTGCCACAGAACGCAAGCGTTTACGAGTACCACTCAAGTTCTATCTATATAATTTTCTTACTTACCTAATTATACAACCAAGTAGAAATAGAAGGGATGCAATATTTTCATTAAGAAATCAAACACAATTCGTGAAACCTACACAGTATAACCAATTCATTCCCAGTTACAACTAAATCACACGGGGTAGGAAAATTCTTATCTATTACCGGTTGCTGCCAACCAACTGACTGTGGGTGTTTGGCCTTCCACCCGACCATAGGCTCAGAGGTATTCAATGTTATCACTCTGGCTACCCCCGTGCCAAGCCATGATATCACTAGGGAGTTCTCACAGTTCTCAAGAGTTTTGTCTCTGTTCCAGCTTCTACTCGGGTCCTATTCTCTCCTCACTTTCAAAGGTTTTCCTCTCTATTATGGCCTTGATGAGTTTTGTCAAATTCCCCTCCAACATCAAGATCATGGCCTTCTAGTCATACCCTCCTGGAGAACTCCATGCCTCTCCCTTGTGAGCTTACACTCTTGTTTGGCGTCTCCCTCTCTTGCTGCCTCCATGTGTAAAACTGTCACCTTCCTTCTATCAGAAGGAAGCTTGGGTCCGCCTGGTCTATCAGGACCTATGATATTTTGGGCTGACTTCCTACAACTAGACCATGCTCCCATTCATGGGGGTGGTTGGTAGTTCAACCACCGGTCCTTTCCTCATTAACTGATTTCTCTCCCCTAGTGATATCATGGCTAGTACTTTCAAGGCTTCACCCCCATAGACGGTTATTGACAACTTAATCAATAATACATTTACATTGTCCTCATGCCTTAGCATGGTAATTCCTATTTTATGATTAATTACAAATTGGGGGAAACGGGCTGTTACAGATATCCATTACAAATTTTAATATATTGCCCAAAATAGCATATGAGCGTGGTGATTGTGATTGGATTATATTTAGGGATGATTTTAAGGATGGAAATTTATTTTAAAATGTAGAAACCTTGGCGAATCATACTAATCCTTCATATGCCAACTATAAATGTTTGGCAATATTTTTGTAAAAATATTCAAATTTCTAAGGATTTTATATAGTTTGTATAATATTTTGGCGATTTTTAAGGTGAAATAATTTTATCCTATAGAATTTGGGCGAATCATTTTTAGAATGGAGAATATTTTTTTGGGAAAAACCATGGAAAATTATCCCATGAGCGAAATTTAGCCCCTAAAACCATCCAATTTATATTGCTCAACAAAACAAGTATTGTGGAAAAAAATCTCGCTATTTGTTCAGAATATCGTTTCGTCCCAAACACAACTATCAATGAACTTGAACAGAGCAGCGACATTTACCCAATCAGAACCATTGGCGTAGCTATCACACTCACGAGAAAACTTGGCTCGCAACACATTCTCCATATAAAAGATGGAGAGTCAGACAACGACAAGGAAATGGTACCGTTCTCCATATCCAGTTTTGTCCTTTACTTTCACATGTCCATGTATCTTGGTTAAGTTACACAAATATTTCGTTGTTCCATGTTGCAGCTGCAATTGTTCGACACTTATTCAAAATTTTTTTCGTCAATGTAACAACAATTGCATAAAGAGAAATTTTCACTTATGCTCTTCAAAAATATAACAAAGAAAAGTGATGTTAAAGAAAGGATCTTTTGCACAACTCAAGCAACATTTGTAACAGAATTGCGAGAAGACATAGTATAGGATCTCAAGAAACTAACTAGCTCTACAACTGTTGTGCGTATACATCTATAGATTCATCCTCACTTTGCTCATACAAATTGCCTTCACCAATTTTCTGCAGTTTTTTTTTTGTTATGCAGTTGTATATTATATTGTTCAATATATTAACTATTATGCTCACGTTTCCAGGTTGAAGGTGTTTTGGTTGCAACAAATGCGTACTCGACCCCCTTTGAGCTTGTATGTGCCAAATGCAACTCTCCTGCTTTTGTTTTTGCTTTCATAAGTGATGATACAATTGATTGTCTGCGATGCAGTAAAAAATATAATTACATATATAGACATTGCCTCAATGTTGTCATCCGAACCATGGGCAACACAACCATACATTGTACAATTAGACAACCTCTGTTACAAGATGTGCTTCATGGGCTAGCATAATTTTCATATGAAGCATACCTATAGAAAAATGCAAACAATGTCTACATGTTACGCGACTTTCGGATACATAGCAAATTTACCTTAAATGAGGACAATGCAATATTGCATATCGGCTGGAAAAAAAAAAATCATATCAAGCTTTTGCAGGAAACGAAAATATCTCATGTGTGTCTGTAATTTTTCTTCAACACCCAGATGAATTTTCGTCGGACTCGAGTTCTTGAGTTTACATATATAGCTATAAAATTCTCTTTTCAAAGATTTTGTCTCTTCTTGTGCACTTGAAACAACAAGGAGAATCTAACTACAAATGCAATTGATGTTGTTATTTCAATGTTTTTTTGCATCTCCTAGTACGAATTTTGCATATTTGTTGTGGTGTGCAAATTAAAAAAAAAATGGTGGTTGGTTGTGGCTTTGTTGCAGGAGTCTACACGTTTTTGGGTTCCCAAATTGGACAATTATTTTCCAACTATATAGCCATGGAAGGATTTCTACATTTTTTTGGGGTACTCGAATAAAAAAAAAATTGGTCTCCAACTATACATTTATGGTATGGTATCTGCATTTTCTCGATGCCCTAATTGAAAAAAAAAGGACTCAGCATGGATTGAAACATGAGCTTGATATTTTCAGAACTCGCTATAGAGATTAGGGAGTTCGAGCATTTGAATTCATACAGGCAGGTGTAGTTGTTGGTGATGTACACGCGCATAAGATTGTTCAGTCTAGAAATGGGAAGCATGAGCACAAACCCCATAAAAAGTATCCAAATTTAAATAAATCAGGCAAATCCTTTGAACTGTTGAAATAGCTTGCTCCTCTAGGCAGAACCATTGGGCATTTCCAACAATATTGGAAATTTGGCATTTTTAAAACTGGTAGTGATAGACCATGGCACTATCAGAAGAAAATGTCCATAGTGATCTTTCTTAATGGTAAAATAGTAATCGACAATTTTCTTGTTCCCCATTTTGAGGTCTGGTTATAGCTAGGGTATAGTGGTGAAGATCCATTGGTTTTGTGATGTCTTGTGTTTGGCAGACTTTTGTTCATATCCCATGGCCTTGGTTATTTTCTCATGGGAACATATACCAGATGTAAGAGAAAACCAATGCCACGATGTGTTTTTTTTATATATCAAATTGTTTGATGCAAAGGTCGATGTGTACTGCTCTATGGAACCTTGTGGGATCTTGTTTGACGCCTTCTGTCCTCGTGTGTTTCCTTGTGCCTCAACTTTCAATACATTTGTTGTTTACTTGGTTCTTGGTTGTATGATTCCTTGTGGAAAATTAATAATACATTCAAGATCTTCGTAGTTTTTATATGATATTAAAGACTATAGAAAACATACTTTTCCTTTTAATATAATCTATGTGGTGAAAATGTAGTATGTGGCTCGTTTTAGAACTTTTCCTTGATCGATGAACTTAGTAAAATTCATCTCCTAGAATAATTTGAAATAAAAGAATATATATTATACGAAGTCCAATGGAAATATCATATCAACGAGATGACATTAAAATTCAAATATGTCGTTCTTATACTTGCGGTGAAGCTGATAGTACAATAACTTTACTTAAACATCATAAAATTGATTTTCTTGTAGCTTTTCGACGCTTCTCTTATACAAACAGATACTAGAAACTATAAGCATGGCTCGCTTTATGTATTCCTTGATTGAAGAACCTATTCACATGTTTAATGCACTTCATATTTACGGTTAAGACCATCAATGGGGATTTCTTACACCAATTCCCTCTTCCGAAAATTGACATCCCCTTTCTTTTTTCCCTTTGCTTTCCCTTTTTGGTTACTTACTTGTTTTTCGGAAAATGTCTAGGTGTGGGAGTTGGCGGATTCACGTCTTCAGATTTCCACTGTTACTTTTATATCACCAAACTGAACGACCACTTCCTCGTTTCATATTGAACAAAAATTTTGGATCGCGCGTTCCCTGATAGGAAGGTTCAAAATTGCGTTTCCATTGTTCCACCGCCTACAAACAACACTCGGACTTCTGCGATCTACAAATTAGCAAAAAAATTCCCCTTTATCTCGTTTTCTTTCGCTTTCTGTTTACTTGGTCCTTTTCTGAATGTGTCATTTTTCCAAATGTCTCGTTCTTTTATATACAACACTCGAAGTTCCACAATATACAAATTGACCCTCGAAAGTCGTCATTCTCTTATGTTCTGTGTTACACATTTTGCATTCAACAATTGGGGTATATACAATTTGACCATCGGGCCCTCACATCTCCTGAGTAGATCTTGTGGCCCTGTTTTCAAGCCCGTCAATATTCCTTGTTTAGAGTATGTCTAATGCTTTTATATCACGATTCTGACCAACTACTTGTCCATTGCATACTTGGCCACTATTACCATCGTCAGTTCCTGTCTAGGCTTGCTCAACATTGCACTTCCATTGTTCTGCTACCTACAAACAACACCCAAAATTTTGTGATATACAAATTGACGACCGAAATCTATCATTGTGATATACAATTTGACCATCGGCCCCTCATGTCTCCTGAGAATATCTTTTCACCCTATTTTTTAAGCCCGCCCAACTTCTTTCCATACTTGGCCATTTCTTGGAATCTGTTTCGTGGGTTGGTGGGTGGACAAAATGTACAATGCTTAGTCACTCTTCGGCATCCCCACCACCTTCGTACTTTTTTCTAGATATGCAATTATTAAGCTTTAATTCTAGTAGCTCATCATGTAGGAACCATTAAGATTGTCATTAATGTCCAAAAGGCCGAAGAAGATTTGTCATTAATACGAATTAAACCATGATTTGTGGAGAAGATTGTTATCCTTTCCAAGTATTCATTTCAAACATGATGCAATCTCTTTCTTGCGTCGGCCGGTTGGCACCTTTACAAAATCTCTAATTCTTAATCACTCTTTGTCGTCACCGCCACCTTCGCACTTTTTTTCTAAATATGCAATTAGTAAGATTTAATGGTAACAACTCATTACGCATGAACCCTGGAGATTTCCATTGATCAATGAAAGACTCGAGGAGATCTTTTATTGATACACATTAAACCAAGATTTGCGGAGGGTTATATTATCCCTCCCCAATTTTCATTTCAAACATCATTTGGAGTAGACAAAAATTCTTGTTAACTTATGGCAACAGTTCCACAATAGTTCTGTCCAGATACAGTAAACACCTTCGGGAATGATGGCCAAAGGTTCCAATATTCCATGGCATATTCTTACTACTCATCTCCCTCCTCCCAGAAGAAAAAAAGGAGATGGTCCCTTGGTGCACCGAGAGATATATTTCAAGCCAAAGAATTCCAAGGCAACCTTGCTTACTCAGACAACCTGCCCGCCTGCATTGATGGCTGGCACAAAGGTTGATGCGATGAATTTCGAGCCGGAAGAAGATGATCTGATGGACGATGATACGACAATGGATGATGGAAATGCAGAAATTTTTCACATTCCTGTGCCCAAATTGAAATCAACCATAATGGGTGGCACTTCCCGTCTCGATGGTGGCGGCCATGACAACACCAAAAGAAGGGGTTTCAGAAAAGAAACCAACATTGAATGCAATAGTCGCTTTGCAGCTCAAAAGTAGGAATTCTAGAGGTCCAAATTAGTCCATTCTAGGCGAAATTATTTCACTGTAATAAAATGATCTATTGATTCTCCCAGAGATATATTTCAAGCCAAAAAATTATTCAATTGCGGCACCATTGTCCTGTTCTCTAGATATACAATTAACATCTTAGGGAATGAGGACCATAACTCCCACTGGTGCAAGGAATATTCCTACTACTCATCTCCTTCCACCTAGAATGGACTAATTTGGGCCTTTGGAATTTCTCGTGCAACCTGTGCAACCTGTGTCCCTGAGGAGGTGGTTTCTTGGTGTGTCATAAATTTCAATTCCAGGCTCTTATGTTTTCCCTGCAACATTTTTCTTCTTCTTCCCAACGGGAATCTTGTGAGAACTATCAATTTTACCGCAAGACTGTTGTTCATCTGCTTCAAGCCAAGGATTTATAACACTGCGGAACCACTCTCATGTTTCTGTGTCGCCTCAGGTCTTCCGCAACATATTGAGATCAGGGCACCGAACATTGACCCCCCGATGAGAAGACTACAAGGATTTCCTAAAAAAAAATCATGGTAATCAGTTTTGTGTGCATGTTGAAGAGCATCTCGATGGCTCCTGCATGTTGCAGATCATGTGCCTATGTTTATGGAAAACATGTTCAATGTTTTGGCCCAAAGAACTCATTCCAATTTCTTTGGATAGATATATAGTGCCCAGTATTCTTTTTTTTTTTAATGGATTTACTATTAAAAAATTTGCCTTGGAGTCTTGGTTGCTGCTTCTTTTCTGAATTTAACACCTCTTCTCATTGGCATGGTTCGATAGTCTCGTAGTTCTTCGATATTGTATTTGCTTAAGTAATTTGATCTAAAATGGAGAATTTAACAATTATATGACAATGCATTGTGTCGATCCATCAAGATTTTATGGAAACAAAAATGAATTTCAGACAGTTTCAAACCAACATTTAATTATATTTGTAATGCAGATAGAACATAGCAACACCAAATCACAATTTTTCATTTTGGGCCCCACCATAGAAATTTTGTTTTCATCTCAGCCTTGCTAAGAAAACGATTTCTTATTTCCCTTTCACTTGCTTGATTCCTTTAGTCTGAAAGGGAACATTTTATTAGTTTTCCATCCCCTAGCCTCTATTTGAGTTTTTTTTACTTTATTAATGAAATTACCAAATTTCTTGTTCATGAATTAATAAAAGGAAAACAAAAAAATGAAATATGGTGGTTGTAGTCAAATGGGCATGTGAAATCAACTACAATATTAAAATTCAAGATTGTCATTCTTGTTTCTAGACATGCAATTATTAAGCTTTAATGCTAACAACCCATCATGCAAGAAGTTTAATACTTAAGTTAATATGTTAAAGTCATGGAAGAATGTATCAAGAACACAATTACTCCCACAAGTTGCAATAAAATCTAATCTTCAACAAAGCATTTGTTGACAATTACTAGAAAATGATGGTTTTTCAATAATGGAGCTTGTTTGAAACCAATTCCCGCTGACGAAAATTGCCCTCTGCCTTTATATTTTCCCACTCTTTTATCCCCTATAGTTTCTCTTTCTGGTTACTTAGTCATTTTTTTCCGAAAATGTCTTGCTGCGCATGTTGGCGGATTCACGCGTTCACATTTTCATCCATGATTTTATATGGTGATTCTGACCGAGTGCTTGCCCTTTCTCTAAATTTCACTTTCCATTGTTCCATAACCTGCAAACAACACTTTGGCTTCTGCGATAGGAAGATTTACTTCTATACTCCCACATCATCCCCTCTTCTGTGTTACACATTTTTCACTAAAATGTTCTGATATATACAATTTGACAGTCGGATCCTTACGTCTCCTTGGGAACCCTTGTCACCCTATTTTGAAGCCCGTTCGACCGCTTTGTACACTTGACCATTTCTTGACATCTCTTTCGCGGATCATCGAGTTCGTGAGTTCATGAAATTTCTAATTTCTAGTTGTTGTTTCATGTGCCCACTACCTTCAGAATTCTTTCCAAGTATATGCAATATGTATACAACTTCTCCAGAAACATAGAGAAAAGATATTTCCAAGAAATGAAATATCTATTGCAGATTTGAATATATTGGACCTTATTTTCCCTCTTCTATACTTAACCGAATTCCTGTTTCTTTTTCCCCTCTACTCTCTCTTTCGCGTTACTTGGTCGTTTTTCCAAAAATGTCTCAATGCACGTGTTGGCAGACTCAAGGGTCCACATTTGTGCTCGTGCTTTTATCTCGCGACTCCGATATACCACTAGCCATTCGATGCCTACTTTTTAGATCACGGATTCCCGAGAAGGCGGGCTCTATATTGCACTTCCATTGTTCCATGACCTGCAAACAACACCCAAACCTCTGTGATATACAAATTTACTGCCGCACTCCCACATCATACCCTCTTCCGTGATACACAATTTTCACAGGAAAGTTCTGAGACCTGCAATTTGACCTTCGGGTCCTCACGTCTCCTGGGGAACTATTGTCACCCCATTCTGAAGCCCCTGCGTCCACTTTCCATATTTCTCCATTTCTTGGAATCTCTTTCGCGCCTCCAATTCCATACTTTCCTGACTTTTTCTCTTGCGGATTCCTGGATAGGAAGAGTGCACTACAAGTGTTCCTTGGCCTGCAAACATCCCCTCGGCTTCCGCGATATACAAATTGACTTCCAGACTCCTACATCAGCCCCTCTTTCATGTTACACAGTTTGCACTCAAAAGTTTCGATCAATACAATTTGATAGTCGAGGCCTCACATCTCCTCAGGAACCCTTGTCAGCCTATTTTTAACCCTATCTGACTGCTTTCCATGACCATTTCTTGCAATCTCTTTCGTAGATCGTCAGGTTGGTGGGTTTAAACAATTTCCAATTCCTAGTCGTTGTTTTCTATACCCGCCACCTTCACACTTATTTCCAAGTATATGAAATAAGTATATAACTTCTCCAAAAACATGCAGAAAAGATATTTCTAGGAAATGGGATATCTATTATAGATGTGGATATATTAGCCCTTCTTTTCCATCTTCTATACTTAACCAAATTCTCTTTTCTCTTTTCCCTGTACTTTATCTTTCTTTTTACTTAGTCATTTTTTCGAAAATATCTATCTGCACTGGTTGGCAGACTCGCAGGTTCACAGTTTCACTTGTGTTTTTATATCGTGACTCTGATTGACCACTTCCCTATTCCATACCCGACCACTTCTCTGACCGTGGATTCCCAAGTAGGCAGGCTCTAGATTGCACTTTTATTGTTTCGTGACCTGCACACAACACCCTAACTTCCGTAATATACATATTTACAACCAGACTCTCACATCATATCGTCTTTCGTATTACACAGTCTACCTATCATCCCATCTTCTGTGGTACACAGTTTTCATTGAAAACTTCCGAGACATAAAATTTGACCATCAGGTCCTCACGTCTCTTGTGGAACTATTGTCACCCCATTTTGAAGCACGTCCATCCGCTTTCCATACTTCGCCATTTCTTCAAAAACATTTCGTGGATTGTCGGTTGGCGCGTTCAAGAAATATCCAATTTCTAATCATTTTTTCCTGTACCCGCTCCCTTTGCACTTCTTTCCAAGTATGAAATAATTGAGGTTTAATGCTAACAACTCAACATGCCTTAAGGAGACCATCATAATAATTGTTCCTACACAACTTGTACAGAAACATGCAAAAAATATCCTACCAGGTAATGGGATATCTATTACAAATACTTACTGACTGTTTTGCTTGTGGATTACCAGGAAGGCGGGTTCAAGATTGCCCTTGCATTGTTCCGCAACCTGCAAACAACACCTGAAATTCTGTGATATAGATGCAGAAAAGATCTTTCCAGGTAATGGGATATCTATTACAAATTTCAATATATTATCGAAAACAAGTCTGACTGACCATTTTCCTATTCCATACTTACCCACTTTTTTGATTGCAGGTTCCCGGACAAGCGGGCTCAAAATTGCCCTTCCATTGTTCCACGACTTGCAAACAACACCCGAAATTCCACAAATATACAAACTGTCCGTTGAACTGCCCCATCTTTTTTACTTATAATAAAAAACTGTCCGTTGAACTGCCCCATCTTTTTTACTTATAATAAAAAAGATTGTTTATATATATATATATATATATATATATATATATATATATATATATTATAAAGACATATAATTTGACCGTCGAGCGCTCACCTCTCCTCCATATTGCTTGCAACCATACTTCCAAGCCCATCCGACTGTTGTTCATACTTATGTATATATAAAAAAGTCTTATTTATAATAAAAAAGATTATGTATATATATATATATATATATATATATATATATATATATTGTGTGTGTGTGTGTGTGTGTAAGATCTTATTTCTAAGTATTCAATTATCAATTGTTAATGCTAAAACGAGATTTGAGGAGATCTCCCATTAATATGCATAAAACCAAAATTTACGGATGGTAATATTATCCCTTCCGAGTGTTAATTTCAAACATCATGGAATGTCATTTGCGTGTCCTTGGGTTGGCCTATTCATGAAATCTCCAATCCTTAATTCTGAAAATGAGTCCAACCGTCTGTTTCCCTATTCCATACTTATCCACTTTCCCAGAATTTCGCAAATATACAGACCAACCGCTGAACTGCCCCATCATGCTCTCTTCTGTTTTACACATTTTGCAGTAAAAAATTCCGAGACATAAAATTTGATCGGCGGACACTCACCTCTCCTGAGTATCCCCCGTAACCCTATTTTGAATCCCATCCAACCACTTTTCATACCTTTCCATTCCTTTCTTTCTCTTCCTCGTCTTCGTCACCTTCACACTTGTCTATAATAAAAAAAGTTTATATATATCTTGTTTCTAAATATGCAATTAGTGAGCTTTAATTCTAACAGCTCACCGTGCAGGAACCATATACATTGTCATTGATGAGCGAAAGGCTCAAGGAGATCTCCTATTAATATGCATTAAACCAAGATTTGTGAAGGGTTATATTATCCCTTCCAAGTGCTGATTTCAAAATCATGGAATGTCGTTCGCACCTCGTCGGGTTGGAACATTCACGAAACCTCTAATCCTTAATTTCTCTTTGTCGTACCCACCACCTTCACACTTCTAAATATGCAATAAGTAAGATTTACTGCTAACAACTCATCATGCAACACCCATAGATATTTTCATTAATGAGCGAAAGGCTCGAGGATCTTTCCCATTCATAAGCATTGAACCAACATTTGCGGAGGGTTTGTAATGTTCTTGACTTGGCTAGTCTAGGAAACACTGCTAATGTGTGTGTAGGATCAAATGTTTACAACATATAAATGATCATACAAATAATAAACGCGACAAAGGACTGCAAAGTTTGTATTATGATATCTCTGTGGATTACAAAATGGTCGAATGTGGCTGAATAACTGACAATACTCAACTAGATCAACATACAAAGGATCTTATCCGGAATATAAATAAGCACTGCGGTTGAATAAAATAACAACACTCGGCTAGATCAAAAGACAAAAGGATCTTAGCCGGAATACAAATAAGCAACTAAAAGATAATACCCAGAATATGGGAGCACTGTGGAATCAATGAAGAATGATGGAAGACCTGGATGATCTTCCCAGTGACTAGGGTGTGTCTTTCAACATCGAAATCAGCCAACTGGTGTCTTCCTCCTGGAATACACTAAACTATCTCTCCTGAGATGTGCCTCTTCTCCTCAATGACAAGTCATAATCTGCATAATAAATGAATTAGGTCGTTGACCCTTCCTTTATAGCTTTCCAAAACCCTAATTCATTGTTGACTTCTATTTTTAGCTCATAATAACTTAAAAACACTTTTAACCCTTTTTTAGCTCAATGTCACTTTCCGAATATAACACATGTGACTGGAGTGACCTCTAATAACCCTGTTTACCCCTCTTTGGCCCTAGCTATAGTCTAATGGGACAGTTTAGACCATTAAGCCTCCTCTTTGGAGCTCCTATTAGGAAAGGGACATTACAGTCCTCCCTTCTCGAAATTGCTTGTCCTCAAGCAATACCAGTCCAGGGTGTTGCAACACCTGCTCGCTCTCCCAAGTAGCATCCTCTACTAGAATCCCTCTCCATCTGATCAAACACTCTCTGATGACCCTGCTCCTCAGTTTCTGCTCCTAGAACTCCAAAACCTCCTCCGGAACTAACTCCAACTGTCCCTTCTCATCCAACAGGGGAAGCTCCTCTGATGTGCTAATGAATTGTCCCACTATCTTTTTGAGGCAAGACACATGGAACACGTTATGAATCTTGCTCCGCTCTAAAATATCTAACTCGTAAGCAACCTCGCCTACTCGTAAGCATGATCTTATAAGGACCATAAAATCTGGGTTTGAGCTTCTCAGCCCCACTCTTCTTCAGAGATGACTGTCTGTAGGGTTGGAGTCTCAAGAAAACCAAATCTCCAACCTCAAAGTTGCGCTCTATCCTGTGCCTGTCTGCCCTTATCTTCTGTTGGTTTTGTGTCATCTACAGGTTCTCTTTCAACAACTTGAGAATCTCCTGACTCTCTATGATCCAATCCTTGGCCTTGGGAGCTCTGCTCTCCCTGAAGACCAAGTCTACCAAAGTGGGAGCATCATATCCGTACAATTCTTAGAAGGGTGTCATACCAATGGACATGTGGAAGTTGGTGTTGTAACAATGTTCTCCTAAATGTAACCACTTTACCCACGTTCTTTGCTATCCTCCTACATAGTTCCTCAAATACTCTTCAACCCTCTTGTTGACAATCTCAATCTGCCCATCTCTCTGAGGGTGATAGTTGGTGCTAGGTGTCAACTCTGTCCCCACCAACTGAAACAACTCTCTCTAAAATGTCCCTATGAACCGACTGTCCCTGTCACTGACGATGTTCTTCGGCAACCCATGAAGTCTGAAGACCTCCTTGAAGAAAAGCTCGGCTACCTTAACTGTGTTGTACTCTGTCAGTATAGCATAGAAGTGAGAAAACTTGGTCAATCTGTTGACCACTACATAGATACAGTCCTTACCTTGGAACTTGGGTAGACCCGTGATGAAGTCCATAGATATACTATCCCATTTCTGCTCTGGAATGGGGAGTGGCTGAAGTAGCCCTGCTGGAAGAGCATGCTCTGACTTGTTCTGCTGGCAATTCACACACTCACTAACATGTCTCATAACATCCTGTTTGAGGCCCTTCCATGAGAACCTCTCTCTGATCTGTCTGTAGGTTTTGAAAAACCCCTGATGGCCTGCTAGAGGTGAATCATGAACTGTAGTGAGGATGTTCTTCTTAAGCCCTGAATCTCACACCAAGTAGACTCTATCCTTGTAAAATATGACATCGTCAATGACCCTATACTGGTCATCCTTTATCTGCCCATCCATCACCTCACAAGCGAACTTGTTCTTGGAATATTCCACTAACAAGTGGGATTTCCAATCTGCTGAAATCTCCATCAAAGAACATGCCGCAGGTCTCCTTGATAGTGCATTGGCCACAATGTTCTTCTTCCCCTTGACATACTCTATGTCAAAGTCAAATTCATGTACCTTCGTCACCCATTTCTGTTGGCACTCACTAAGGTCCTTCTGCTCAAGGAAATACTTCAAACTGTTGTGATCGATCTTGACCACGAATTTTCTACCCACCAAATATTGTCTAAACTTGGTCAAGGCATGCATGATTGCCAACATTTCCTTGTCATAAATGGAGTACAACCTCTCAGGTTGACTAATCTTTCGACTCTCAAATACAATGGGGTGTCCTCCCTGCATCAAAACTACACCGATACCTTCGTTGGATGCGTCACACTCTAGTACAAATGGCAAGGTGAAGTCCGGTAGTGCCAACACTGGACAAGTGCCCATGACTTCCTTCATGTGATCAAAGTCTTCCTGTGATTTATTAGTCCATATGAAGGCCCCATGCTTGGTAAGATCTGTCAGCGATGCTCCAAGATGAGAAAAACCCCGGACGAACCACCTGTAATAGTTGCACATCCCGAAGAAGCTCCTCAATTCTGTCACATTCTTGGGCGTCGGCCAATCCAGAATGGCCCTGATCTTCTCTTGGTGCACCTGTACCCCCTGTGCACTGATGATGTGGCCTAAGTAAAGTATCTCTGTCATACCAAACTTGCACTTGGACTCTTTGGCATATAATGACTGTGCCTCCATGATGCTCAATACCTCATCCAAGTGCCTCATATGCTCTTTCCATGACCAGCTATAGATCAAGATGTTGTCGAAGAAAACTAAGACTGATTTCCTTAACTGGTCCCTGAATATATGGTTCATGCAAGACTAGAATGTAGTGGGTTCATTGGTTAGCCCAAATGGCATAACCAAGAACTTGAAGTGTCCAAAATGACATCGAAATGTCGTCTTCTCTATGTCCTTCTCTCGGATGTTGATTTGATGATATCTAGAGCGTAGAACAATTTTTTAGAAGAAAATTGCCCCATGCAGTTCATCCATCAAATTGTCAATGCATGGGATAGGGTATTGGTTCTTGATGGTTTTCTTGTTCAAGGCTCAGTAATCAATGCACATCCTCATGGTGCCATCCTTCTTCAAAACTAAGACAACTGAAGAAGAAAATGGGTTGTTGCTCAGTCTGATGTGTCCCATCGCCAACAATTCCTTGATTGCCTTCTCTATCTCATCCTTGAAACTCCTAGGATGACGATAGGGGGGGGTGATCATAGGTTTGGCCCCCTCCTCCAACTCAATGGTGTGCTCAAACCCCCTGTCAGCTGGTCCCCCTAGTGGAATTGCCTCAAAGACCTGCTAATGTCATCCCAATAAATTCTTGATCTCTGTGTGATATTGTTGTCGACCTTCTGAATCCTTCTGAGTAATGATCAAGCATTTTGCAGCATATGCTACCTCCCCATGTCTGAATATCCTCTCCATCCTCTTGGCTGAAACTGTCTTGGGTGCTCTTATCAACATACCTCTTAGAACAACCTTCTTCCCATCCTGATCTCTGAATCCCATTTCCAAGGTTTGGTGGTTGGTAGTGATTTTCCCAAGGTAATCATCCACTAAACTCCTAACACCACATCTGTGTTCGATAGGTCAGCCACATAAAATGTGTCTCTCATTGTGTAGTTGCCTAACTTCATCTCTAAGTTTGGAACTCTGTCTAGACACTCCACTGTGTGGCCATCTACTACCGCAACAACAAACCCCTCAAACTCCTCTATCTGAAGTGCCCGTCTCGATATTAGTGAAGCGTCGATGAATTTGTGGGTGACCCCACCATTTATCAGGGTCATTGCCCATTGCCACTGAATAATCCCTCTAATACAGAGGGTATCATACCTGGGGACACCAGAAAGGGTCGCTATGACACCTCCCTTTGTTGGTTTCCTCTTGTTAGCCTATTCTAGCATTTGTGGGACTACTGGAGGATGGGCTTCTGTCAGTGTTGGTGGTCTATGGGGAGGCTACTCCTCTGTTGGTGCTGAATCCTCCTCTGAACTAGTGGATCCACTATCCTACTCCTCCTCCTAACTGTCCATGCTGTCTGTTGCTACCTCAATATAATAAATCTCTCCTTTTCCCATGCACCTATGGCCTAGGACCCAAGGATCTCTGCAACTGAAGAAAATCTTCTTCCTTATAATATCTCGCCTAGTCTCATCATCCAACTTCTCATTTCCCTTCCATTCTCTCTGGAATGGCTTCTTGTCTTGATCCCTCTAGGGCACAAATGGTTTGGAGAAATTTTTAGTCTTTGGCATTGAGTCTTCCAGATCTCGAGTGTGAAGGATGGCATCCTGCAAAGTGGGAGGCTTGTATTCCTTCACCCATCCTCTCAAAGGCTCTGTGAGTCCTTCTGTGAATAGCATGATCATCCTGGGCTCTGATATATCTATCACTACCACGACTACCCGTTGAAACTCTGTGATGAGCGCCTCTGTTGTGCTAGTTTGTCTCAACTGGGCTAGATCCCTGAAGTGTATCTCAGTATCCTTCCTGTCAAACCTGTCACGTTCAATAGCAGCCCACGATCTTTCTAACTCAGCCCTATTGGTCGTTGTTTGCAGAATAGTATTAAATAAGTTTAGGGCAATGTTGGTTTGATCCTGAAGACCAAGTTCTACGTTTGGTTGTCTACCACTAAGGATTGTCATGGGTGATAGGGTTTTAAAGGTTTGTAAATGGTTTTTTATCAATTGGTTACTTCAAATTTTTGGAGATGATGTTAATGAGAACAGCTTTAAAATCTAAAACAGTGATGTAAAAACACATTCAAGGCCGTTTCCTGGTTTTGTAACAATTTTGAAATTGTAAACGATGAAAAACAATACAGAGAAATATAAGGCTTTTATCTAGAAAGAATCTTATATTTCAATTAACAATGATGAAAGAAAAACAATATTTCTAAAATAATTAAATATTAAGGAACAGAAGGTTTACAGGTCTTAAAATCACTAAAGTAATTTCAGAGGAAAGACTGTAAAACATTCAACATCCAAACCAATCTGAAACAATAAACAACAATGTATATAACTTCAAATTGATTTACTTGTTAGAAACACACATTAGGAAGAAGATTTAACAAAGCCTGATAAACGGAGGAAGAAACATAGTCACAAAATTGCAGGATTCAAAATCTTGTCTGCGGTTTATATTCCGATGAACTTCAAAGCTGATATTACAAAAATTGGCCTTCTCCAAAATTTCTGAAGCCTATGTTCAGCCTTTTGAAACTATATTTATACCTTTACTATCAAAGTTTTTTGTTGGTAACTAACCAACTTCCTAATATTACGGTTACATAGACTAATGTCAACCATTTACAATTTCTTTCAAAATTCTAAAACCAATAAAATATTTACAAAGTTTTAAATTTGCGTTGAAAAACTTTCTTTATCTGTTTCAACGCATTGAACATATTTCTCTAAAAAGTTTACCAAGACCTTAGGAGCCTCAGGTACTTCATTTTCTTCAAAAGAGAAAAAACTTTTTTGTAAACCTGGTAACTGGTTTGCTATTCTTTTCTCTGTGAATTTAACTTTTTCCAACTTTGAACTTGAAGCTATCATCCACTTGTCTATTTCTGCAATATTGACAATTTTAATACTTGAGATTTCTGCTTTCTTTTCTTCGAGTTCTTCTTTTGATTTCAGTTGATACCTGGTAATGTTGACTTCACCTAATAACTCGGAAAAATCATCTGTCCCGATATTTACTGAATCTTTTTCAATAAGATTGAAGATCTTTTGACAATCTTCATTG
>ML779925.1:247803-273854 GCA_009831015.1 Picea engelmannii | reverse complement strand
TGAAGGGATTTCATCTCTGGTTATTGGCTCTAGGTCACTTACATATAGAACTCCTTCATGAGGGGTTCCGAAAGTAGATTGTAGTGGGGTCAATGCTGTAATAGGACTGCCCAGTTCCTTTGAAGTTGTTCCTCCAACATTTTCTGGAATATCATCGAGTACTATTGGGCTTGTTTCTATTCATGTTCCCTTTTCTGTCTATGTTTATTTGGTTTGAGAACCCTCTGTATTCTGAGGAGGTATTTCAGAATCTTTTGATTTATCTTTATCACCTGACTTATCCTGAATAATGGTTTCAAATCCCGGAGGAATTGTTTCTTTCTCTGGCAATGAAGTTGACACTTCACCTTGTAAAATCTTTGGCAGACAACATCGTCTATTTCTTTGAAAAGATGCAAACTCCACCTGTGCTTCAGGTGACAAGGTTTTCACTCTGTTTTGTACTTCTTCATAAGACTGAGCATTTTTGAAAACATCATCATAAACTGAAATTTCATGTTCATATGATTTTAAATTACATTGTGTGCAATGTCGACTGATTATTTGGTAAGGGTCGTGTTTCCTGTGCTCTATGTCTGCTAATTTCACTTCATCCATTGATTCAGCTTCTGCCTTAGAATAGCCTATGTTTAATAAAACGAATTTTCCGATATAAACAGGAAAAGATGGCCATGCTTTTTTCTGCTGAGCTTTTAGTTCTAACCCAATACCACCATTGACTAGTTGATAAGCCACTTCTCTGCATATTAACCTGTCTGGTAAAATTTTTGGGAGTGCGTGAGGTGGAATAGAACAGCCATAAACCCTCACATGGGAAAAATTTTCCTCAATGAACCAGTCAGCAACTGACTTGAGGTTTTCTATGATGGTATTAGAAATACGAGGAGGTTTGCATCCAAAGAATATTTTGTGCAGAGGGATAATTACACAATGACAAACCTCATAGAAAATATTTTTTGCATTTTCTTCCCAGAGAGTTGAATGGTACTTATGAACAGGCTCTGGGCAAGACACAGTCCAACTCCAATTCATTAATGGGAAAGGAGTCATAAAACAAATGGCATCCATGATATAAGCTAACATATAAAAAGACACTGGTTGTCCTTTTGACCTAGCTGCTTTGTAATTTATAACCTCTGATGCAAGGTTATCTGACAAAATTTTATGCCAATTAAAACTGCGTCCCTCTGAAACTTCCTCTAAGAAAGGTGTCCAATCTGCATGAAAATGACAAGGATCCTTTCTTCCAAAGAGTCTACACAACATCATTGCTACATAAACCATATATTCATTTAATGCAGCTGAAGCATAAATTCCATGTAAATAAGCCCTAAACTTGTTTTCATCTCTGGCCCATCCTCTTATCATGTTAGGGTATGTTTGGCCACCTTCAACGCACTCTTTTCTTTGAAATGCAGCTACAAACTCAGAATTAAAATTGTGCCTATAATTAGGCGAGAGCTTATACATTACTTGAATATGTTCATGCCTAAATGAGCCGATGACAGCTCCTTGTTCGTTCAGAATACTTCTGGTCGGGACATCTACTTTATCCAGAGCCCAGGCGATCATATCAGTATATGACACGAGTCTCGAACGTGCAGCCACCTTATGAAGCTCAGTCTCGGCAATATCTCGGAGGTGATTTTCCGCATCAGGGTCCGCATATTTAAGCTCATCCTCCAGTTTTTCTGCAATTCCAGCCCATGATTTGACAGAGTGTACCCCAGATGCAGTGGTATCGGAAATAATATCACCTTCTAGTTGCTCTTCATTTTTCTTCGAAGCCTTTTTGGGTGCCATAGCTCTGTGTTCACTTGAAAACCTATAACTGAGAGGAATTTAGCTTTGAAATGATAATGTAGACGTTTCAGAAATTTATTTCGAATATATCATAAAAGCATTGAGATTTGTACCTCTATTATGAAATCAAGGATCTTAAATGCAAAAGATATTTCCAAAGATATGCAATTAAAATTTGTACTTATACTTTCTCGGTGTTTTCAAATATAATAGAAATTTACCAAATGGACAATTGCCGCCTTAAAGATCATTCATAAAAGGTTTAATTTTAAACCTTGTTTATAAGAATGATTAATTAGTGTTAATCTTGAATTAAATTTGAAAATCTGTTTATCGGAGTTTCAGAATTTTTTATGTCGAGGAAAAATGTGATCAGAGAACCCCGATTGCCGAAAACGCGATGTATTATTTAAGTTAAAACGTTTTTATTATCTTAATTAATCCAGATTAAACCTTTTAGGGATTTCATTAATCGGAAAATCGGGTGTCGGGAAATCGGGAAATTTGATGACATGAAATCTGTTTATCACAAAACCGCGAATCCCGATTTCGCGATGTAATTATTTAATTCTTAATCATGTTTAACGGTAATTAGATTAATTCAAAACTTCACTTAAGTATTAAATGTATCCCGAAATCGGGAAATCGGGAAATGCGATGACAAGGTTCTTTGTTCTGACAAAATCGCGATGTGATTAACTTAATATTTAAACCCTTATTAATTCTGAATTAATTAAATTACGTTTTAATTGAATTTTTAAAGTATCGGGAAATCGGGAATCGGGATTTCGCAATTCAATTTGCATTAAACATTTGTTCATGCAAAACTCTGAATCCCGATATTCCGATTTAAATTGAAATTCCTTAAAATTTAAAGTACTGCCCATTTAATAAATCGTTTTAAAACAGTGTTGAAAACCTTATGTTCATTTAGATTTTTATCATTTTTTGTCCAAAAATAAACCAAAAAAGGCATCACAAATTCATTGGTGATGAAATTTTTACTTTAGGAAATTTGAAAAAATACAAAGACTCAAAAATACAAATCTTTTATCTTTAAAAATAAAAGATTCAAGGTCAGTTTCAACAGACAAGAAGAGAAAAAAAAATGTGGGACAGGTGGAAGAGCTTAAAATTGAGAGTGAGAACATGGAACTTGAGCATGATCTGGATAGCGTATTCTACAACCTTGATCAGGCCAGAGACGTGATCCAACATAGTCGTCTATTGGACATAGCTGATACCGAAAATTTTGACGAAGATGAATCCTTTGTGTTCCAGAGCCCTTTTTTTGACAGCGAGTCCAAAAAATTAATTATTTAAAAAAAAGATGTAAAAAATAACAAAGGAAAATCTCATTCAGAGGTTAACCTTGCGAACATGCGGCCGTCCCAAATCTGTCGACTTCACATAGCGACCGCAGATGCTCTTGATGATTTCATTTCTTGCCAGTTCTTTGGCAATAGCCTTGCCTGCCACCCCTGCATCCAAGTTAAAAGGATCCTCCAACCTCCTCGCATCGTGTAGAGGATATGTGGAGAATAATATCAAGAAAAGAATGGACCTGCTTGCTGAGTCATGGGAAACATCACAAACCATGGCTTCCCTTGGAACGAGGGAAGATAATTTGCTCAAACATTTGCAGGTGGAATTAAAAAATGAAGAATGTTTCTATTTATACATGGTCCTTTCTTTTGGCACCATTGTCAACAACATGACAGAAACGAGAAGAAGACAACAAGATCTCCCATCCAAAAACCGGATCAGTCAACTAAATGCATGCTTGAAAGAAAAAGTGAAGAACCTGTATCTCATTGTCTAGTCATGTGAACAAGCCATATCAAAGAAAGAAAAATTATTCACAAAGATGACCAAAATAGACTTAGCTAGAAGGACCAACGACTTCCAAGACCCCAACTTAATCGTCAACTCTTTTCCCTTAACTAAGCAAGCCTTCTATAAACATGTTGATATTTTTAAGGCATTGTCTTTGGAAAAGTTTTACAACATCCTTGAATATGGTGAAGATGACATCGACAACTAGCTAGTCAACTATTCGGTACATAATGAACAAATTGATCATGCTGTGCATAATCTTTCTGTCGATCTAAGGGAATTAGAAAATGAACTTTTCAACATAAAAATTTAGAATAATATCAACGTCGCCATGTTGAGAAGCTACATTGAAGAATGGCTCGAGAGGGAATTGAAGCAGGTTGTCGACGAAAGGCAACAAGCAGTTGCCACGATTCGAGTATTTGTCAACGACATCAATAAAAAGGCATCAACAAGAAAATAGCAAAAGGGGTGATAAGTACCATCACTGTAAGTCTATACTGATCACATCCTTCTTTCTTTATCAATCCAGTTATTCCACTTTTTTAAATAGAAATGTCTAGCCAAAGACTGATACCTTTCAATTTATTCTTTTCAGGTATTACACTCTACTACCACCCACTTCTTCTTTCCACGGTCCTATTTATTGTACATATTTCTCTTATGGTTTGCGGGAGCCCCAATCCCAGTCTATATGACAAACACATTTAAATTTCCAGGAATATGTAAGATACAATATTATTTTTTGATATATTTCAAATAAAACTGTTTTTTATCTCCTTTTATATATATGTCCTCATAAATTTTTATCTTCCACTATGTTGAATGTCAAAAAATTGTGTTTATTTAATTTTAATATAACTTTTTTTGTGCTGGCACATATAGAGACAAAATAGACAAAAATTTTGAACATAGCAAAATAGATTATATAGTTTCAAAAAATAAATGGGACTCTAGGGGCCACATGTCATTTACTGCATGGATACCACATGTGCTTCATGTTGCTTTCCACATCTTCGTTGCAGTTTCCATTTGCCTCTGCTACTTTTTCCCCATCCCTATGCATTTATTCCCAATTCAACCCGGCAAGGACTACGCTACCATGCATCACGTGTTACAATATATGTTAAATTTATTATTTATAATAAAGGTTTAGTTACTAGTTTGTAATGTTTTTTTAAATAAATGTATTACATGATACTTTTTAGTTTGGTTTACGATTATCAAATCTATAATTTATCAACCCAAAAAATTAATCTTATTGATCATACTTAAATTAAATTTGTTGATTAATAAAAAATATTAAATTAAAAAATTAGTGATTAGTGATTTTATGTATAATCAAATATGATCAAATAAATATTTATGGATAAAAATTAATCTTATTTATCATACTTAAATTGAATATGTTGGTTAATGAAAAATATTAAATTAAAAAAATTAATGAATAATGATTTTATGAATAATCAAATATGTTCAAATAAATACTTATGGATATTATTTTCATTGGAGACAAAATTCATCATCAAAATTATTATGATAAAGGGACAAAATCTAGAATTGTGTGGCATATTAGTCTAGATTACCATATGATAGATTACCATATAATTGATACTATCAAAAAAATTGGTGGACAAAAATATCCTTGCTTGATTATGGATGATTATCTTTATAAAGATGACGAGCCAAGCATTTCAGAAACCAACTTGTTATGGAATGTAGGGTGCTAAGACCTTCTTCTTTAAAAATATCATTTTCTTAATCACCATGGGGATTAAATTGGCTTCATTAGGAAGAGTTAAATACAAAAATTTATCCATACCCTACTTTAGATTAGTACACATCCAAGTTAACCAAAGTGTTAATAATTGAATTTCTCTTATATCGAATGTGAAATGTATGTATATTTGGAAAATGTTGGACTATGCAATAAATTCTTTGTAGAAGAGATAGTGATTGCCAATTTGTTGAAGAGTACCAATTGCATTTCCCTCTAAACATATGTTGCAATTTTGAACTATAAACTATGAGTGACTATCAATAATTAGGGAATTAATATGAAGCAACAAGGTTTAAGTTTGTTGCCATGACAAAGCACAAAATTTTCAGCATGATTATTTGTTGATATTCCTATTCCTATTGAATGGCATAACCTCTCTCATTTCTTATCATGTCTTTGAAATTAACACAATGTGGATTACCCCATGATGCAACATTGAAATTGAGTTTAAGAAAATGGGTTAAATGAGGTGTCCACCTTACAGTGCAGTCCACAATTGTACAATTAGAACCTAAGTATTGGTTAAACATTTAAGTTGAGATTCCCAAAATTCTAAATTAGTTTCTTGTTAGTCAACCCCCTTGAAATTTGTAGAAGAGCTTTAATCTGTAAACTATTGTGGATATTCCACTAGAACAACTTGTCGCAACAGATCTTCTATTATGCTAAAATATTTTATTATGCAAGTTTATTTCCTTAGATCTCATATTTATTATAACTAGCTTAATGCTTGCAAAGGTCTTAGTGTGTAGAACAATGTCAAGGGGTTGAAAACTATGCTTGCAAATTTTTTATCCCAAAAATTGTCGTTTGATGCCTCTAAATGGTTATGGAAGGTTTCAAACCCCAACTCCAAACTGGGACCTACCACTAAAATGGGCCCTACAAGCCAATTCCTCTAAATTTTCCACCTAGAAAGTACCAAGATAGATGACAAATTATAAAATGATCCAATCTGAATCAATGTCTTCACAAAAATGAATTCAAAGATTTCTTTAATTATTTTCTTCTATATGATGCAAAGAAGATGACACTTATCCCCAAAGATCCATTTATTTCTTTATAACCATAAATTTCATGTGACTAAGCCTAGTGTCATCCCCGACAATTGATTTCTTAGTTGCAATGAAAATGAACCTTGAGGTCATATATAGTTGAAGAACACCGTATCTTATTTGTGTGGAATGCTCAACCTCATCCCAATCACAAATAACAGGGCTAGATGACACAAGATTAATAAGTGATATAGTATCTTAAATATGATAAAGCACATTACAAATTGTGTTTAACCTCATTTTCTAAAGTTATTCCATGTGAGATTTCATTTTTAAATTTGAAATTAGAGGAAAGTTGAGATTTTTTTTCACAAACACTAATGAATATTTATTAATCAAAAAAATTATAACTGAAGCTCACGATGAGGTAGTACATATTAGGTTGTTCGCTGTCAAAAGGATGTTCAAAAAATACGTATAGATTAACTATGTCTACCCAAAGCATGTGGCCTTCAAAAAGATGTAAAAAAATATAGAATAGTTATGTTCCTATTGTCTTAATTAACATGAGAAAATATAGATGTTAGAACTAACATGAAAAAACAACATACACTATTTTGAGAGTAAGCATTCAAGATCTAACAGGAGATTGAAAGAAATATTGTCTTTGAAAGACTTCCCCAGTGTTGCTCCACGTAATTTTTCATTCATTCAGTTCGTTGCTCATCGTTGGAGCTGCGAGGAGGGGCCAATTGAAGTTGAAGCCACGAGGGGCCAGGTAGCCTAGAAGATAGAAAAGTTGCATGATTGGCTACAAGTGGCTTTACATGGTCCCAAGACATTGCACCATGAGCTTCTTCCAACACATCCAGTCATTGATTTCAATGGTGAAGAATTCCCATAACAATGTCATATTTTAACGAAGTGTTTTTCTCCTATTTGCTAGAGGCTTCCCTATGCTAGGGAAAGGAGGATGACAAAGCTAAAACAAAATCTTTCAACCACTAGAGCAAGAGATGACATTTCAATTGATCTTGTGAGTGCACGAGAACAGAGTCTAATAACAAGAGAACTGACCCAAAGGAGGTTCGTAATCCACAATAATCCTCAAAGGGAGGTGAAGCCTCGAAAACTAGAGTCCCTAGGTGTAAATTGGAGAAACCCAGACCGCTAGAAGTGGATGCCCAAAGGCAAGAAGACACGAGAGACAAGCATCAAGCTGCCAACCTGAACTATGAAAATCCATGAGCGAAGGAGGATGAAATATCCCACCACTTTGTCATGGTTTGCCATCTTTGCATTCATAAGGCACTGTGGGAAGAAGATGGGTCATGCAAGACATAAATGTTAGTGGTATTAGTGTTGTATGGGCCTTTAAGGCTGAGATCTTGATGTGAGTCACCATTTGTGACGTGTTGAATGGATTATGACCCTGAGATAATATAAAGACACCCCCCCTTTTTAAATTATAAATATATGGAACAAGGGGAGAGGGAACCATGAATTCATGGAATGGCTTGGTCATAACATGTTGAGTTGATGAATAGAACCCTTACGATACATTAAGTAGTTCTATTGGCCCTTTCATTTACTGATCCATTATGTTCACAGAGTATGCGAAACCATTGGACTACATATTCAAATTTCTTGCAAAGCGTTCTAATCCTAGTGATAATGACCATGAGGTGAAGGTTAGAGGGAGAGGTCCTTGAAACCATGTGTTTAATGATCATTCTAGAGTCCCCCTAGGACTTTGATCTATTTAATTTGCAAACTCATAGCTACCTTGAGACCCTCGTAAAATGAATAATCTTTCGCCTTATTATTAGTGAGAGTTCCATGACTCCATTCATTAGAGGATTCGATGGTTCCCCCGAGGCTGAGAATAACCCCTCCTACACCTACCTCCCTGGGGGAAAGTTGAGATTTTTGACCAATAATTAGTAATCCATATATTTGACCAAAAATTGTGTTTAGCACCAATTTGTATGTGTTCAATCATCATTTTGTTAGCTTGAGAGACTACAAAATACTATGTACTTTTTTCCCATTTAACATTGATAATGCCCTCTTTAAAAGGAACTTGTCACTTTTGTAACTTAATCCAAATGGATCTAGTATGGCATGACAAAATCTCATCATGACATCAAAATTAAACTTAATAGCACCTAAATCACCATAGAATTTCGTGCTCCAAAATCAATGAATTTTAAGTGTTGAAAATACGTTATCTGAAACACATAATCATTAGAAAGCCATGCTAGAATTAAAAGGTGGGAATTAGTTCCATGAATATTCCTAGAACAAAGTTGGGGAACCATCCCCAATATCCCAAACATTGTTTACATGAACAAACTACATATTACATTTGATCTTATTCCATAGGTGGGAACTTGTAAGAAATTGCAAAGCTTTGGGTAGGTATTCCCATGAACTATTATCTATGTACTTACCTTTCCAAATCATGGCCCAAATGGAAGTTTCCTTATGGGCCCATGTCCAAAGTAAATTGGTTGCTAAAGCTAGGGATTTCATGCACCTTGGGTCCAATCACCCCAAAGATTTAAGAGTGTATACTTTCTTCCATTCTACTCATGACCATTTAGAGTCATGTTGTAGACCACCCCATAAAAAAAGGTTATTTGAGTGACATTAATTATTTTATAATTAGATGGGGAGTAGATAAGACAAGAACAAATAGATAAGTATCGCTTGGAGCATTGATTTGAGAAGAGTAATTCAAATAACTAAATAACAAGTGATAAACCTTAAAATGATCAATTTTGAATTCTTTTAACTTTATTTATTGTGTCATCCCAATTAATTGGTCTCCTTTTCTACAACAATTATATATTCGATATATTTGATTTGTTATGTTAACATTTTTTTTTAGTTTGTTTATGATTTGTGGGACTAACTTGTGGTCATTTGTGGGATTAACTTGTGGTCTAAGAAACTGTGATCCAGGAAACTCTAAATCATCAAAATCACCTAGTGATCGCACTCGGCTTGGGTCACATCAATACTTAACATGGTTGGATTTTAGATGTCTTATCCCGACTAGTCGAGTTTCAAACCTAGATTGTCTTACAAAACAAAACCACTCAAAACCAATCAAACTAACAAAATTTAACATCTATTATGTTAACATTTAAGAAACATAAAAATTACACATATTTTCTAAACTTTCCCTATTATATGGTCTCACTTAATTAACTTTTCTTTCTACAACAATCATATATATTAATATTAACGAAACATAAAAATTGCAAAGCATTGAATTTGAAAGCAAGTATTCAAAGTGCCAGATAAATGTCATGTTTCCCTTGGTGAGAGAGATCCTTGCATATGTACGAATATAGATCTCACCCAATGTAATAGAAAATATAGAAAACTATATTATTATATTTAATGTGAAAATAAATAAGATGCAAAAATATAACGAAAAATTAAACTAGTATTCAACCATTTCAAATTAATAAGAAATTTATATTCAAAGACTTTTTATTCTTTAAACATTTAATAAAAAACAAAAAGTTTATACGTAAAGATTTTTACACTCAGAAATTTATATTTAAGGATTTTGTATTTCTTTAGAACATTTGATTAAAAAAACTAAAAGTTTATATGTAAAGATTTTTATACTCAAAAATTTATATTTAAGGATTTTGTATTTCTTTTAAACATTTAATGAAAAAAAACTATGTAAAAAAAATTTTAATCCCTCTATTTTTATACGAAGAAGTTTATATTTAAAGTTTTTTAATTTCTTTTAAATATTTAATTAACAAAATTATACATAAAAAAAATTAATCCCTCTATTTTTTATACGAAGAAGTTTATATTTAAAGATTTTTTATTTCTTTTAAACATTTAATTAAAAAAACAATACATAAAAACATTTTAATGCTTATAATAAAACTAAGATAAAATGAATCATGAAAACATGATATTCCTTTCATTTTTTTATTGATTTCTTTCACCTTGCACCTTTGAAAGAGGCTTGCTTTTTAGATGCTCTCTTTTAATTCCTTGCCTTCTTCTGTGTATGAGCAATGACTATGGCGTTGCAGGGCTGCCCTGGGGTTTTGTTGGTATGTTATAATTTCAGTCAAGATTATGTAAAAATACTGATATGTAAATCAAATCTGTAAACATGTCCATGGGCCTATAGCTCAGTGGTAGAGCATTTGACTGCAGATCAAGAGGTCACCGGTTCGAACCTGGTTGGGCCCTTTCCTTTTCAAAAACGACGTTGCTCACAAATAATAGTAAGCAACAGGTGATAATGAGAAGCAATACCACACCATCCCAAATGTTTATGCATTCTTTCTTTCATTGCTAGATTGAATGATCATGACTGTTGGAAGATAAGACAAGAAACTTTTCTGAAAGGTTTTTAAGGAAATCAGATAATTGTTTATAGTCTGATAATAAAAATGTTCAGTGCAGACTGCATAGCGCAGTGGATTAGCGGATTAGCGCGTTTGACTTCGAATCAAAAGGTCTGCCAGATTATGGCTAATCAACGCATTCTTACTATTTACTTGTTTAATGTATAACTGCCAGATTGCCCAGCCCTTGTACAAAGATAACACCCCATGTGCATGTCCGATAACACCCCATGCTCACCCTAGCTCTAATAATCTTTTCTACAAAGAAAACTTCCCTGCTACAACATGCATACCCCACCCTAAACAAGGAAAACCTCTCTATCATTTAAAAATAAATTATATAAACATGTGGATGTGCACACTTGCACATTTCTGATAACACCATGTGTACACTTGCACATTTCTGATAACACCATGTGGTCATCCTTAACGAGAAAATTATATGTTAATTTTTTGACATAAATTATCGATTGGGAGTTCGTAAACTTAGAGGTGCAAGCACAAGAAATTTCTGATAACACCATGTGGTTATCCTTATCGAGAAAATTATATGTTAATTTATTGACATAAATTATCGATTGGGAGTTCGTAAACTTAGAGGTGCAAGCACAAGAAATGCAGGATTAAAGCTCTAATCTATCTTATGCACAAAATGTCGGAAAG
This sequence comes from Picea engelmannii, assembly GCA_009831015.1. Taxonomy (NCBI): domain Eukaryota; kingdom Viridiplantae; phylum Streptophyta; class Pinopsida; order Pinales; family Pinaceae; genus Picea; species Picea engelmannii. Next base: position 262,383 of record ML779925.1, on the reverse strand, counting down.
AGCTAACACTAAGGATTATAACTTGTCACTAGACTATGGGACTCTAATGTTTATCAAATTCAACCACGATCTTTCATTACCAATAGACAATGTTTATGTGGTTTTGCTTATATAGCTTATTAGTTCTTGAGACTTCATAGGCTTTAATCCTATAGTGATTTAAGCATACAACCAACTTCAAATTTAAATGAAATCAAGCCAAAAGAAATTAACTCAACTAACACCACAGGATTGTAGCTCAACACTGGATTGCAAGGTTTACTAGATGCTATGGGACTCTAAATCACAATCTTTCACCATTTTAAGTGTTCATGTGATTTTCCGTGAGTAGTAAACGAATCTTCAATCTTCAGTTGCTTATTCTTGTAAGAATCCATACAAAAATTCATTAAACATGTTGCAGAAAAGTAAATGCCAGCAAGCACACTTCAAAATGAAATGAATGAAAGCAAAACAGAAATTGACAAGCTCAAATGAAATCAAATGAAAATTAACACCACACAATATAACTTAACATTGAATCACAAGATCATATCTCCCAAGTTATCCCTATATTCAATGGCTTATTGCTATAGTGGTTAGCTAAGCTACAAGAAAACCAAATCAAAGAAAACTAGATTAAAAAGACAATTAAGACAATCTGAAAATGACTTAGAAGCAAATGAAACCAAACTCAGAGACAATTCTTGAAGTGGACACAAATGACAACAACAATAAGAATGGAATCTACAGGAAATGCATAAAAGAATAATGAAGATATGCTTAGAATCTCATCTAGTAACTAGGGTCTACCCCCCTTGGCTTCCCTAGGAGTTAGCCTAGACGGAAGAGGTTCAAGTCAAAGTGACAACGTGGACTTTGAACCTAGGCATTGCGCCTCCAAGAACACACTAAGTGAGTAGGACTTAGCTCACGTTTGCAAGTGTGTATAAGGAAGACAACATCTGTCATGGATGCGGATGTTTCCAAGCACATTTATGCCTTTTATCTTTATTTTTATTGTTTTTTCTTCAAGAATCTAGTTAAGGGACACTGTGCTGGTGTGTTGACCAGTGGTGACAATGTTACCCACAAGAATTTCATGGAAATAAGAAGGTTGGCTCGTGATGAGACCCCCTTTCTCTTGGCTATGCCACTAAGAGCCAAAGCCACTACCCTAGCTTGGTGACCAATTGTTGGTAGTGTCATACCGCTACATGCCCATGGACCTAATAGGTTGGCTCGTGATGGGACCCCCTATCCTCTAACTAGGTCTTGTTTTATCATTTTTTATGGGTCCCCCTGTTTCTTGCTGAGAAGCATTTTACTTCTTTCTTGGGGATCCCTGGGCGAAGCATCTCGAGGTTTTATCCTTTGGCTTCTATCGTTTTCCAGCTACTTTTACCCTTTGGGCCTTTAGTCCCTTCTTCCCACAAGGTAAGGTACAACCCTTGAATATTTGTCCAACCCAATGCCCAGACCAGTGTAATGGGATGGATGAGTGAGAGAAATATGGAAAGTGGTAAGTATGGTGGGAGCAGACGATGGCTTCTCATAAATCCCCCCAGTGGCAACTCAAAACCTATGGGCACAAGCTTACTAGGGCATCTTGTCATTCCCCCAAATATGGTCAAGTGGATAGGTATAAGATCCAAGCACCTATTAGAAACAAAAAGAATTGAATGCACATATTCAAAGGTTTTGAGGATCAGAGTGACACATACCATGATACCCAGACTCATTACCTCATGGAGCAAGATCCATTTCTGCTACAGGACTAGGCCGGGGTGATGGATGTTGTTGTTGCTAAAAAAATGGAGGCACTAAAGAATGAAAAGATGGGCCCTCCAGGGCCATGATCGAGTCGATCTAGATCTCGATACTCCATGTCTAGGACCTGTGGGCCTCGAGACATAATCTTCTTAGTTATCCCTAAACCAAGGGATAACACCTTATACAAATTCTGGGCTGCTTTAGGTCATATAAGCTTGGATAGGCTGCTAGTAAATGGGTATAGCAGTGATTATGGCAGGAACAGTGTGGTTGTTAGTGTTTCTAAGCTAGATTAGTGTTAGTGTTGGTTAGTAAGAGCTTCAAGGAAGAGAGTTCGAAAGTTTGTTTTGATCGCATTCATCCACAAGAGGATATAAATCAATGCTTTTAGGGGCTTATGGAGTCAATAACAACAACAATATCACTTGGGAAATAAATCAATGATAATACTTGTCTAAGGAAAGAGGTAGATGCAAGAGGTTTTGGCACTTCAAAGCCTCAAGCTTCGAAGTCTTTAAGATAGGTTTTGCTAGACAATAGGCACTTCTAGGCCCTAGCGTACCTTCCTTCCTTAGGCTTTTTTTTGAAAATAATTAGTACTTAGAGTGAAGTTACTAGAGAGCTAGCACTTGGGGCTCTAGTAATCACTTCCAAAACAATGTATAATTGGCAAATTCAAGCTAGTAGAAAAGTTATAGGGAAAAAGAAGCACTTATGTTTCTCCTCTTGGGTTTAAACAAGCAATTTCATAATCTTTGACATGAAACAAGCAAATTTTACCACAAACACTCATTACATGAATAAAATGCAGATTTTCTACTTCACCAAGAATAATCAAGTCAAACCCTAGTTGAAGACCATTCCACCATGAAAAATGCCAAGATACACCACCATAAAGCTTCCCCAAGAGATGTGTACTAGTTTTTTCAGCCAATAACCCTTAAAGAGGGCGAAAATTTCAGTCCAACACTTGTGTGTGATGAGTTATGATGAAAAAATGAACTTATCTAGCCATATTTATATGGGAAATCCTAGCTAATTAATCCAAAAGTTGTGTCTTTTCATAAAATAGAGCCTACATGTCAAATTTCTCTTAAAATACAAAATTAAATCAATTTTCAAAATTAAAACCCTAAAGAGGGTGACGTCATCCTTCCTAGGGTGACGTTAGGCCTCTTCCATGAGACGTTGAGGTCATCTAGCAAAACGTTGGGCCTCCAAAGGCCCTCCTCCATGCCACACATGCCAAAACTGCATCCCAACATCTCTCAATGTCAAACCCTAGCCCTGGGTGATGTCATGGGGCTACTAGGGTGACGTCTAAGGTCTCTAAAGCCAACGTCCAAGTGGGGAAGGGTGGCCCCTCATTATTTAGGCCTACCAGGGCACCTCCAAAGAAAACGTCCTCTTTCTTCACTGTGCAAACTGGTAGTCATTGTCTTGCCCCAAGCATGGGGTCTTTGCATCCATCCTTCGGCTTCACGCCCTCATGAAGGTCCAAACTGATCATCTCCTCATGAATACGTGTCCACCAGGAAAAGTCCTATAAAGACAACAAGTAGGCCCTCCAGGGGTCCATGAATCACAAGTATCATAGCAAGTAAATCACATCCAATAATTAAATTACCCAAACATGTGCATCAAACCCCCCTTAACCCCAAACAAATGCTCAAAGACGTTATGTAATTTGACAAGTTAGGTTTGGAGAGGGTCTTAGGGTGTCCTATTAGGCTAATCCCTCTTAAGTTTGTGGTGTTTCCCAGGTGGATTCTAGTCCAAGTCATGAAAGTGTATGAGGTGGCATGGGGTAAATATTTGGGCATGGGGTGTGTTATCCCCTAGCCTAGGGATAACTAAGGAGATCACATCTTGAGGCCCATAGGTTCTAGACATGGAGTACCGATATCCAGACGACTTGAGCATGGTCCCAGATGGCCCCTCTTTTCTTCAATGTAGTCCATTCATCACCAGCATCAATATCCATCCCACCCGCCTAGTCCTGAAGTAGCAGTGGCTCTTGCTCCATGAGCTAATGAGTCTGGGTATCATGGTATGTATCACTCTGATTTTTGAAGTCCTTGAATATGTTGTATTGAATCCTTCTTCATTTCATGATGTTTTCTTTGAAATTATTCTCTTTGCCTCGTTTATACTTGGAAGGGTAACATGGTGCCCTAGTAAGTTGGTTTCTCTTTAGGATGGGTTGCTACTGGGTGGGTCTGTGAAAAGTCATCGTTCGTTCCCTCCATACTTACCACTTTCCATCCTTATTCCTTCCATCCCCCCATCCTTGTTTGGGCATTGGGATTGGCTACACTAGGAAGGGTTGTACCTTACCTTGTGGGAAGAAGGGGATAAATGCCTAGAGGGTAAAAGTAGCTGGCAAGAGTTAAAAGCCAATGTTGAAACCTTTGAGATGCTTCTCCCAGGGATCCCCATGAAAGTTGTGAAAAACTTCTCAATAAGAAAAGGGGACCCATAAGATACATAAACACTCAAGGTACTAGTTGATGGATAGGAGGTCTCATCACGAGCCAACCTATTATGACCATAGGCATGTAGCGGTATGACACTACCACCTATCTAGTCACCAAACTAGGGTAGTGGCTCTTGGTGGCATAACCAAGAGAAAGGGGGTCTCATTACGAACCAACCTTATCATTTCCATGAAATGTTTGTGGATATCGCTATCACCTCTGGTGATCAAGCTAGCACAGTGGCACTCAACTATTCCCTTAAAGCATAAAAGCAAAAGATCACAGGAAATAAAGCTAAGAATAAAAGGAAATGAATGGGCTAGGAAACAATTTCATTTATGACAAGGTGCAACTCGCCCTCTACAAAGGCACCCACATGTAAGACTTTACATTGCCCTATTATTACATGAACCCCATGCCCAAATACTTACCTTATGCCACCTCATACACTTACATGACTTGGATTAGATCCCACCTGGGAAACACCCCAAACATAAGAGAGGTTAGCCCAATAGGACACCCTGAGACCTTCTCCAAACCTAACTTGTCAAGTTGCATAACGTCTTTGAGCATTTGTTTGGGTTAAGGGGGGTTTGATGCACATGTTTAGGTAATTTGATTATTGGATGTGATTTACATGCTATAATCCCTGTGACTTATGAACCCCTGGAGGGCATACTTATTGTTACTACAAGACCTTGCTCGGTGGACAGGTAGACATGAGGGAATGATTAGCTTGGACCTTCATGGGGGTTTAAAGCCCACAGATGGATGCTGCAACCCCAGCCAAGGGTAAGAAGAAATTGAAGATTTGCACCGGGAAAAAGAAGGATGTTGCCTTCAGAGGCACCCTGGGATACCTAGACCCAGAGGGACCTTTCTCTACCACATGGGCATTGGCCCTTGAGGGCCCTAAACGTCACCATCATGACTGCAAACATCATCCAGAGCTACGGTTTTCATTTTGGAGGCATTTATGAGCCTGGTGGCACGTGTGGGCATCATCTGGGGCCTCTGGAGGCCAAGCGCCCTACATTTTAGGCTCAACGTTGCACCTTTAGGCCTCAACGTCACCCTTAAAGGTGTCTTTAGATGCTAATTAATTTTTATTATGTCAAAATTGAATTTTATTGTAAATTGGCTAGGTCGACCTTATTTTGACCGGAAAATTAATTAAAGATCAAAATTTTGTATAAATAAACATAAAGTACTCTCATTTTTACATCACAACTCACCTCTCACAAGAGGGAGGACTGAAATTTTCACCCTAAAGGGGTTATTGGCTGAAATTACCAAGGAACACTTGCTTGGAGGCTATTTTGGATGCATTTTGGATCTTTTAGACAAGTATAATCATTGTTGTCTCTCCAAGCTAATGTGTTGATATAATTGACTCCATAAACCCTAAAGGCACTAGTCTCTTGTCTCTCTTTTGTTCGAAGGTTGATCAAACACTCAAACACTATTCTCTTAAGCTATTACTAATGAAATCTAACACTAATTTATCCTAGATTGCTAACTTTCTTGCTGTTGTTATCATAGAAGCCCCTCCACAAGTCAATATCAAATTATACTTTCCATGTGGGTGTGAAATCCTAACACAAACCCACACAACCCATCACCAAGCCCATGAAGCCCCAACTTCATTCCAATGACGTTTTCACACAAACAAAAGTGCAGTGAGGTACCCACGACGATTCTCACATGCCCAACACCTAGGGTAATGTGAGAATACCTGTCTAAAGCTACAAAACATCAACATAGTGGCTCAAGAAAACTAGAGTCATGTTCGTATATTGTGGGATCCCTTTGGTCCACTCCTAACCATGTTTTGAAGAGGAGCATGGCTGTTTTTCCTCTTGCTATAATTTACTGCATTTCAAAGTATGTTTGTTTGTAATGGTCATTCAAGTGCACCTAGTAAACATTGGAGAAATGTAAATGTTTGTGATCAAACAAACACAGAAGTATGGAATATGTAAAAAAATGGAAATGCAACATGTAATGTAGCAAATGGAATAAAAAAGATGTTTCAATTTGTAATTCTTATTGTCGCAGTGTCATGTGTTGTTTCACCATCTTTCACACATTTTTAATATTGGTTATTGGTTTGAAGACATGCTGAAACAATTGCTGCAAAACTCCCTACTGAGTAATGATCATTTGCTTCTAAAAGTACATTAATTGTAGTATTTGGAGTGAGCCTACGTTCAACACAAACTAATGGTATGTTTTCAACTATAGATATTGGAGTCAATGCAATGTAATGACTAGCATCTCATCTTTCATATTTAATTTTTTTGTGATCTTGAATCCTATTATATGAACACTATTACAAGGGGGGAAATGTGATAGAAACTACAATATGAGCTTGTCATTAATGTTCACAGTGATTGTAATTTGACCATGCATGTCAACAAGATCAACATGCACAACTTGTGCTTTTGGTTATGAGTTGAAGGTTCTGATAGAAGCAGGTCCATATAACACTAGAACATCTCCTTCAAAGACATTGGAAAATGATATTGGGTTTGCCTGTGGACACAATCTATTTTAGCAATTTTCTTTAAATCAAAATTTAATTTATAAAACAATCCATAAATTAATGTGTTTTTTTATCAAAATTTATTTTAGAAAATAATTCAATGCTATTATTAAAAATTTAATTTATAAAATAATCCCATAATATTATTCAATTTTTTGATTATGAAATAATATGCAAATGCAATAAAAAAAAATTTTGCAAAGAGATAAACATTCTACCATTTCAGATACTTTTTTCCTGATTTCGGGTCACTTCAGCATATGCCAAAGCTTCCTTTATTACTTTTGGACTCTGCCAGATCCCCACAAGTTCTTGATATGACTTGAACATAAAACAAGGCTAGGGGAATCGTCTTCCCTGTAATCCACCAACTCCAAGTATTCTTCCATATCTACTAGGCCTAGGGCCTCTCCCTCTTACTCATCTAAACCCTAGCACGTGGCTCGCATACCTGCAGTAACCCTATCTCTGCAGACCCTCTGTAATCCCAAAGGTGACTTACCACACACATATATATTGGTTTTAATTAGAAAAAACATTATATTCGATTTTCAGAGAGAAAATCAGAATTTACATCATCATGTCTGGCCGATACTTTCAAAATCCTAGCACTTTACTAAGTTTCATGCCTACAAGAGGCAACAAATATAAGAAGTTTCCCTCATAACAGTCCAAAAAATGACATAATTACAATCATCCTGAGAAGCTTTCAATTCTCCAAACTGTGCTTGAAGCACACATTAAAAGAGAAACGTCAGAAAATTGGTTTCTAGTATTTTTTCAGATCTGGTAGTTAGAATGATTATGCAAATCATTCTAAATACCAGATCTGAAAAAATACTAGAAACTGGACTTAGACACCAGAAATCCACCAGAGCTATAACCTGTAAATCAAATAAGTAAAGAAAGATAACAGAGGCTGGAAGAGCAGCTCCATCCTTGAATTCTTGTTCCGAAAGAATCCCCTTCTACATATCTAATGCTTAATTTTATAGGCCATCAGCTTGAGAGTTGAATTCTCGATAAATGTGAGTGAAAGAGATTTCTGAAAGCAACTTTTCAATTCTTATTGAAAGGAAAATATGAGTTTCTAGGAATTGTAGCTTTTCTGTTCAAGTGCCAATTTGACTTGTTTGCCTAGGCTTTGTGATGTTTGTTTCATTCCAAAGTTCAAAGAGAAACTTTAGCAGCTATACTAAACCATCTTCTGTACATTTATCTCGAAATGTATTAACTTCTATAAACCTTAATGTTCGACAAAGTTATATGGGTCGATGCTTGGCCTGAAGCAAAAGTACATGCCTTGAGAGTGATTTCTCACAAGATATTAAAGAGACAACGCTCACCAAATTTATATAGGGACTAGATGTTAGGTAGTGTAGAAGCCTTGGATGAAGACCTGGTGGTAGTCTTTTGTCAATGTTTGATATGGGTATTGTATTTATGACAGTAAAAAGTTGTTGACCGATGTATAGAAGAAATTGTAGTTGAAGGCAATAGTGTCATATAAAGGAACTCATAACTTTTCTTGAGACATTACCTACTTAGTTATGGATAGGAAATATGGGTCACAGGCATAATTAATTCCTCCCTTCCTTGTCCCATTTCTTTTTCAGTGTTTTACTAATCCACTCCTCGACAAATTTTGAAGTGGACATGGAATTTAGAAAATCATCTAGCATGACAGTAATGGGTGATAAGACTTCCTTGAAGGTCTAACCATTAGAAAATCTAACTGCCAATTCTTCTTCTCTTGGAACATAACATCATTGCTAGAAAATGATTTGATAGTATTATTTAGAATGCTGGGCCTAGTTGGCTAGCCGATTTCCACAAGCTTCACATGCAGGATCAAAAGTCATATGGCCTGAATTGAAAAATGAGTTGGCAAGTTAAATTACAAGTGTCAACTTGCCACTCTGCAAAACTTAGCACCTTTAGATAAACAACATTTATAGCTTCACACCTTTCAACAAAATCTTCGATGCATATAACATTTTATATTGGTCTTCCGGAGCCATGCCAAGCTCAAGACATCATCACTGGTCATCACTTTCCCCTCAGCCATGAACCCTCTTTGATACCATGTTTATTTTTATCAATGCATGAACATACATCATAATGATAACATGAGATATGGAAACAACAATATATGTTTATATTAATGTTGCAATGAACACATGATAGGGAGCCCAAGGAAGGCTTCCCATACATACACATACCACTCTCTCTTCTCATATATAATTATGTAGTCTATATTTATAGAACCTCTAAAGGAGATTACAATGGTTTAACCAACTAAACTTCCTTTATTACATATTATATTTGTTCACATGTCAACATTCAATATTAACATGGAATAATCAACACATATACATATATTTGTCTCTTGACATTATCCCAACATGAAGTCATGTGGTTTTTCCCAAGAACACTATAAAATAAGGATCAATTATAAGGATTCAAAGCAACCTAGAATGAAATGTTAGGAAGCCAAGAAAAATGGAGGTGGTCCTAGGCATTAATGGAATATCAAGTCACATTCAAACAAAGATAGAGTAAAAGAACATAGCAATGATTATGGGTTTCAAGAGTACATGGAAGAAAAAACACATCTCAGGGAGGAATTCAACAAGTTTGTATAAAGGATAAGTTAACCTCAAGCATGCGGCCTGACTAGTATTTTCTCTTTACACTATCTCTAGGCACCCTAAGTCAAGAGATAAGTTGATAGTGAAACTGTAAGCCCATTCAAGTTTATACATAATGCTACCATTGTCAAATGACTCCAAAAAAATGACAAAGCTTCCTGAGTAGACTTGTCTTGCCAAGATTCCTATAAAATCATTGAAAATACTAAAATAGTGTCAAAGTTGCCTCACTTGGTCAAAACTATCCATGACTTGTAAGGTTTAGGTAATCTCATCATAGCTTGGGAGTTTCTGAAATTTAACCCTTCAAATGCACCACAAAACGCAGCCACACCATAAAACCCCAAAATGATTTTTTTCAATAACTATGTTATTGCACAAGTTGTAGGTTGGGCAAAGCCCGACCCAACCACAAAATGGTGACAACTAAGAGAACACCTACCCATTGTCACCTTATATAGGTATTCCCATCACTTTAGAAATGAAGTAATCACCTCAAGGGGGGAATCCCAGTGAACGTAGGGAAAATGAGATGGAAGATGAAGAGATGAAGAAGAGTCCCCCTACATGTCAATGATGGAAGGTAAGAAGGGCTTGAAAAGAGTCTCGTAGATGGTAGAATATATGCCACAATGTAATAGACTTGCCAAGTAGTGATTGTACATGCCCGAGACACAAGGAAAACAAAGATACAAGCCCAATAATATGTTGGACAAGCAAGTTATGCTTGTTGTCCCTAATTGCAGCAATAAACAGTAATACATATCAGCAACAAAATGATAATAAGAGCTGAAAATAAAGTTGCTAAAAGTCTAGTTAAGATTGCAAGAGACAAGCTAACAATGACTAGTTTAACTCAAGTATGAAAGAGAAAGACTTTAGCATGAAACAAGGCTGTAAAATTTAGTAWTGCAGAGAYATAATTGCAGCCTTATGKCTGTAGCATACAAGTTGTTACAGAAAAGAGATCAACCACCAAAATTTGCCAACAATCCACCCAAAAAGTGTGCTGAGACTAGTAGAGGATAGGGGTAAACTTTTAGCAACTTTTGACGGCTGGTTTATGAGTTATTAAGGAAGTTGTATTAGAGTTTATGCAGCCCTAATGGCTGTAGATAAAATGTTGTGATAGAATCAAGAAGCACTTATCAAAATGTGATGCCCTAGTGGCTCAAACAAGTACATAAAGCATAAAATTGATTCAAATTTAGACAACTCAAAATCCCAAGTTTTCGCGTTAACTAATGCAATATTTTATTTCTCAAATGCAATTAGAATTAGTGCCTTTAGCTATTGGGTGATGGAGTCAAATGAATAAAGAGCTAACAAATTCTATCTCCTTGGGGGTGTAARCCCTACTCCCCAAAACAAGCAATGTTAACTAGGAAAGTACTAGGAGGGTGTAAACCCTTTTACTTMTCCTAGTAAAACCTCAWGCAACAAAATATTTCAAGACAAAAATGATAGATATGGTGKGGTTGTAAACCCTTATACTCCCCAATAAATCTATCAAAACAAACTTGTAACCAAGAAATGAAGCAACAACAAGATATAATCCTTACCTAGTCCAATTAATGACAAGATAAACCTCCTTTTACCAAGATTAATCCACACAAATGCAAGAAACTAACTCCAAGAGAGGTAGCACACTACTTCTTCCACCAATAGCATGAAGAAACCATAACAAAAGCACAAGAGATAGAAATTTCCCAAAGAGGGTGCAAATTTAAGCTAAGGAGGCTTCTCACAATGGGAGAGCTATGATCAAAATGAGATAGAAATGATCTCTATTTATACAAAATGTTCTAAACATAGTTTGTCCACATAATTTAGGGTAAACCACAAGATAAGGGGTCAACAACCCTAATCCTTCCCCTTTACACAAAATAGTACTTTTTGCACATAAACAAAACCCTAAGTAAGATTTCACCCCTCTAGGGTGACGTTTTGGCACTTTTTGCAAGTTGTTGGAGTAGGAGATGAGTGAGATAGGCATCCAAAGGCCATGTGTCCTCAATCCAAGCCTCTTCTCCACAATCCATGGCTTCCTTCCTTTAAAATGTTCCAAGTGTCCTCAACCACCACCAAACCCTAGCCCTACTATGACGTCAATCCCTCAAGGGTGACGTTTTTCCTTTCTTAGGCAGATTGTTTGGCTGGTAGGGGATAGGTTAGGTCCTCCATGATGTCTTTTAGGCCTCCAAAGGCATGTCTCTGTGATTTGGCATGTGGGCCCTTGGCATCCAACCTATGGGATTCAAGCCCCATGGAAGCCCAAGCTAGGCTTTTTCCTCCAAATCTATCCACTAGTTGGGTCTTGCAAAGACAAATGGATACACCCTCCAAGGATCTCAAGTCAAATCATCATGATGAGTAAATCAAATCAATAAAAGAGCCATCTAAGCAAGTACATCCAAACCACCTCATCAAAATAAACTAATGCTCAAATATCCTATGCAATTTGCCAAGTTTAGGTGTGGGAGGGTTGACAAAACAACCTATTGGGTGAATCGTTCCTCAAGTTTAGGGGTGTTTCCCGAGGGGACCTCATTCTAAGTCATGTGGATGAGGTGTCATGGATGAGGGGAAGACTTTTGGGCTTGGGGTTCATGACATACAAGGGGTTGTAATGTCTCACTTATGGGTCCCATTGTAGAGGGTGTGTTGCACCTTCATTTTCAATGCATCATTTTTCCAAGCCCATTTATTGCCATTAATTAATTAAGTTCCAAACACTAGGTACTCCCTAGGGTGAATCAATTAGCTTGGGGGGCAGTACCAAAGTGTCACTTGAAGGGATAAGTACACATAGTGCCATGGGGTTATAGTCTAGCTTGTAACACACTTTGTGTAAATCCCTCAATAAAGTGGGACATTTATGTTATGTGTTTGCATTTTGAAGGTCTTTGATTTTTTAGGAGAATCTTTTCATTTCTCTTGAGACCTATTTGGATGAGCATATGGAAGGTTCATAATCAGGATTTTATCTTTTTCTAGCTACAAGCCTCTGCGATTTCAGCCCCTTCCTCCCATGAAGTGGGGGACAACCCCTTCTTGGGTTAGTACACCCGAAAAACCCAAAAGGTGAGGAGATGAGGGGATGAAATGTGGAAAGTGATAAGTATGGTCGGGAATGGCACGATGACTCGTCAAAAGGACCTCCCAATAGCATACCTATCCCTAAGGGTGACCCACCTACTAGGGCGCAATGTCAACCACCAAGGTGAAACAAGGCAACAAGCATAATGTCCAAGAAAACATCACATAATCAAAAGCAGTAATAGATGCAACAAACTCAAATGCCTCAAATATTGAAATGAAACTCACTATAATACCTAACTTGTACCTCATGGAGCAAGACCCAATGTCTTCCGGAGGCCAACTAATGTGGTGGATACCATTGTGGTGATTGTGGAGTTGTGGTGATCAGGTGGGTCTATATATGTGCAAGTGGACATTGTTGGTCAAGTTGTCTCTTGGTACTCCATGTCTGCAACCTAATGGCCTCGAGAAATCATCTCCTTAGTTATCTCACAAAATGGGGATAACAAATTGTTTTACTTTTTCATCCTTTTTTGGGCTCTTTTCAATGGTCTAAAGGTGCCAATGCAGGCATAAATTTAGAGATTAATTTGCCTATTTACATAAGCAATGTCTATGTTGAATGTCTAAATGATGAACCATTGTCTAAATTGTCTTCATGGTGCATTAGAATACATGAGGCCCTCCTTAGATGATGGCTTGCACATAGTCACCTGCTTGATTGACACCTAGATCCTTTGGAGGACATTCAAGGGCTACTAGCACACTTTCATGGAGATCGTCCCCACCACTTGAGAGAGGTTGTTCCACACTTCTACAAGGACGTTTAGCCCTTTGATGGAATGGCTCCCATGACGAGACAAATTAGCACACATGGGGTATGACATGACCCCTTTTGATGATGGTACATTGCACTTTGATGATGATTTGACACCTCTTGATGGGGCGTTGCACCTTTTGAGGGGACATTGGACCTTTTGATGACGATTTGGCACCTTTTGATTAGACATCACACCTATTGGGGATTGATACACCACTTGGAGATGAAATGTTGCACCTCTTCATGGAAACATTTCACTTTGTGAGCCCCTACACTTCATCTTTGAGTGAGTCATCCCTTTATTGATGCAACATGTGCCACATGTGTGACTTTGAGAGTACATTTATGAGTGAAAATTTGATGTTTGAACTACTTTACTTCATCTTGGAGGGCATCGTTGGGGTTCTTAGTGACCTATCCACTCATGTATCATGTATATTTTATGTCATGTTGTCATACCTCTAGGGTTTGTGAGAAATAAAGGCATTATTTTGCATTTTAAGGCTTATATTGTGTGAGAAGGGTGCTTGATCTCTCATATAAATAAGAAAATCATTTATCACTTGTAAATCATTTCTACTTGTGGAGATTCATCACTGTTTGTCTACTACTACTTTTTGTCTTATGAAAAATGTTGGTTGTGGAGCCTGATTATCTTCCTGATGCAGAGGTCCTTGCTTTTAGCCATGTTTATACCCCATGAAGTATTTACACCCCAGAAGTATGTACACTCTTCCACGCGGGAGAGTGCAGAGGGGGGGTACCCCCTCTGCGGGGTCCGGGGGGTCCATCCCCTCGGCTGGGGGGTTTGGGGGCAAGCGGGCCCCCAGCGGGGGTTCGGGGGCGAAGCCCCCGAAGCAAAAATTGCCTTGTAAAAGTATATTGTAATTTCATTGTAAATATGGACCGTTCATTATAAGGTCGCAAATCTAACGGTAGAGATTATGTTAGGGTTTTTTGCCCTAGAAGGAAACCCTCCTTTATGAGGGAAATGTATTACGGCTATGGAAGAGGGTGAATATTGTATTCTGAGAGAGGAGACTGTGAGAGAAAGAAGAGGAAGTTACAGCGGGTTTTGCTGTAGGTTGTATCCCTTCATTTGCTGGATAATAAAAAAGGAAGGACCTGGCAATTTCTTTGGTGGACGTAGCCCACACTGGGTGAACCACGTAAATCTGTGTCTCTCTTGTATTGTGTGTCTTCTGTGTTTTGTTTCTGCATTTTTTTATTTTATTGCTCCGTGGTCCTGTTTTTCTAACAACTGGTATCAGAGCGTAAGGTAACTCGTAGGAA
>ML779925.1:221757-245417 GCA_009831015.1 Picea engelmannii | reverse complement strand
AGATCAGTCTCCAAGTGGGAGATTGTTGGTTGTGGAGCCTGATTATCTTCCTGATGCAGAGGTCCTTGCTTTTAGCCATGTTTATACCCCATGAAGTATTTACACCCCAGAAGTATGTACACTCTTCCACGCGGGGGAGTGCAGAGGGGGGGTACCCCCTCTACGAGGTCCATCCCCCCGGCTGGGGGGTCTGGGGGCAAGCGGGCCCCCAGCGGGGGTTCGGGGGCGAAGCCCCCAAAGCAAAAATTGCCTTGTAAAAGTATATTGTAATTTCATTGTAAATCTGGACCGTTCATTATAAGGTCGCAGATCTAACGGTAGAGATTATGTTAGGGTTTTTTCCCTAGAAGGCAACCCTCCTTTATGAGGGAAATGTATTACAGCTATGGAAGAGGGTGAATATTGTATTCTGAGAGAGGAGACTGTGAGAGAAAGAAGAGGAAGTTACAGCGGGTTTTGCTGTAGGTTGTATCCCTTCATTTGCTGGATAATAAAAAAGGAAGGGCCTGGCAATTTCTCTGGTGGACGAAGGCCACACTGGGTGAACCACATAAATCTGTGTCTCTCTTGTATTGTGTGTCTTCTGTGTTTTGTTTCTGCATTTTTTTTATTTTATTGCTCCATGGTCCTGTTTTTCTAACAAAAAATGCTATGGATGGCTAGTTAGAGTGACTTTTTGGATTGGATTCTTTGTGGATTGCTTTGCTACTTCATGGATGTTCATTGCAAGGGTTTTGATGGATGAAATATTTCTTGAGTAAATGGTCTCTTGTTATCTTGTGGTTTTCTGTATGAATGAATGTAAGTGTAATGTTGCTTCTCTAATGTTGGTTGTGCATTCTCTTGGATCTTTCTTGAATAAATCGTTCTTAATAAAGCTCATGGAAGGTTACTAAGAACCTTCCCTTGAATTGTCTTTGAAGATCTAGTGATATACTAAAAGGATATTCTAGGGTTAGTAGTGAACATCCCTAGATATCAACTTAGATCCACTCACATTTCTTCAAAGGAGTCCTTAATTGACCCCAAATGCCCAAAAATATAATAAGCACTACTCACTCTCCCAATAGTCAATCATTAAATTCTGAATTTTACTTTGTTTACTTTTTTAGGGTTAAATTAAGGTTTTACAACAACAAATATCACTTTCAACCACAAAAGATCAAGATATTTTGACTTGTATGCATGTTGTTGACCTAATACACATCTTTAAGCCCTAAATTACATTGCTGATTTATTATTACAACCTTCTAGGGCTGGACGTCTAGGATTTTAGGGACGTTATATGTATCTTAAATTTCTGATTTTTGTTAGTTAATTAAACCCTAGTTTAACTCACTATTTAGCTCTCTTGTTTCATTGGTTGATTACTTATTCAAGGGATGATTTGATTGCCTCTGTAATAACTTGTATTTATGTTGTAAATTGACATCTTTCCTTCAATTTTTACAATAACCTTTAGGTTTTTCTTCTTTTGTAGTGTTTGGGGATCCTCTTGAGCCTAAATTTGACTTGGAAAACCTCCTAAATTGACCTAGTCATCTCTTCAAACCTGGAAATTGTATTGTACTACCACCTTATCTATACCTTGTTTATCTTATTTATTGGTGGTATATTGAAGAGCTACCCATGAATCCCTAGACTTGATTGTAACTCGCTTAGGGATTATTGGAGGCTACTAGGGAAGCATCCCTTGTGTTGGATTTTATCCTCTACTAAAGAGAAGAAAGTTGCCTAAGTGACAGTGGTGACATCTTCTGATGTTCTACTAGTCTTGGTGCCTTGTGAAGGCTTTGCACTAAGGTGCTAGACTATGTGGCAACAATAGGAACCAAGCCAAAAACCATCAAACTTCCAAGCATGTCGGGATTTTCCTTCATTTTATCCCATATGAGTACTAGTTCTTCTTCTTCAAATTGTTTTGGTCAGGCTTTGTGATAAAAAAATTCCTTTGATTTGACCTTGATTATTTACCATTTGATCAAAACCATTTCACCTAGACTCATCCAATTCTACAAGTTGAGTGATTCTTGCTCACAATGCCTCCTAATCTATTGTGAAATATTGCATAATATGAAACACCAGAATCTGAAGGTTGATAGGCAATTTTGCTTCTATTTCATACACTAACTCAAAGGTTCTTTTCCTAATGGATGTCTTAGTCATGATATGATCTTCCCACAGTGAACACTTAATCTTATTATTGCAATGTTTTTATTGTCACCCACGGTCCTCTTAATGATGTTCATGAGATTCTTGTTATTAGACTCAACCAATCCATTTCCTTGTGGGTAATAATTAGAACAATGAGATAGGACAATTCGATACTTGGAGAAAAAAAATTCTAGAGCTAGGGAACTAAAATCCTTTGCATTATCGGTAGTGATTTTGGATGGGGAACCAAATCTTGTGATTATTCGATCTTCAAGGAAACTTATCACAACTTCTTTAGTTCCTTCTTTGTAGCTATCACATCCACCCATCTAGTGAAATAGTCTATGGCAGTTGAATCCATCTATATCCATTACTAGAATTATCTTTAAACTCACCGAGAAAATCCAAACCCCACTATTGAAAGGGTGCTTCAAAGTTCAACTACAACAAGTTTCAAAGGTAAAGTGGGCCATCATTGTTTCCCTACAAAAAACTAGCATGGTGAACAAGACCTTACATAATGATGAACATCAGTGAAAAATGTAGGGCAATAGTAACTTGCCCTCAATATTTTGTGTGTAGTGATGCAAGCTACAAAGTGGCCTCCACAATACCCTGAATGGAATTCCTCAACAACCTGCAGAGTGGCCTCCACAATACCCTGAAGGGAATTCCTCAACTAACTTGTTGGCTTCTTCTTTGTTGACACATCTAAGAATTATTTTGTCGGGTTTCTTCCAACCAAGGCCATATTCAGTCAAACAATATCTCATTGCTTTCAATCTCAAGGTTTTTCTTTTACAATCAACCAATTGATTAGGACACGATAAATTCTTTAGGTGATAAACGACATCCGAATACCACTTGTCATTCTCCAATCCACTCAAAACAACATTCACTTTATCATTTTCATTTCCCTCAATTAACATCTTAGCCAAACATTGCCCTTTTATGATCTGAGTTGGTTTAATGTACAGGTCATATTTTTTAGTCTTTGATATTCATTTTCCCCCAACTCCAAGACAATCTTCTCTTGCTAATACATCCTTGACAACTGGGTATGGGACATAGGCTATGATTTTGTTGTATTCAATATAACTACTAAAATGTTTCAATGATTTCACCAATGCATAGGCTTGTTTCTCTGTAATGTTTTAATTTAATTCAACATCCCTAAGTTTTTCACTCATGAAGGCAATGGATAGTTCATTATTATCCTTATTCTTTTGAAAAACCACACCAACAATAGTATCTTTGGATGCAAATGAGAAAATGATGAAGTCTCGAGAATAATCTGGGCTAACAAGGACTAATGTCAATGTGATAGATTTTTTAATGTCTTTAAATGATTTCCTACCACCATCATCCCACTTGAACTAGGCATATTTTTTCAATAGACCATTCATAGGTTTGAATATCTCGACAAAATTAGGAATGAATCTTCTTATAAAGTTGATTTTACCAAAGAATGATTGTAAAGATTTTCTATTATCGAGAAAAGGGATCAATAGAACTACCATCTTTAGACACAATATGACCCAACAACTTTCCTTGGTCCACACCAAATGTTGAATTTTTAGGATTCAATGAGATTCCATACTTCCTACATCGCTCAAACATTTTCCTCAAATGATGCACATGTGCTTTCCTTTCTTTGGACACCACTGTCAAGTTATCTTGGTAAATTTCAATTATCTTTCCGACTAAGTCAAAATCCATTGCCCTTTGAAAGGTTGATCCAACATTTAAAAGACTAAAGGGAATTATCAAGTGCTTGTAAGTTCCCCATGGGGTGGTGAATGTTGTCTTAAGTTGGTCTTCTTCTTTAACCAAAACTTGGTTGTATTATGAGAAACCATCCAACATGGAAAGCATTCCAACCCCAATGACTCTTTGCAACAAATTTTCCATATCAGGCAAAGGGTAATTGTTTGTGGATTACTCAAAAAAAATGGATGATGATCCCCTACACCCTTGGACCAAGTTTCAGCTCAATTGGAAAAAAATTTCTAGGTCAATGTCCATGAGGAGTCCGAGTCAGTCAAAAATCAACAAATAATTGGCTAAGGTAAAAAAAACAAATTTTGTAAAAGTGACTAAAGTCATGGAAAAAGAGGGGGAAATGATTCCTAAAGTCATTCCTAAGTTAGGAAAAGGTTCTAAGGTGAGAAAGGACCCCCTAAGTCATTTTTTGTTAAGTTTTTGAGTTTCCCTAGCAAGAAGGGTGTCCCCCCTCTTCATGAATGTATGGAAAATGTAACAAGTCAAAGGTTTAGAGGGCCCCACACCTTGGGTGCACGCCTTGGTTCTTAGGTTAAGTGTTTAGACAAGGGGAAATGGGGTTACGCCCCCTCAAACACTTGTTCCCTTGCAAAAGTGTGCCCCCCTCTCTCTATGGTGTGCTCCCCTTGAGTGGGCCATCTCTTGCATGAGTGCCACTTGGAGAGCATGCAAGGGGAGTCTCTCTTTCTTCTCTCCCTTAAAAGAAAGCTCACCCCTCCTATTTTGGTATCTATTCTCATAGAAACTCCATGCTTCCCAATTTTCTCCTCACTCTCTCTTGGTCTCTCCCTATTTCTCTCTTGTAATATTGCTGCCATATTGTAGCCATTCTTTTCAATAATAGAAGTGAAGCTTTGGAGGATCTCTTGGTGTTCTTGTGGTGATATATTAGAGTACTATTAGTGTTCTTATTTGGTGTTCTTGTGAGGTAATATTTCTGCAATGTATGTTCATATTGCTCACATTGTTTTACTTGAAAAACCTCAAGCAAAGTATTTTGCTGGGGATAAATCTATAGTAGAAATGTTGTAGGTTTATGTGAGTTGTTTTTCTTTGAGTTTGAAAAGTATTTTGTGAGACATTTTGAAGAACTCACTTTCTTGACTCATTGTGTAGCAAGTATTTACAACTTTGCAGGTTACCGAAGCTTGTTAGAGTGGACTCCAAAAGCTTCAATTCTCTTCACCAAAATTTCTGATATAATTTCAGCACTCTTTTATATATTTTATGCACTTATTTCTCATCTAAATCTTTCTTTCCAATAAATATTTAAATTCACATTTTGTATATAAAAATTTATGTTTTATATAGCAACCAAAACTAACCCATTTTAAGTGATTTTTAGCAATTTCCAGCAAGCATTGTTTGTTTTTTTTATGTAGGTTTTCGCCAGTCTAAGGGGAGGTGTTGTCCAATCTTGGCCACAAAAATCTCAAGGAATCATCCAAGAGTAGTGGTGCAATATCCCTTCACCTTTGTACCTTTCTAAAGCATTGTAAGCAACCCAATAGAGTCTCTCAGGCTTGCATTTTTTTCTTATCTTCATTATTTGTAAATTGTAAAGTATCTTAAATATTTTGCCCACACCTTGCATGTGTGTGGATTTGCCACCTGTTATCCCCCACTTTTAGGGATAACTAAGGAGATTATGTCTCGAGGCCCACAGGTCCTAGGCATGGAGTACCAAGAGCTAGATTGACTTGAGCATGGCCCTAGACGACCCATCTTTTCTTCCTTTCAGTACCTCCACCTTGTTAGCAGCAGCAGCATCCATCACCTCAGCTTGGTCCTGTAGATGAGATGGATCTTTCTCCATGAGGTAATGAGTCTGGGTATCATGGTATGTGTCACTCTGAACCTCAAAACCTTTGAATATGTGCATTTAATTCTTTTTGTTTCTAATGGGTGCTTGGATCTTATACTTATCCACTTGACCATGTCCGGGGGGAATGACAGGATGCCCTAGTAAGCTTGTTCCCATAGGTTTTGAGTTTCCACTGGGGGAGATTTCTGAAGAGTCATCATCCGCTCCCGTCATACTTACCACTTTCCATCTTACTTCCTGCTCATCCATCCCTTTACATTGGTCTGGGCATTGGGTTGGCCAATCATTTAAGGGTTGAACCTTGCCTTGTGGGAAGAAGGGGCTAAAGGCCCAGAAGGTGAAAGCAACTGGCAAAAGATAAAAGCATAAAAATCAAACCTCGAGATGCTTCACCTAGGAATCCCCGAGAAAGCAATAAAATGCTTCTTAGCAATAAATAAGAGGGACCCATAAAAAATAATAAAACAAGACCTAGTCAGAGGATAGGGGGTCTCATCACGAGCCAACCTATTAGGTCCATGGGCACCTAGAGGTATGACACTAATAGCAATTGGTCACCACGTCAGGGCAGTGTCCCCTGATTAGCTTCTTGAAAGAAAAATCAATAAAGAATAAAGAATAAAAGGCATTAATAGGCTTGGAAACATTTGCATCTAGGACATGTGTAGATCGCCTTCTACAAAGGCACCCACAGGTAAGCCTTACATTCCCCTGCTATCACTGTACCCCTTTTCAGGACATCCCTTATCCACCTCATCCATTAACATGAATTAGATATGATATTTTCCGAAAACATCCCATTTCCAGTGGACACTAGCCCAATAGGACGCCATGTCACTTCTTCCAAACTTGCCTTGCAAATTTGTATAATGTCTTTGAGCACTTAACTAGGTAGAAGGGTTTTTATGCACATGTTTGATAAAATTGATGATTGGATGTGATTGACATTTCTATGATCCCTGTGACTTATGAGCCCATGGAGGGCATATCTGTTGATGTGCAGGATCATACCCAACAGACAGGTAGCATATTGGATAGGTACACATGGGGAGATGATTATTTCGGACCTCCATGGGGTTGAAGATCCCACCAGATGGATGTTGAGACCCCAACAGGGGGAAGAGATAGGACAAAGAGGTTTTCACTGGATAAGAGGAGGGCGTTCCACAGAGGCACCCTGGCAGAGCCTTACCTAGGGGGTTGTGCCCTGTCCATTGGAATGTTGGCCTTGGAAGGCCCATGACATCACTCAGGATTCCCATGATGTCATCCAACATTATGGACGTTTTGTGGAGGCAATTGTGGCACGTGTGGCATCTTGGAGAGGCCCAAGGAGGTCTAACGTTTTGCTCCAAGAGGCCAATTTTGCCCTAAAAAGGGATAACGTCACCCTAGAAAGGGCATGACATCTTACTTTTTCTTGATTAGGATTTTAATTTATAACATTTAATGTAAAACAATATTATTATGTATTTTGGCCTTGTCGACCTTTTGGTGACCTAAATTTTATTAAGGTCACTTGGTATTGTATAAGTACAGAGATAAAAATCTCATTTTGGATCATCATATTTCACTCACTCTTAGCGAGGTCTAAAATTTGCACCCTCCTTTACAGTTCTTGGCTGAAATTTTGATGCGCACTTGTTGAAGGAGGCTCTTTCTTGGCTATTTTTTGCATTTTCTTGGTGGAAGGTTTACAACTAGGGTTTTGCCTAATGAATGGTTGATGAATGTAAGTGGATTTCTATAATTCTTCTTTATTTGAATGGTTATGGTATCTTTTTGTTGAATCAAACCCTAGGGAATGAGCACATGTTGGTGTCCTTGTTTCATGTCCCAACCAAGTTATGCTTAGAGCCATTTTAACTTGTTGAAGATAGATGTTAGAGCCTTCCCATATAAACACTCTACCCTTTACTCTTCTAGCCTAGTCATTATTATCTTGTCATTGAGCTAAAGAAGGAGGAAAATGCACTAAGGCCTAGGGTTTCTACGCCTTAGTGAGCCATTTTCCCCTAGGGTTTGATTGATGAGGCCTTGCCTTAGCAACACTTCATCATTAAACTCTCTTGCCTTTATCCATATCACTATCACTTTCAACCCTTCAACTTTTGTATCTTTTCTGACTCCATTTTCCCTAATAATGCACTGATCTAGACCTTCTTGTTTGAGTACTTTGATCACAACCTCTAAATATTCTTGAACAAACCTTTAACTCCTTCTAACCCTAGATTATACTAACACTTACTAACCATATTGCTTATGTCATCTACTTGTGCTATAAACTTATCCATGCAGCATTGATTGTGTCCTTAAAGCAATTGAAAGATTGGCTAAGGCGTTGCTTCTAGTATTGTTACATTGATGATAAATTGCCATTGATAATTGTGAAGCTTCTTTAGCCCTTATTGTGAAGTGATATATTTTAATCATTACTAGTTTATATCATTGATTTGCTTCACTTATATTATTGGTTAATTGCTTTATATCAAAAATTATTTGATTACATGAAGTACTAACCAAGCAAGTGACCTTGCGCACGTATAGTTTTCTTGTTGCTTTGTCTCGGGCAGGTACACTCTTGGTGATCATTTGTACTTCTGGTTATCTTTATATTTTTTGTATGATTAGCTAGACTTTCTAATTGGTGGTGACTTGTGAGGGGGAAAATTTTACTTGGCCTTTTAATCCTTTTCCTTCTCGAAACCCCAAGTCACCGGGGACGTCTCCCCTAGTCCTACCACCCTAAACAGAAAGAGCTATCCTATTGAGGTGACAATGGTAGGATAGTCTCAGTTTTTCCAGTTTGCCTCTTTCCCTTCCATCCTTTACTCCAACTACAAACTGTGCGATAACATTTTGGTGACGTTTTCAGGGAACGCTGAGTCAATTCTCCCAATAGACGAAACTTTTTGGTAAGCCTTTCCTCAAGAGCCTTTATCTTACAATCTTACCTGGCGACTCCATAAAGGGTGATTTCCTTTATTTTTTTGATAGTTTCAAACAAATTATTTGGCGACTCCACAAATGACGACTCATAGCGGACATCAGTACTTACCCCTCTCTACTATGGTCTTCGTTACCCCTACAAACCTTGTTACTTCCGCAAGTTCTCCTAGATGGTCTCACCAAGAACTCTTTGGATCTCTTGACCTAGATAACACCCAAGGGGGATTACATGACCTACCCAAAGGGGTTGACTCATGGATACCGATTTTTTCAGGAAAAGGAGTATCCTCCGGTAACTCACATTGGACCCAGTTCTGTGTAAGCTTTCAATTTCATCAAACTGATCAAGAACACCCTGATGTCTTTATGAGGCTCTTTGCAAGATATCTCAATGGGGATTCCAAAACCTAGTTTGATCTTCTCCCAAAAGGAAGCATCAAAACTCCCGAAGAATTAGAACGAGCCTTCAGAATAAGGTGGTGTAAACAAGAAAATGCACAATATTTGTACTCTCAGTACATCAATATTTGCAAAGGGTCCAGTGCAAGCGTCAGGGATTTCAATGACAGATTCAATCTTCTCCTTAAGAAACTCCGACCAAACCTCAATTCAGAAGAGGCCATTCTCCAACATTACTTGAACTCATTGGAAGGGATTTTTCAATTCACCCTTAAGCATTGGTCACCCTCAACCTTAGATGAAGCACAAGACTTTGTTTACCAAATTGAGGAGAACCTTAAATTTGAATATTTCATCTATCAGGTTAACCTATTGCACAATAATGACCCCTGGGGATCAAGTGATGAAGGGATTACAGAAACTGAACCTAACCTTCCCGAGATATTTGAAGTGAAACCCATGGTTCCCAAAAGGAAGTGGATCACTTCTCCTACCAACGTACAAGACGTTCCCCTTTTTCCTCAACAAAAGTAACCTCCCATAGAAGTAGAACTTTTTCAAGACATCTTTCTTCCACATAAGAATGAAGAGATTGAATCCTCCCTACCACAAATTTACAAAGATGATCTTCTTGAATAAGTTTCTCCTTTTGTCCACCAGGTGGAAAGTATTGGACCGAAGTATGGGGAGGTTGCACCCTTTTACATCACTCTCCAAGTCAATGAATCCCTCCTCCATAATTGTGTCTTTGACCTGAATGATCCAACCAACATCATGACTGAAAAGTTCATGCATCAGTTAGGACTGATCCTTTCACAACTAAACACACAGGGAGGTTTTGCAAAGGGGATTATAAAAAATTTGAACATTACCTTCAACTCTTTCCCTAGCACCCCTTTTACTATAGATGTAATGGTGATAGATGCTTTGAGCAATTGGGGCATCATATTCCACAAAGACCTTGTAAAACACTTGGTTGGAATCTTTCAAGACCAAGGGTCTACAATAGTCATACCTCACCCTGAAGGAGGATTCTTCACCCTCCACAAAGAACCCCTCGTAGGATCCTTAATCGAAAACTCTAATGAACCAGATGATCAAATCTTGTGCATTAACAATGGCACCGATAATTGGTTCATCCAAGGAGGAAGTTTTGGGGACAATGCCACCGAAACACCTGAGGTAGTTTGGACCCTAGAGTTTGATGGATCTCACTTGAGTTCTGGATCAGGGGTTGGCATTGTCTTAACAATCCCTTCCCATGAACCTTTCTACTACTCCTATAGACTTGAATATCAATGTACAAACAACATTGTTGAGTACGAAGAATTTATCTTAGGTCTCAACTTGGCGATTGACAAAGGTTTCATATAATTAAGGGTAAAGGGAGACTCAGACCTCATAGTATCACAAGTGTTGCAAAAATTTGCTACCAAAAATGAGAAGTTGAAGAGGTATCGTGACCTTGCACAATCCATTGCAGAATCTTTTAAGATAGTATCAATCGAAGCTATTCCCCGAGAAGAAAACCATGTGGTTGATGCCTTGTTCATTTCTGCCTCTACCCTATAACCTTGTGATGGTCCACTTCGAGACCTTTGCAAGATGGAATTCCTTTTTAGACCTTCTATCCTTGATAATTTGGAACATTGGCAAGTCTTTGAGGATGATGACCAGATCATTAGGTTCATGGAAAACAACAAAGAATTCACCGATTCACAAATAAATTTCCTGGTTGATTCCATGAACTTGGAGGTTCTGAACCTTCAAAATAACACCTTGCCTAAGGGATGTATTCCTTTGGAAAACCTCTTTTATAGGCACAACATCTTCAAAAGAAAGAAACCTAGCAAACAAGTAGATGAAGCCTTAGAATTAAACATCGGTATGGAAATGCATCCAAGGATGGTCAAGATAGGGAAAGGAACTACTGAGAAGGAAAGGATGGAAATTCTGGACCTCATTAGAGAATTTAAAGACACTTTCGCTTGGAATTACGATGAATTAAAATCCTATAGGGGTGATGTCATCCAACATGCTATACCTCTAACAGAAGGATCCAAACCTTTCCCACAAAAACTAAGGCACATAAATCCAAAATTAGAAAGCCAAATACAAAAGGAACTCCAAAAGATGGTTGATATTGTTAGCATAGCTCCCATCAGGTATTCCTCATGGATTTCAAATTTGGTGGTCATCCAGAAGAAAACCGATGATATACATTTGTGTGTTGATTTCCAAAACCTCAACCAATTATCCTTAAAAGACAATTATCCCCTTCTGAACATGGAACATTTACTACAAAGCGTTATAGGGGCTATGATGATGTCCATGTTTGATGGATTCTCTGGATACAACCAAGTCTTTCTTAAAAGAGAAGACCAGCTTAAAACGACATTTACTACACCTTGTGGAACGTTTATGTATTTGTGAATGTCATTCGGTCTTATGAATGCCGGTGCTACTTTCCAAAGAGCGATGGATTTTTCCTTTAGGGATCTCATATAGAAAATCATAGAAATTTACCAAGATGATCTCACGGTTGTCTCAAAGGATAGGAAAGACCACATTTCACACCTCAGGATCATCTTTGAACGATGTAGGAAGTATGGTATCTCCTTGAATCCTAAGAAGTTTTTTTTTTTAATAGATGAAGGAAATTTTTTGGGTCATGTGGCTTCAAAAGGGGGAATCTCTATAGACCCCAAAAGGGTCCAATCGATAAAAGATGTCTACCCCCCAGTCAACAAAATGTCCTTGCAATCCATTTTCGGAAAGATTAATTTCATTCGAAGATTTGTCCCAAAATTTGTCGAAAGGATAAAACCCATGAGTGCTTTTCTTAAAAAAGATGTTTCCTTTAGGTGGGATGATAAATCCCAAGTCTTTTGAAGATATAAAGGATGATATCTCCCAAGCCCTAGTCTTGATCAACCCTGATTATTCATAAGATTTCATAATATGCTCGTTTTCTTCCCAGGATACCATTGCAGGTGTTTTGCTGCAAAAGGACGTTGATAATTATGAACACCCCATGGATTTCATGAGTAAAGTCCTTAGAGATTCGGAATTGAATTACTCCATTATTGAGAAGCAATCATATGCATTGGTAAAATCCCTCAAGAACTTTAGAAACTACATTGGTTACGATAAAATCAAAGCTTATGTCCCCTACCTGGCAGTAAATGATGTTTTATCACAGTAAGATTGTATAAGTACTAGGGGCAAGTGGGTTTCCAAAATCCAAGAGTATGACTTAGAGGTAAAACCCACCAATATAATAAAGGGACAAGTTCTGGCCTATATGCTAACCGAGAGAAACCTAGAGGCCATACAGATGGGAGAAAGTGAACAGATAAATGTAGTGGTCATTTAATTAGAACATGATGAGTGGTATTCCGATATCATCTATTACCTTAAGAATATATAATTCCCCGATCACCTAGTAGACTACAAAAGAAGGGATTTGAGACTTAAGGCTATGAAATACTGCTTGACCAAAAATGGCCTTGGTTGGAAAGATCCCGATGGAGTTCTCCTTAGATGTGTCAACCAAGAGGAAGCTGAGAAACTGTTAAAAGAATTACACTTTGGATTTTGTGGTGGAAATTTCATAGCATGCACTACTACCCACAAGATCCTAAGGGTTGGATATTATTGGCCATCACTATTTTCTGATACTCACTGATATGTTCGATCTTTCTAGCCTTGCCAATACTTCTCTAGTAAACCAAACTCCTAGCACAACCTTTAAAACCCGTAGTGGTAGAAGTTCCCTTTCAATAATGGGGTTTGGATTTCATTAGAGAGTTTAAGGATAACTCGAGTAATGGCTATCAATGGATCCTAACAGCCACAGATTATTTTACTAGGTGGGTAGATTTTATCCCCACAAAGAAGGCCACCGAGGAAGTAGTCATGAATTTTTTGGAGGAACGAATTATAACTAGGTTTGGTGTCCCTTCCAAGATCACCACAGACAATGCCAAGGCTTTTGGCTCCCATGCACTCGCATAATTGTATTTCAAGTATGCCATTGTCCTATCACACTCCTCTAACTACTACCCGCAGGGAAACAGACTAGCAAAGTCTAGCAACAAGAACCTTACGAATATTATCAAGAAAGTTGTGGGGGGAAACAAGAGGTCTTGGGATAGAAAAATTAAGTATGCCTTATGGGCAGATTGGATAAAAACAAAGACCTCGATAGGAAAAACCCCTTTTGAGCTAGTATATGGATTAAAAGCAAATCTTCCTGTGAACCTCCAGATTCCCATCCTCTGTTTTTCTCAATAGTATGTTATTGATGGAGAAACAATCCAAGGGCGAATTAACCAGTTGATAGAGTTGGATGAATCTAGAAGTAATGATATAAGTGAAATGGGAAGAAACCAAGAGAAGATAAAAAGCACCTTCGATCACAGGACAAAGGAAAGAGACTTCACTGAGGGAGATCTCATGTTTCTATGGGATAAGAGAAGCGGGAAGCCTGGTATGCACAAAAATTTGTATGGGCTATGGATAGGTCCTTACAAGATCATGAATCATGCAGGTACGAACTCTTTCAATCTTGGAACCATGGAGGGAGAAGCTCTAAAACTGCCAGCGAATGCTTTTCACATCAAGCGTTATTACCCGCCAGCAGTATGACATGTAACTGCAGGTAAGTAGTTAGGCATTTGCATTCATTCTATATGCCATTTGAATTTCATGCTAGAGTAGTTTTCTTTCACATTTGTACGTATGTTTGCTTTCAGTTTTATATGTACGTATGTTTGCTTTCAGTTTTATATATGTGAGTTGGGATATCACCACCCCAAATGATTACTAATATTTTCTATTGAGATCGAGCAGGTTACAAGTTATGCCAGAGATGTTGAAGTTCTCATGTGCTCTACGATGAGCACATGTCCCCAAGTTGGAGCCAGATGTCATCCCCCACTTTGAGGGATAACTAAGGAGATTATGTCTCGAGGCCCACAGGTCCTAGACATGGATTACCAAGAGTCAGATCGACTTGAGCATGGACCTGGCCCATCTTTTCTTCCTTTCAGCGCCTCCACCTTGTTAGCAGCATCATCATCCATCACCTCGGCTTGGTCCTGTAGCAGATATGGATCTTTCTCCATGAGGTAATGAGTTCGGGTATCATCGTATGTGTCACTCTGATCCTCAAAACCTTTGAATATGTGCATTTAATTCCTTTTGTTTCTAATGGATGCTTGGATCTTATACTTGTCCACTTGACCATGTCTGGGGGGGATGACAGGATGCCCTAGTAAGCTTGTGCCCATAGGTTTTGAGTTTCCATTGGGGGGATTTATGATGAGTCATTTTCCTCTCCCATCATACTTACCACTTTCCATCTTACTTCCCACTCATCCATCCCTTTACATTGGTTCGGGCATTGGGTTGGCCAATCATTTAAGGATTGCACCTTGCCTTATGGGAAGAAGGGGCTAAAGGCCCAGAAGGTAAAAGCAGCTAGCAAGAGATAAAATCCTAAAAATAAAACCTCGAGATGCTTCACCCAGGGATCCCCGAGAAAGCAGTAAAAAGCTTCACAACAAGAAATAAGAGGGACCCATAAAAAATAATAAAACAAGACCTAGTCAGAGGATAAGGGGTCTCATCACGAGCCATCCTATTAGGTCCATGGGCACCTAGCGATATGACACTACTAGTAGTTGGTGACCATGCCAGGGTAGTGGCTCTCGGTTGCATGGCCAAGAGAAAGGGGTCCTCATCATGAGCCAACCTTCTCATTTCCGTGAAAGTGCTTGTGGGTAACATTGCCACCACTGGTCACCACGCCAAGGCAATGTCCCCTGATTAGCTTCTTGAAAGAAAAAGAAATAAAGAATAAAGAATAAAAGGCATTAATAGGCTTAGAAACATTTTCATCCAGGACAGGTGTAGCTCGCCTTCTACAAAGACACCCACAGGTAAGCCTTGTGTTCCCCTGCTATCAATACACCCCTTGTCAGGACATCCCTTTTCCACCTCATCCATTAACATGACTTGGATTTGATCTCTTCCATAAACATCCCATTTACAGTGGACACTAGCCCAATAAGACACCCCGTCACTTCCTCCAAACTTTCCTTGCAGATTTGTATAATGTCTTTGATCACTTCACTGGGTAGAAGGGGTTGTATGCACAATTTTGATAAAATTGATGATTGGATGTGATTGAGATTTCTATGATCCCTGTGACTTATGAGCCCATGGAGGGTGTATATGTTGATGTGCAGGATCATACCCAATAGACATGTACCATATTGGATAGGTACACATGGGGAGATAATTAGTTCGGACCTCCATGGGGCTGAAGAGCCCACCAGATGGATGTTGAGACCCTAGCAGAGGGCAGAGACAGGATAGAGGGGTTTTCACCAGAGAAGAGGAGGACGTTTCACAGAGGCACCCTGATAGAGCCTTACCTAGGGGGGTTTTTCCCTCTCCACTGGAACGTTGGCCTTGGAAGGCCCACGATGTCACCCAGGATGCCCATGCTGTCATCCAGCATTGTGGATGTTTTGGGGAGGCAGTTATGGTAGTTGTGGCACGTGTGGCATCTTGGAGAGGCCCAAGAAGGGCGAACATTTTTATCCAAGAGGCCAATGTTTCCCTAAAAAGGGCTAACGTCACCCTAGAAAGGGCATGACGTCTTACTTTTGCTTGATTAGGGTTTTAATTTATGACATTTAATGTAAAACAATATTATTATGTATTTTGGCCTTGTCATCCTTTTGGTGACCTAAATTTTATTAAGGTCACTTGGTATTGTATAAGTAGAGAGCTAAAACTCTCATTTTGGATCATCATCTTTCACTCACTCTTGGTGAGGTGTAAAATTTGTGCCCTCCTTTACTATTCTTGGCTGAAATTTTGATGTGCACTTGTTGAAGGAGGCTCTTTCTTGACTATTTTCTGCATTTTCTTGGTGGAAGGTTTACAACTAGGGTTTTGCCTAATGAATGGTTGATGAATGTAAGTGAATTTATGTAATTCTTCTTTATTTGAATGGTTATGGTATATTTTTCTTGCATTTTAATGGAATTTGTTGAATCAAACCCTAGGGAATGAGCATATGTTGGTGTCCTTGTTTCATGTCCCTACCAAGTTATGCTTAGAGCTATTTTAATTTTCTAAAGATAGATGTTAGAGCCTTGCCATAGCAACACTCTACCCTTTAATCTTCTAGCCTAGCCATTTTTATCTTGTCATTGAGCTAAAGAAGGAGGAAAACGCACTAAGGCCTAGGGTTTCTACACCTTAGTGAGCCGTTTTCCCCTAGGGTTTGATTGATGAGGCCTTGCCTTAGCAACACTTCATCATTAAACTCTCTTGTTTTTAGCCATATCACTATCATTTTCAGCCCTTCAACTTTTGTAGCTTTTCTGACTCCATTTGCCCTAATAATGCATTGATCTAGACCTTCTTGTTTGGGTACTTTGATCACAACCTCTAAATATTCTTGAACAAACCTTTAACTCCTTCTAACCCTAGCTTATACCAACACTTACTAACCCTATTGTTGGCATCATCTACTTGTGATATAAACTTATCCATGCAACATTGATTGTGTCCTTAAAGCAATTGAAAGATTGGCTAAGGCATTGCTTCTAGTATTGTTACATTGATGATAAATTGCCATTGATAATTGTGAAGCTTCTTTAGCCCTTATTGTGAAGTGATATATTGTAATCATTACTAGTTTATATCATTGATTTGCTTCACTTATATTATTGGTCAATTTCTTTATATCATAAATTCTTTGATTACATGAAGTACTAACCAAGCAAGTGACCTTGCACACGTATAGTTTTCTTGTTTCTTTGTCTCGGGAAGGTACACTCTTGGTGATCATTTGTACTTTCGGTTATCTTTATCTTTATTGGTTGATTAGCCAAACTTTCTGATTGGTGGTGACTTGTGAGGGGGAAAACTTTACTTGGCCTTTTAAGCCTTTGCCTTCTCGAAACCCAAGGTCATCGGGGACGTCTCCCTTGGGCCTACCACCCTAAATATAAAGAGATATCCTATTGAGGTGATAGTGGTAGGATAGTCTCAGTTTCACCAGTTTGCCTCTTTTCCTTCCATCCTTTACTCCAACTACAAACTATGCGATAACACCACCCTTGCAAATTCGTGTTGGCTAGTTTAGAACTTAGTTTTCTTATTTAGTTAATTTGTTTGCCCCACTTCTCCCACAAAGAGAAGGTTGAGTGGATAGTATTAATTTGCTTTATTTTAAATTCTTTTACCCACCTTGGCACAAAATCGATAGGCTTTCCCTCCACATTGTGCCATAGTTGTGAGGTTTGCAAAGTTATTTTTTTTGGCCCACCTTTGTCCTTAAGGCAAAGTTGTGTGGCTAGCTTGTTAATTCTATTTATTTCAAGTTATCTTATTTTTCAGTTGTGCCCTCACCTTGCATGTGAGTGGCTTTGCCACCCTTGCAATATTTTGCCAGCTAGCTAGAAGTTTCATTTTTGCAAAGTAATCAAACTTTTCGCCTCGCCATTTTCCATGTACTCCCTCCCCTTGTCACTTTGTGGATCTTGGGTAATAAGAACGGGTAAAGAACTATGTGGCTAGTCTAATTAGGCACCTACTTCCATTATTTCTTAAACCACTAAAAAAGGGTGACTTGGAAGGCTAGAAGGGGTTGAAGTTGGGGAGGGTTTCATGACACTAAGTGTCCTCCTTGTTGAGCGCCCAAACATCTTGGATTTGACCTGTGGAGCTAAGGGGGAACCTTGTTGTTCCCTTGTTGAGCACCCAACACTTCCTCTTGGTTAAAGGGATAAGCACTTGGGGTAGTCACATAGCTTAGGTTTGCTACAATTCACATCTAATCCCCCTAAGTTCAAGAGAGACTTAAAAATCTACTAAAAAAAACCTACACACTTGCACAACATTTACATTTCAAGTTTTGTTGTTTACTTTCAAGCAATTTCATTTTCAACAATTTCCTTTCATGTGAATATCTATTTTCAAAGTATGAGCAGGTGAGGGAGACTAAAATAAAATAATTACAAGTGTCCATACAAGTAATGAAAAAGGTGGCCACATGGAGCACTCTACAATACAAAATGTACATCTATCAAACTAGGGTTTATCAACCCCCCGATGTGAAACACCCTCCATGCTTGATCATCCTTGATCTCAATGACCCTCTTCCAAGATGGTGTGCTCTCCAACAAGCTATTAGTCCAACACTCCCTTTTCCATGGTGGTTTTCTATCCAAGTGTTCTCATGCAAGGCATTGCTCTAAATGTGTGCCACATGCCCTCTCATGTGCCCAATGCTACTCTCATGTATGCCAATGTCATAAAAAAGATCCAATTGGCAATGAGCCTCCTCAACATATGTGTCCAAGCCCATCACAGGCCTCCATGAAGTATGCTCCTCAACCCAAGTGCCCTCATGTCAAGTATCCAAACTCCAAGGTATCACATGGTCCCAAGACAAAGGGTTAAGTGCCCTCCTCCAAGTGCCCAATGCTCCTACTCCTCGGTAGGTACCTCCCTTGATCAAGGAACTGACTCTCCCATTGCGTACACTCAATGGTCTAGTCATCATGTCAATCAGGGTAACAACCTCCTAGGTTAAAAGCACAATGTTAACACTCTAACCATGGTCAAGCATCCACCCAAATAGAGCCATACATATATCCATGATACATCACCATAGTGCTAATAGACCAAACACTCTACTACCAATATGAAAACACTCTACTAGCAATATGAAAACACTTATGTTGTAACCCCAAAAATAAGCAATAACGGGGTCCTATTAAGTAAACTATATTTTCTTATATTATCTACTACACCTCTCGAAAGGGAGTCTACAACTTTTTTGACAAGGATCAAAGGAGAATTCCAAGATACTCTATCACTCAATACACTAACTAAAGAAAACAAGAAAGAAAAATGAGAGCAAAGTGAAAACAAGAGGCCCAATTGATGCAAGATGGCAAAATAAATTTGTATATAGTTCTGTTAGCATGAAAACCATGCATGGATATATGGGATGGGATGGCGTGGATAAAAGGAGATTTCGTATGAGAGTGCGAGTTATGTAAGGGAGAACACATAGTGAGGGAAAAGTGCAAGTTGTGGAGAGGAAGACGATGACGTGAGGTAGATGGCGTAGAGGAAGTATGCACATGAGGGAGTGTGCATGCGTGAGGGTAAAGGGCGGATGAAAGTGTGCATGCATGGATGGGATACTAAGAGTAGGACAATGAAGATGATGTAGAGAGGGAGCGTTGGCGCATGGAAGAATGTGCTTTTTTCTAAAAGGGGAATTCGCATGAGGTATTAAGTCATGCATCTTCCTTTTTATTAAATGGATGGATGTGTTTTCTTCATGGGGAGTTTTAAAAAGGGGGGAGACACTTACTTTAATTAATTAATTAAAAATTAAAGGGGGTGAGTACGTTTTAAGGGAGGGAAAACCTTTTTATTAATTAATATAATAAGTGGGATACAAAAATGTAAGCATGCATACATGGGGACAAAGGGGAGTAGTACGTATGAATAGGAATTAAGGGGTTAGGATAAGACTTAATTAATTAATTAAAAGGGGACACTTTAATTAAATCAAAGAGACGTGCATAAGTGGGTTTAGTGGGTAAGTATAAAAGAAGTGGGTTTAAGGTGGAAAGGAGAAAGTGGTTTTATGATGAGTGAAGGAAACTAGTGAGAAAAAATAGTCCTAATTGGTTAAATCATCTCTATAAAGTGCCACCTCATCCTACGCATCCTCTTCACTTTAATTAATTCTTCATTTAATGCTCATACATTGGAAAATGTGCCCTTGGTCAAATGATGCCATGTAGATTCTACATCACCATGAAACTCTGCCAAATGTCGAAATCTGAGTCTGCCACTTGTCGCTTTTGGAGATGACGACCATTGCTAAAAACAAAAGTTTCCAAAAATAGTTGTCTGATCCCAAAAATTTAAAACTCGTTGAAACTCAACCAAACTTTCTAGATTTGTTTGAGATGACTAGTAGACCACCGCCATGTGTCCAATGTCTAAAAATAGACACTACTAAAAATAGAACTTTCCTGCATTTCGATGACATTATACTCATTGAATTTGATTTTCCGCAAGGAATCGAAATCTGCAATTAGATTTGGCATCTGAGCCATGGTGCTCAACCTGCTAAAAATAGCAATATGTGACAAATCATCCAGAGGAGGTCCGAAAGACTCAGAATGTCTCAAGGATCCATAATGTGTGCTCAAAATTCTTAATCTGGGTCTTGGAGCTCAAACTGCTAAAAATAGAAAGATTTTGCATGTCGCACGAAAGTGTTATCAAACCTATTATTATGCAAGGACCATCCTAGTATGCTCATAACTACTCCAAACTGTCAAGAGACCCACTCATACTGTGTCTACTAAAAAGTAGGGACACATGTTGCATCTGAACATCTCTCTCAAATGCATAGGAAAACAAGATAACTCTAACTCTGAACAAAACAACCATGTACTAATCATATACCTACCTCTGATGAGAACCAACCTCTTGCTCAACACAAGTGCTAAACTCTGGGAGAATCTCAGAATACCAACCAAAATAATGCATGCTAGCTCTTAACCCTCAAGATTTCCAAGGATGGAAATCTAAGAGTTAACAAGTTTCAAATTACTAATAATGACAAGAGGGTGCAGTCCCACCTATAGAATCATCATGAGCGAAGGGTTCAACGCTATAATAGATAGGTTGACAAGTTGCTCATGTTATCACATGATTTGTACTTTTGCAAATCCCTTCACAAGTGTAATATTCCCAAGCCAATTTTTTTCTTGGAGACACTGATTGTTTGACTGTTTATTGTTGTTTCATGTGCGTCATGCAGGTTTATCTCTCCAAATTGTGCATGGAGGGTTTATTGCTTAGAGATTTAACATGGATATATATATCTAAACATATAGCATAAGGAAATGATAAGATACAACAATAAACACCAATATAGAACCAATAATGTCAGATCTTACCTTTATTTAGATAATATAGAGATCCTGATACAATAGATCTGTAGATTTGGGAGAATACCACAATAATATCCAAAAGTTGGAATAATAGATGCTACAATAATGTCCAAAGTTGAAGATAATAGCCTCCAAAGGCACTACACTGCACTGGTGAAAGTGTAATGTTCCTGACTTGGCTAGTCTAGGAAATGTTTCTAATGTGTGTGTAGGATCAATGATTTACAACATATAAATGATCATACAAATAACAAATGTGACAAAGACTACAAAGTTTATATTATGATATCTCTGCGGAGTACAAATGTCGAATGTGGCTGAATAAAATGAATCACTCGGCTATATCAAATGACAAAAGGATCTTAGTCGGAATACAATAAGAAAACTAAAAGATAATACCCGATAATAAATGAGTATTGTGGGGTCAATGGATGAGCTGGAATTGTGGCAGCTCGCACGATAACTGTTGAAAGTCTAGAAAGTTTGGCTTGGTGGCTAAACTTCTCGAAATGGCCTGGAAACTGTCCCAAATGGTGTACCTTGCTCTAACTCTTCATCCTGGTGACTGACCGAGCCCTCTGCTGGTGTGTTTGGACCCCGGATGGATCCCCCTGGGGGAATGCACCCCTCCCTCCATGGAAAACTGTACCCTAGTGATTCCACTGTTGGAATCGGATGAAAAGTATCTCAAAATAATCACCTTGATCTACTAGGAAATGGGTCAGAAGGGTTTCCCTGAATCTGATCTAATGCTCTGTTATAACCCTAAATTGCACCATACATGCTTACCTAGCATCAGGCCAACTCATATCCCTTCTTTGCCAAAACTCTGCTAAACAACTCTTTGAAAATCCTCTTGGGTCAAGGCCTAGGCGCCCTAACCCATTACTGCACGTGTGTGCACGCTGGCTAACTCACTACAGCCCGCGTGTACCTAACAAAGCATGAAAAAAAAAAGTTGCCGACGGAACAAAAAGCTATGGGTCAGTTAACTGAAACTCCTGGCCATGCATGGCCGAGGGTTCATCCAAAACCCTAGCTCCTTCTAGCCTATAAAAGAAGGGGTAGGGGTACCATTTGGAGGAGGAAAAAATATAGTGAAGAAACTCTGCCCATTTACGTAATCCATTGTCCCAACCCTTTAGCCTTTCCTCATGCCAAAGGAGATTTAACACAAAGCAGTTGAAGGACAAAAGAAGAGGAGCCCAGGATCAGGTTCAAGAAGCGGTGGCCGGTCTCAGCTTTGTTGTAAGTTGATTCACTTTCAGTAATAAAAAGAATACTTTTCCCATCCCAATGCATGAATTGTCTATGGTTTGGTTAATTTATGCTTGATTTCTAACCCTTGAGTAGAGAAGTAGCATGCATGCATAGTTGTTGTTTGTCTTGAGTGCAGGTTATCTGTGGAAGGAGCAGCGCAAGCAAGTAATCGGAGAGCAATGGAGGACCTACATCGAATGTCGGTAATAAGGTTAGTGGTCCTTTTCCATGCATTTATTGTGAAAGAGGGGTTTAAATCTTGGGTTGTAGGTAAAAAAGTAGTTTCTTTTCGGTCAAAATCTGCATGCAAGTCTGACCCTAGTTTGCTAGTCCATAGGGTGTTTTTTCCAACAATAGAATTGGCAATCGTACTGGGGAGAATACTCTTTAGGGTTTCTGGATTTATTTGAGTTTTTTGGGTAGTTTAAAGATTAGGTTCTTTGTTTTTCTTTGCCTGTCTTTTTCTGTAAGGTCTGAGCTAGCAGGGAGCCTGGTTTTCCATACCAGTTTTCCCTGACTTTTGCTTGACGGTAGTTGTCAGGACACACAGAGGTACATGTGGCCTACAGAAGGCCTACACGCATGTACCCGTGCCCTATCCTCTTACAACCCACGTGTGAATGCTAGCTGTAGAGATTGCAGTAGCGTGTAGGAGTTCAGATAACTTTAGAGGCAGTCCTCCTCTTCCCTGTCAGAACTATACATTCTCAGGGGGTTTTCTGGAATCCTATCTGAGTCTTGTTGGTTCACAGTCCTATCTCAGATTTCTTTTTTCGCCTTATTATTCCTTGCATTATTTGTCTTTTCTGTTAGAAAGAGCATCCAAGTCGTCAAGGGACCCTAGTTATCAATACCAGAGGCCTCTTCCTGGTCTGGACTGCCTGTTTTCTTTTTTTCCTTAGAATTTAGATATACATGCGGCCTGTACAAGGTCAGCCTGCATGTACACGCCTTCTGTCTCTGTTTATCACGTGTTTGCACGCGTGTTGTTTTAGTGACAGTCGCGTGCCTGGACAGGCTACTTTTTGTTCAGGGTGGGGCAGTCATCCCCTTCTTTTATGAGATGTATTACTCTCAGGTGTTTAAGTCTAGGTTTGAACAGTCAGTAGGTTAGGTCATCTTACCCTTAGCCTGTTTTTTCTTAGTTAATAGTTGACAGAATATATATATATATATATATATATATATATATATATATATATATATATATATATATATATATATATATATATATATATATATATATATATATATATATATATATATATATATAT
>ML779925.1:195792-208308 GCA_009831015.1 Picea engelmannii | reverse complement strand
CCCGTTTAAAAAAATGGTGCTACCGGTAGCACCACTTTTTGATTTGGGGGTTGGTTTTGATGTTTTTTATGCAAAAATATGGGTTTTTTGGGCCAGAGTTCTCGTTTTGAGGTCACAGTTCTCATTAAGTTGGTAACTATGTTAACATTAGAGTCTGCGATAGGGAGTGTCTAAGTCCAGTTTCGTGGAAGTTATCTGGGACCCCCCTCTAACACAGGGGATAAACATGAGGTTGTGTGCGGAAAGGTAGCGGAGATAACCCCTCCAAAGCCTGACCAATCGTAGTGGAGAACACATATCGAGGGCTTGTTTTGGGATTCCATCGTTTGCATTTTCCATGGGGCTTCATGGGTCTCAAATCCATTCGAGGTCCTCAGTTGTCTTCCGGACCATTTTCTCTCGATACCCTTGACAGGTTTCGGGCCTGATACCCTACTCATTGTGGTCTACCCGACTTTCGACTGTACCTGCCTGGTGACTGTTCGCGTGCTGGCAACCTAGTTGCCAATCTCTTTAGGGACATGCACAGGTGACTGCAGGGGTATACCGTGGTACCTAGGACAGACATCAGGCCACACTTTGTAGAGTATACCTGGAGGGTTCTTCCATATTCGAGTTGCACTTGCACCGGTAAGTTGCTCTGGTGTTGGTTGTTGTAACTGTTCTTCCAAATAGTTTAGTGATTGCTTGTCTTATCTCTTAGGGGCTTCTTTTTAGTGTGTGTTACTTTTGAACGTGTAGAATACCTTAGCGTGTCTTGGATCTTCTCACACAGTGGAGGATCCCGAGCTCCGCCGGTCATGAAGGCTTCTTGGACTGTCGTTGGTTACACTGGAGCCACCCCCGACACCATTAAGGTGGAATCTAGACCAACAATGGTCTTTTGAAGCGACCGGGTTACAAACCTTTGTGCCGAACAACTCCCGGAAGAATCAACCGCCAATATTGGCTCGGTTGAAACCCCAACCACTGATTTCTTGGCACCGTTTATTGTACCGATCCAATTTCATGAATGCCATTCAGTGCCTCATGCAGCTATGAAAACAAACGTTGTTACTTCTTCTGGGAATTCTTCCATTCCCACCACAGTTGCTACCACAGGAGAATCATCTCCTAACTTACCGTCGTCGGTCCGAGCCACCATGATCTCAGCCGCAACTACGTCGCACAGTGGACCGAACCCGTCTATGGCGGCGACCACAACCCCTTTCACACCTAGTGCGACAGGCCCTCTATTTTCATAATGTATGCCTAGTTCATGTACAAGTCTTGCACTAAACTACTCCACTTTACAGACTTTGGGTCTGGGGGCAGGGATCTCTAACGCTCCTTTGCAAGGTCAACTTGGGGGCACTCCTGTCCCTTTTAATGCTTTTCCTTACGCAGGAGGTCATATCCCTCCTTCGTCCCCTTCTCTTGGTGGTCTGCATTAGCAGTCCACTGTGCAGCCTACACACACTAGTTTATTTGGAGCAGGGAGTCAAGGAACACCTGTGCACAGTACAACAGTAGGTTCGACATCATTTGTTTGGAACGAGACATTTGGTAAAAACACTTTCTCATCAACCGCTTTCCCATTTTTGGACAGTCTACCAATATGTGTCCTGCAGAGGGAACATATAGCAGGACCTTGGAACTCAGGACAAGGATTTGTTCCCTCCTCTGGAATGTCGTTCTAGGGTAATTCTTTCCACAGTCGATGGAACCCTGGACAAACCACTATGCCTCTCCCATCGGGACCGACATGGGGTAATCCTTCCCAAAGTCCTTCAAACACGATGCATGCCCAACACCCTATGTCCTTTATGGGAAATCAACCAATGATGTCTCCACAGATGAAAAATCCTTATGCTGGTCAGGGCCATGGTTTCTACCAGAATCTGGGCCAGAAAACAAACTTTTCCTAGCAACCTGGTGCCAGTCAAGCCCCAGGACCCTTTTTCCTAGGTTATCAGCAGCAACCCAAACTACCATTCTTGGCGACGTTACACTTGCCAGATTTGACAAGGTTGTTAAATGATCCTATTTGTTACGATCCACATTGGCCTCCTATGCCAACGAAGTTGCCTTCGGACATTCCAAAGTTTGAGGCCAAGCCTAATGAAAATCCAGGTGATCATGTGACTACCTTCCATCTTTGGTGTTCATCTAACTCATTGAAAGATGACTCTGTACAGTTACGATTGTTTCAACGTACTCTTATCGGGAGTGTCGCGAAATGGTACATCAAGCTCGATCACTCAAGATACTCTTTTTTTGGTGAACTGGCGATGGCCTTCCTTAACCATTTCCAGTTACCTGTGAGATACAATGTTGGCACAGCGCTGCTTGCCAATTTCGAATAGAAAACAACGAACCATATCTCTGATCATATCCGAGAGTGGAGATGTCAGAAGAGTCTAATCAAAGTACCAGTCCCACCAACATTCCTGCTTGAGTGGTTCCTTAAGTCTTTGGTCCCTCAGTTATCCAAAGACGTCGCGACTTCCAGAGTTTTCTTCGAAGAATATGCCATCATGAGGGCTCAACAGTTTGAGCTCATCTATTCTTAGTCTGGTTTGTTATAAAACATCTTTCCTGATGCACCACGTTCAATACTGGATAAAACTAGACAGAGAGTTGGACCACATGCCGATGGTATTGTTGGTTCAGCACAAACTAAGCCCGCTGAGCAATTAACAAAACAGTTGCAACAGTTATCCATACAACACACAACGGCCATCCAAACTACTGCTTTGGCTACTCCCCCTACCCAAACATCGAACGTACACTCCGTGCAGTTGACTAACCCAAAGGCCACCCAATAGCCTGAAGGGAATAAAAAACAATGAAAGAAGGGTAAGGGGGATAAAAAACCCACTGATAATGCTAGCGGGGACACTACGGAAAAATGGAAGCCGAGGTATCCGTGCACCTTGTGTGCAGAATATCACCCGACACATATTTGTCTTCGACTTGCAGAGGCCCAAAAGTTTGTCACACAGCAACAACAGGCAGTGTTGACTAATCCTTTTCCACATGGGAAAATTTAACTCAAGCCTCTACAAGCACAGAAGGGGGCAGACAAGAAACCTGCCCTCCT
Organism: Picea engelmannii; assembly: GCA_009831015.1. NCBI lineage: Eukaryota > Viridiplantae > Streptophyta > Pinopsida > Pinales > Pinaceae > Picea > Picea engelmannii. The sequence continues at coordinate 205,226 of ML779925.1, read as the reverse complement.
CCAAACAATCCCTCATCCGTGAATGTATATATGGTTAGGGGTGATTCTTTCATAACGACTAGAACGCACGACTATAGTAAACCAAGCGCTTCTGAGAAGGGTAAAGAAGCTGATCTCCCATCTCTTACTCTACAGATCGAGAAGACGTTGGGAGAAACAATGACATGCATTCCAAAGGGTGCATTTAAAAAAGCTTCTCACAACCCAAATGCAAGGGCTGCCTATAACTACTCTGTGGTGGAGGATTTATCACAAACCCCTTGTGCGATGTCTGCTTTGGAGGTCCTCCAAAGCTTCCCTGCTCAGAGGAAAGCCTTGTTAACCGCTTTGGGCTCTATGGAGACTTTTAATCCGGGTACCATCATGTTAGATAAAACTGACTTAAAACCTCATCTGCCTTACCACGTAGCGTTTCAGATAGTAGTGGCTCATCCCACAAAAACTTTTACATGGAATATCTTTCACACGGTGGTCGACGAGGGTGCCTCGACATGCGTTATGTCGTTATCATGTTGGAAGGCCATTGGCCAGCCCACTTTGTCTCCATCACCTACTCTCCTCACTGCTTTTGACGGTCGTTCTTTCTAACCACATGGCATCGTTCCTTCTTTCCCTGTGCAGTTAGGAGGGAAGACCGTGTCTGTCGAAGTAGAGGTAGTCGATTCTCCCCTTGACTATAACCTCTTGTTAGGATAGATTTGGACTTATGCTATGCAAGCTGTGGTTGCTACAGTTTTTCGAGTCTTGTTGTTTCCACACGAAGGCCGGATAGTGAGCATCGATCAACTGTCCTTCTCCAGACCTGACCTAGCTTTGGGGGCATCCACGGTCCCAATGATAGATAATCCTCAACCAGGTGTCGTTAACATAGGATTTTATTTGTGCCCGTCCTTGATGGGTACCTTCGATTACCCATCTCCTCATGACGATGTCAAATTTATATCTAATCACCATAAGGTTGAGATTTTTCAAGTTTCATCATTTCGCATGACTTACTTTGAGGATCCTTGGATTCTTCCTTCCCCATCAGCTATGATGGATGAGACAGGGCACTCAGGCATGTCCATACCCTTGTTGGCCACTGAAGTAGTGTACTCTTTAGTCCAGCAAGCTTCAGCTAACCCTGATCCGACTCCCGCACAAGAGTTAGATCCACTTCTAGAGCCTATTTGGGCTCAGGGTTCTCTAGCTAACGTCGATTCGTTAGACTTAGTCTTGCCTTCTGACGAAGCAGTAATTGAAGCAATGACTAGTCTGGACAAACCTTGGGAAGATCTTCATCACAGATCATACTTTCTTCCAGAGTTAAGTCGAATCGAAGCAGGAGAATTCACCATTACCATGACGGGGAGATCAACCATGTCCTATTAACCTCTTAGCTACATAGGAAATTTATGCTGAGGGTAATATGGCGACTATCGCTGAAACTATGCCCATCAACATCTCCTGAAACCCTGGTGTCGTGGATAATGTCTTCGTCGGAGCAGATTGCTCCCCCGAATAGATTCAAATTTACACGAATCTTTTCAAAGAATTCCACGACGTTTTTGCCTGGTCTTATGAGGAAATGCTAGGTATCAATCCAAAAATAATTGAGCATGAGATCACAACGTATCCTGATGCCAAGCCTGTTCGACAAAAACTTCATCCAGTCAATCCTAAGAAAGCAGCATCCATCAAGATTGAGGTTGAGAAATTGCTAAAGGCAGGTTTCATTTATCCTATTCATTTGACTCAATGGGTTTCAAACCCTGTGCTGATCAATAAAAAACAAGGCACGATTCGTGTATGTACCGATTTTCATGATTTGTACAAGGCATGTCCCAAAGATAATTTTCCAACACCATTCATTGACCAGCTCATTGATGAATGTGTCGGTTGTGAAGCCTTTTCGTTCATGGATGGTTTTTCGGGATATAATCAAATCCAAATCAAACCTGAAGACCAACACAAAATGACATTCATTTGTCTGTGGGGTACATTCACATATCGTAAGATGCCTTTTGGCCTTAAAAATGTTGGAGCCACTTTCCAGCGGGCAATGTCTTTTTCTTTTCATGACCTCAAACATATATTCGAGGCCTATTTAGATGATTTAGCATCACGCTCTCGCAAGCGAACGGATCATCCCGCGCACCTTAGGCTAATCTTTGAACGTTGTCACTACTTCAGGATTTGCTTGAATCCAAACAAGTGCATCTTCTGTGTAACGTCAGGACGTTTGTTGGGTTTCACCGCATCAACAACAAGGATCATGGTCGATCCTCTTAAGGTGGAGGCAATAATCCAATTGGCCCCCCCACGCACAATCTTACAACTTCAAAGTCTACAAGGCAAGGCGAACTTCTTATGATGCTTCATCACCAACTATGCCAAAATCACCAAGGGCTTTATGCGTTTACTAAAGAAAGACGTTCCTTTTTTTTGGGATGAAGTCACTCAACGCTCTTTCGACGCATTAAAACACACCCTCACAACTGCACCTCTGCTATGACCACCTAACTATAACAAAGACTTCTTATTATATCTGGTTGCCGCAGAGTCAACCATAGGCATGGTTTTAGTTCAGGAAGATGATTCATTTTCAGAAGACACGATCTATTACCTGAGTCGAGGCCTCGTAGGATCGGAACTCAATTATTCTCATATCGAAAAACTTGTGTTGGCAACAGTTCATGTTGTTCAACAGTTCCATCACTATGTTCTGTTTCGCAAGACCACCGTCATTGCTGTCGTAAATCCATTCCAGTACATGTTGACACGACGAGTGATAGGTGGAAAAATCAGTAGATGAATAGTCATCCTCCAAGAATTTGACTTAGACTTCATTTCAGCAAAGTCCAAGAAGTCATTGGTCTTCGCAGAGCTTATTTTGGAACTTTCGGTTGAGTCAGGTGACGTTGTGCCTAAGGAATCACCTATCCGGGGGGATATGTTTTTGATCTCATCTTTGGACCCCTGGTACGGAGATATACTTATCTATCTCCAGACTTTGAAGTGCCCCACCTCTGCTTCTCGTGACGAACGTCGACAGATACACCATCAAGCTAAGAATTATCTCATACTTGATAAGACGTTGTATCAGAGAGGTGTAGACTACATCTTGAGTCGATGTCTCACTCATGAGGAGGCCATCGTAGTACTCAACGATTTCCATACTGGAGCTTGTGGCGGTCATTTATCTGGGTTGGAAACAACCCAAAAGATTCTGCGAGTAGGTTACTTCTGGCCGACACTTATCAAAGATTGTATCGAATCGGTCAAGAAGTTCCATCCATGACAAATCTTCTCTCGGAAGATGAGGGCACATCCAGCTCCTATGTTTCCCGTCATCACGGTTGATCCCTTCACTAAGTAGGGGATTGATTACACTACATGCAACCCCCCGTCAGCAAGGGGGCATCGCTATATCATCGTAGCTGTCGACTACTTCACTAAGTGGGTTGAAGCTATGCCAACGTTTAAAGATGATGGAGAGACTGTAGCTCTCTTCTTATTCAACCAGATCATAGCAAGGTTCGGCGTCCTGAGAGAGATTGTCACTGACCATGGCAGTCAATTTCAGAACCAAATGATGACCGAATTAACATCAAATCTTGGGTTACGGCAGGAACATTTATCACCTTACTACCCCCAAGCCACTGGGAAGGTGGAAGCTATAAAAAAAAATCTTAAGATGATTCTACAACGAACTATCAACTCAGGCAAGTCAAATTGGAATTTGATTTTATACTCGACATTATGGGCTTACCGAACATCTATTAAGATTGCAACCGATTTCTCACCTTTTCAACTTGTTTATGGGATGGAGGTAGTCTTGCCCATCGAATGTCAAATCCCATCTCTGAAAATGGCAATACACTTATTGCCAAACACTTCTCCACTTGAAGAACGGTTAGTATACCTTGAGTAGCATCGCGATGCGACCCTGGCCAATGAGGCTCACAAACATAAGATCAAGTGTCAATATGATAGGTCTGTTCATCCTCGGATCTTCTCTGAAGGCAACCTTGTCCTGGTCTATGACCAAGACAAGGACCCCCTGGGGGCAGGAAATTTTAAACCCATGTGGTTCGGACCCTTAATTATCAAAGAGGTATTAAAGAAGGGCACTTATCGTTTGGTTTATTTTGAAGGGAATGCTTTGGCAAAGCCTAGAAATGGGCTCTACCTCAAGAAGTATTACTCATAGATAGGTCACTGTGGGTAACTTTTTGTAACATATGTATAGTCTTTGTAATATTACTTTTTAAGTTTCTTTTCAAGTGTTATGGATGTGTCATTGATGTTATCTTTCATCAATATGGCAGATGTCAAGTGAGTCTGAGGTGTTCGTTGGGTATGCAGACGGTGCTAGTCGACACACACGAAGGCTTGCCTCCGCAGCTTGGGTAATCTTTACACCACAGGGTCAGTTGTTATCTTCCGGAGGTATATGCTTAGGTGACTCCACAAATAATGTCGCCAAGTATAGTGCAGTTATTGAGTTGCTTCGTGACACCTTGTCATTGGGTATCTCCCATCTCCAGGTCTATCTTGACGCTCAACTGGTTGTGTCATAGCTAAACAGAATATACTGGGTTCATGATCCAACTTTACACCGACGATTCCTTAGGGTACATCTCTTAGAACGAAACTTTGATTATATTACATATTTTCATGTTCCTAGGAGATTAAACCAAATTACAGATACTCTAGCTAATCAAATTTTAGATTGGCATCTTGCCCACATATAAAAAGAACATGGACATAAACACGTAAATACATTTTTTCACACATAATCCATAAGACACAAAAAAGATAAAAACCATATATAAACATCATAAAATAACCAGAGTACATAGATGGATGCAAGTGCCTCAAAAATGGGAATAGTAACGAGTCACCGGGCTTATTCCCTCAAAAAATATATACAAATAGGTGCTCGTGGCACATAAAAAGTCTAAAGTCTATTCAGGGCCTATGGGCCCTGTTATAATCATCTACAGCACAGGCTAAACGCCTAAACAATCAGACCCATGTTCTAGGTGCCCCCACAACATGAGGCTGCATGGATGGCGACAGGTCCTCTATCTCTTCCATCGAGACTGTGCGAGTGAGCGCAATGAAGTTCCGCTCAATTCGTCTAAGGGCCCTCTCGGCCTCTCCGGATGGGAGGTTCCCTGCTACTATCACTCCCCCAGCGGCGGAAGCCGCGGTTTCTGGCCGTGGACGACACCTATTCCGTGCATAGTCGGCAGGTCGCACTGGTCCCACATCTGCATGCAACAAACGTTTACCCGTCAAATACTCTGGCATACAAAAGATGATATATATAACAAAAAGACATAAAAATTACATATGCAAACAAACAAAACAAAAAAAACTACAAAGGTGGAGACTTACCCATCTCCCCTCGCTCCTCAACAAGAGGCATGGGTATCTCAAGATATCTAGAGAAATCTATCCCTGCATACGGGTAGTCCTCGATAACAGGGATCTGTCGTGACGGCCAAGCAAAGAAATCATCATCGAAGGACTCAATAGTCCTTCCACCACCCTGTTGCGGCAGTAACACTGCCCATCTACACACTGCAGGGAAAGAGGCCTGATGTCCTCGTACTACAACCCAAGGACTGAAACTCGGAACTCTCTCAAAAAAGAATGAACACAATATGGTCCCGAACCCGAAGTTCCTCTGTGTCCGCTGTCAGCAATCTATCAGTTGCCTCTTCATGCACTCCAGCAGTGTGGTACTCCAATCAAAAATTTGTGCATTCATGCACTGAATGGCACAGTTCATCTATGCACGCGAAGCCTGATGCACGGCTGTTGAGCCGGTAATCCGCCCAATCAATAACAAGATAGTCTGTAGCGCTAAGTTAGTAATCTTGCTAATGGGTACCTGGGATCCCAACGGTCAGTCCCAGCCTCACAGTGCTCAGCTATCAATTTCGAGATCTTGCTCAGCCCCGCAGGAAAAGTCTAGAAGTTGATTGGTTCCCCTCTCCTTGAGAGGCCAGTTAAAAAGTAAATATCCTCGGTGGTGGGCACCAGTGATTGCCCCTCTAGCGTAAATTCCTCTGCATCAGGATGCTAGTAGTCAATCAAGGCATTCAGTAGCCTTGGTTGTGTGTGCATAAACGGACATAGAAAGAATTTGAGTAAACCATATTGCATTAACACAGCCACGGCATTCGGATCTGCAGCAACCAACTCATTGATGGCCTCATGCTCCCTTTCCCTCCATTGGACATACATCCTGCCAACACAAAAAGGTAAAGGAGGGTCAGTACTTCCTTTTAGTTTGTTTTTTCATCATAAAAGGGGGGTACACGCGGTCTGTAGAAGTGACAATCGCGTGTACACGCGAGAAAACATTACTCTGCCTGCGGGTACACGCGACCTATCCAAAGACAGCCCGTGTGTACCTAGGGTCGGGCCGACCTTTTTAAGGTCGATGCCCACCCAAAAAACCAACTAAATAACTAAATTGAAGTATTGAATAGATAGATAAGGGAGTTTGTACTTACTTGGTCCAAGCAGAAGTTCGTTTCGTCCACTGTAGCTCCCAGAATCACTATCTTTGGCAAAGGGGGTCTTTTGGCTCCAGAGTCAATTTCCAAATCAGCAATGGTGATAATGAGTTGCCAGCTTCTATTTATAGACTTTTTGGCCTCTTTTTGTCATTTTTTTTAGCCTCCCTTATCAGTTTCTTTATACCAAAAACCATTTAGAGTGATCCAGGAGTTATATGGGAGGGATTTGATCAGGTATTGGGACACTTTTTTTTTTTTTTTCGAGTNATCAAAAATCAACTTGAGCATATAGGTTAGGTTATCACCCCGACTTTTGCATCTCGTTGTCTTTTTCTTCTGCTATAGGATCGATCCCATCCGGTTGTGACACGGAACTGTCATATCTGCTCTATAAGTGTCGCAACTTGGTGGTAGAGCTTACCAGAACATGGATGCCCTAGGTAGGTCTTGGTTGCATTATGGTTTCCATGCCGTTTCTAAAACCACTGTAGGCTCGGGAGTCCGTATAGTCTTTCCTGAATATGATTTTGAGCCTCACTCACATGAGTCTTTTTCACTCTTTGTCTTACCCTCAGGACTCCCAAAAAGTAACGGGTCTCCTTTTAAGCCCTTTTCAGACCCTCTAAAAATGAAAAGATTGTCGAGCGATCTTGTGGCCTTTCAAGCTCGTTAAACTGAAATTTAAAGTCATGTCTATCTGGCAGTAGTTTACCCCTTTTTCAATCCGGACGGTCAACTGTACAAACAAAGGTATACTCTATCGAATTCCCATTCTTTAGAAGAGTACTCTGAGGTATAATTTTATTCCTTTTTCAGGCCTGAGGGACTAAATTTACGAAAAAGAAACCCCCACGGAGTCCATAGTTAAGCTCTTTTTAGACTCCCTAAAATTAAAAAGATCACCGAATGACCTTATTCTTTCACACTCATTAAATTGGTCCAGAAGAATATTCCTGACGGAGTCCATAGTTAAGCTTTTTTCAGACTCGTTAAAAGTGAAAAAATAGCCGAGTGATATTGTCCTTGTCACACTCGTTAAAATGGTTTTGAATTGATGTCTAATCGGTGCTAGTTTATCCCTTTTTCGAACCGACTAGACTATTGTCGAAAAAGGTACCCCAGCGGAGTCTCCTTTTATGCTTTTTCAGACTCTCTAAACATGAAAAACCACTGAGCTTACCTTCTCTGGGCTCATTAAACTTACATCGAAGGACGTTATCATTGTGTGTTCTATCAACTGCATTTGCATACCTTATCCACTAGCTTTGTGACAATTTGCTTCTGCGTCTTAACACCTTTGTCCGCCGGAGGATTTTTCCCGAGTATCATTTTACCATAACATCAGTCTTGTCCTTGTGCCTTGAGCTCGTATGTTTGCAGTACTTGTTCCTCCATTGTAACGTAATATTCCTTTATTCTTGTTCATAAATTATCAAAAAGAACAAAAAAATCAAATATACCCCAAAAAGAGGATGGGAAAAGTGTTTTCTTTATTGGCAGCATAATGAGTCGCACTTGGATAAATCACATCTGTCTGTTTGATCATCAAACTATGGGATGTAGTACGACCTTAGGAAGCTTTTTCTCGCTATATAGAGTTGTGTCCTCCACCATTTGGTTACTCTTCCAAACATATGGAGATTTTGCGTTGCCTCCTGCTTTGTAGACTTATGATTGACATATATGTTGCCTGAGTCTTATCACTTGTCATGCTATTATCCAAAGGAAGTTTGTCACTAAGCCTGAGTTGGCCCCTCTGCAATATGTCTCTTGTCCGCATACCCGGCCATCCTGAACATCCAATCAAGTCCTTGTTTGAAATCACTGAAGCCTTCAGTCTGATCATCAAGATTATCAAGTCTATAACCGACGAGCCGTCGAAGACATCTGGGTAGTGCATTCGTACACTCATATTACACTCCTACCCGAGTTTTAGAAGATTTTGAAGTTGTTTCTCGAGCTCTGAAGTACATCCATCAGGCCGAATCAGCTTCTGGAAGATGGGTACTCTATATGTATATCTGTCTGATTTTGAGATGTAGCTCTGTTGTGTATCATTCGTGGCTACTCTTTATAGTTATTTGACATGGATCTATAGTGTATTTGATTGGTAGCTATGGTTCTATTTTATCCTGAGCATGGGTATTCCCACCTCGGTGAGACATTTTTTATTTTGTAGACAACACCTCCTTGTTTTAGGATAAATTCGTGAGTGCGGACACAGACCAATCTCCCCAGATCCACCTGGATCTGGAACAAACCGTAACAGAATACTACTCTTTCCCTAGATCTAGCTATTGAATGAACTAAGAGAAATGGATTGTGGACATACCTTATGAACGCTCTCCTTTAATCTATGTTGTTCCTCGCTCTGCTACGATGCTCTTGTGTCGTCCAATCACAACAACACAAACCAATCACAGCAAATGCAGATTAATGTATTCAATACCTAGTCTATACATGTGATCAAGGAATCATGTAATAAGATGATATCATCATTATGGAAAAGGGACATATTCATGTATTATATTAACTGAAAGAGAAACTTACAACCTGAGCCTTGATGTCGTAGGCCTCCTTTCGATGGCTCCTAGATCTGACACACACACTTGCTCATGCATGAAGAAGTTGAACCACATATGACGACCTTGCTATTGTCTCTTGTTGTTGTAGCATCAATCCTCCATACAGTCTTGCACCAATTCTCCAATCAATCTCTTGCTAGCTTGCTTATGCTTCTCTAGTTATTTTGCTTCTAAACATTTCCATGAGAAATCCCCTCAATATATAGGAGAAGATTGATTAGTTACTTGGATAGGGAATAATCCCATGATATCTGGAAAGCCAGTATTTTGCCAACCATTCGAACTCCAACTCACCCTTCTAGAAGATTCCTTCTAGAAGGATCGAGAACTT
>ML779925.1:172595-195727 GCA_009831015.1 Picea engelmannii | reverse complement strand
ATCTGGAAAGCCAGTATTTTGCCAACCATTCGAACTCCAACTCACCCTTCTAGAAGATTCCTTCTAGAAGGATCGAGAACTTATTCATTTTCTTCCTTTAGAAACATGTCCACACCCTAACCATTGACACAGTGCGGAAAGTCTGCAATCAAGCTGAATACAGACTGCGGGAATTAAGGATTTTCGCAGATGAGTATATATGCAGCCTGCGGAAATGTGATTTTGAGAAAATGACAAGTGTAACCTTTTTCAGGAAAATGTTCTTAATGAAGAGTTTGATCTTCCATCATCATGACATAATCATAATATCATCTTGATAACCAAAAATGTGGATAACACTCCTGGTTCCTGATCCTTGGGCTCAATCATTCGACACATCAGTAAAGATTGGTAATGTATTTCGGCCATCAGATGCTCTTCTGACCTCACACATTAGGGGGCATCTGTTATAACCCTAAATTGCACCACACATGCTTACCTGGCATTAGGCCAACTCATATCCCTTCTTTGCCAAAAATCTATTGAACAACTCTTTGAAAATTCTCTTGGGTCAAGGTCCACGTGCCCTAACCCATTACTGCACCCATGTGCATGCTGGCTGACTCACTACAGCCCGCGTGTACCTAACAAAGCATGAAAAAAGGAAAGTTGCCGACAAAACAAAAGGCTATGGGTCAGTTAACTAAAACTCCCGGCCATGCATGGCCAAGGGTTCGTCCAAAACCCTAGCTCCTTCTAGCCTATAAAAGAAGGGGTCGGGGTACCATTTGGAGGAGGAAAAAATATAGCGAAGAAACTTTGCCCATTTACATAATCCATTTTCCCAACCCTTTAGTCTTTCCTCATGCCAAAGGAGATTTAACGCAAAGCAGTTGAAGGACAAAAGAAGAGGAGCCCAGGATTAGGTTCAAGGAGCGGTGGCTGGTCTCAGATTTGTTGTAAGTTGATTCACTTTCAATAATAAAAAGAATACTTTTCCCATCCCAATGCATGAATTGTCTATGGTTTGGTTAATTTATGCTTGATTTCTAACCCTTGAGTAGAGAAGTAGCATGCATGCATAATTTTTGTTTTTCTTGAGTGCAGGTTATCTGTGGAAGGAGCAGCGCAAGCAAGTAATCGAAGAGAAACGGAGGATCTACATCGAATGCTGGTAATAAGGTTAGTGGTCCTTTTCCATGCATTTACTGTGAAAGAGGGGTTTAAATCTTGGGTTGTAGGTAAAAAAGTAGTTTCTTTTCGATCAAAATCTGCATGCAAGTCTGACCCTAGTTTGCTACTCCGTAGGGTGTTTTTCCCAATAACATGCTCCCTCGGGAAACCTGAATGTGTTTGCCAAAAGTGTCACACTCCCAAGTCTGGAAAATGTGCCCCAGATGATTCCTTCGTCTGAATCTGATGAGGAACTAGGCAAAAGATGCACATTGCCTTCCTCTCAACTGGGTCGGAGGGGAATCTCTGAACTCTCCTTGGATGGGACAAGTCAATCCACTAAACCTCCTCAAAATTTGCGCCCTCACACTGGATAAGTGCACCCTTGTTGTTGGACCCTGTGTAACTGATGTTGAAGAATGATGGAAGACCTGTGTGATCTTCCCGGTGACTAGGGTGTGTCTCTCAACACTGAAATTAGCCAACTAGTGTCTTCTTTCTGGAATCCACTGAACTATCTCTCCTGAGATGCACCTCTCTCCTCAATGACAAGTCATAATCTATATAATGATGAATTAGGTCATTGACCCTTCTCTTATAGCTTTCCTAAAGCCTAATTCACTGTTGAAACCCCAATTCACTGTTGACTTCAAATTTAGTTCGTCTGTTCTATTTTTAGCTGATAATGACTTAAAGCGCTTTTAACCACTTTTAGCTCAATTTCACTTTTCGAACATAACAAATTTGACTAGAGTGACCTCTAGTAACCCTATTTACCCATTTTCTGGCCCTGGCTATAGTCTAATGAGACAGTTTAGACTATTAAACCTCCTCTCTAGAGCTCCTATTTGGAAAGGGACATTACATTCCTCCCTTCCTAAAATTGCTTGTACTCAAACAATACCAATCCAGGATGTTGCAACACCTGCTCGCTCTCCCAAGTAGCATTGTCTACTGAAATCCCTCTCCATCTGATCAAACACTCTCTAATGACCATGCTCCTCAGTTTCCGCTCCCAGAACTCCAAAACCTCCTCTAGAACCAATTCCAATTGTCCCTCCTCATCCAAAGGGGTGAGCTCCTCTGATGTGCTAATGAATTGTCCCACTGCCTTTTTGAGGCAAGATACATGGAACACATTATGAATATTTCTCCCCTCTAGAAGCTCTAGCTCATAATCAACCTCGCCTACTTGACGCATGATCCTGTAAGGCCCATAAAACCTAGGATTGAGCTTCTCGGCCCCACTCTTCTTTAGATATGACTATCTATAAGGTTGGAGTCTCAAGAAAACCAAATCCCCAACCTCAAAGTTGCACTCTATCCCGTGCCTGTCCACACTCATCTTCTATTGGTCGTGTGTCGTCTGCAAATTCTCTTTCAGCAACTTGAGAATCTTCTGACTCTCTATGATCCAATCCTTTTCCTTTGGAGCTCTACTCTCCCAGAAAACCAAGTATACCAAAGTGGGAGCATCATATCCATACAATTCTCAGAAGGGTGTCATACCAATGGACATGTGGAAAGTGGTGTTGTAGCAATGCTCTCCTAAATGAAGCCATTTCACCCATGTTCTCTATTGTCCACCTACATAGTTCCTCAAATATCCTTCGACCCACTTGTTGACAATCTCAGTCTTCCCATCTGTCTGAGGGTGGTAGCTAGTGCTAGGTGTCAACTCTGTCCCCACCAACCAAAACAAATCTCTCTGGAATGTCCCCATGAACTGACTGTCCCTATCACTGACGATGTTCCTCGGCAACCCATGAAGTCTTAAGACCTACTTGAAGAATAGCTCGACTACCTAAACTACGTTGTACTCTGTCGTTATGGCATAGAAGTGAGAAAACTTGGTCAATTTGTTGACCACTACATAGATACAGTCCCTACCCTAGACCTTGGGTAGGCCTGTGATGAAGTCCATCGATGTACTCTCCCATTTCTGATCTGGAATGGGGAGTGGATGAAGTAGCCCTGGTGGAAGAGCATACTCCGACTTGTTCTGCTGGCAAGTCACACACTCACTAACATGTCTCATAAAATTCTATTTGATTCCCTCCCATGAGAACCTCTCTCTGATCTGTCTGTAGGTTTTGAAAAACCCCTAATGGCATGCTAGTGGTGAATCATGAATTGTTGTGAGGATCTTCTTCTTGAGCCTCAAATATGGCACCAAGTAGACTCTGTCCTTGTAGAATATGACATCGTCAATGACCCTATGCATGTCATACTATATCTACCCATCCATAACCTAACAAGCAAACTTTTTCTTGGAATATTCCACTAACAAGTGGGATTTCCAGTCTGCTAAAATCTCCATGAAAGAACATGCCATAGGTCTCCTCAATAGTGCATCGACCATAATGCTTTTCTTCCCCTTGACATAATCTATGTCGAAGTCGAATGCTTGTACCTTCATCACCCAATTCTTTTGGTGCTCACTGAGATCCTTCTACTCAAGGAAATACTTCAAGTTATTGTGATCTATCTTGACCACGAATTTTTTGCCCATCAAATATTTCTTGAATTTTGTCAAGGCATGCATGATTGCCAACATTTCCTTGTCATAAATGGAGTACAACCTCTCAAGGTTACTGAGGTTCATGCTGTTGAATATAATGGGGTGTCCTACCTGCATCAAAATTGTCGTGATACCCTCATCGGATGCGTCACACTCTAGTACAAATGGCAAGGTGAAGTCTGGTAATGCCAAAACTGAACAAGTGCCCATGACTTCCTTCATGTGATCAAAATATTTTTGTGACTCCTCGGTCTATATGAAAGCCCCATGCTTGGTAAGATCCGTCAGTGGTGCTCCAAGATGAGAAAAACCCTGGATGAACTACCTATAATACTTGCACAACCCAAAGAAACTCCTCAAATCTGTCATGTTCCTGGGCATTGGCCAATCCATAATGGCCCTGATCTTCTCCTAGTGCACTTGTACCCCCTGTGCACTGATGATGTGGCCCAACTAAAGAATATTTGTCATACCGAACTCACACTTGGACTCGTTGGCATATAATGACTGCACCTCCATGATGCTCAATAGCTCATCTAGGTGCCTCATGTGCTCCTGCCATGTCTTGTTGTAGACCAAGATGTCGTCGAAGAAAACCAAGACTAATTTCCTCAACTGATCTTTGAATATGTGGTTCATGCACGACTAGAATGTAGCAGGTGCATTGGTGAGCCCAAATGGCATAACCAGAAACTTGAAATGTCCAAAGTTACATCAAAATGTCCTCTTCTCTATGTCCTGCTCTTGGATGTTGATCCGATGATACCCAGAGCATAGATCAATCTTTGAGAAGAAAACTTCCCCATGCAGTTCATTCATTAATTTGTCAATGCATGGAATAGGATACCAGTTCTTGATGGTTTTCTTGTTCAAGGCCCGGTAATTAATGCACATCCTCATGGTGCCATCCTTCTTCAGAACTAAGACAAATGAAGAGGTGAATGGGCTGTTGCTCGGTCTAATGTGTCCCATCGCTATCAATTCCTTGATTTCCTTCTCTATCTCATCCTTGAACCTCCTAGGATGACGATAGGGGGGCGTGATCATAGGTTTGGCCCCCTCCTCCAACTCAATGGTCTACTCAAACCCCCTATCAGGTGGTCTCCCTAGTGGAATCGACCCAAAAAACTATTGATGGCATCCCAACAATTTCTTGATCTTTGTATGATATTGTTGTCGACCCTCTGAATCCTTCCACGTAGTGATCAAGGACTCTGCGACATATGCTACCTACCCATGTCTAAAGATCTTCTCCATCCTCTTGGATGAAACTGTCCTGGGTGGTCCTGTCGACATACCTCTCAAAACAACCTTCTTCCCATCATGGTCTCTGAACCCCATCTCCAAGGTTTGGTAATTGGTGGTGATTTTTTCCAAGGTAATCATCCACTGAACTCCCAACACCACATCTTTGTCAGATAGGTCAACCACAAAAAATGTGTCTCTCACTATGTAGTTTCCTAACTTCATCTCCAAGTCTGGAACTTTGTATAGACATTCCACTGTGTGGCTATCTGGTACTGCAACATCAAACCCCTCAAACTCCTATGTTTGAAGAGCCTGTCTCGATATCAGTGAAGCGTCAATGAAGTTGTGGGTGGCCCCACCATCTATCAGGGAAATTTCCCATTGCTCCTGAATAGTCCCTCTGATCCTGAGGGTATCATACCTAGAAACACCAGAAAGGGTCAATATGATTCCTCCCTTTTCCGATTTCTGTCTGCTAGCCTACTCAAGCGATTGTGGAACTATAGGAGGGTGGGCTCCTGCCGGTGTTGGTGGTCTACGAAGAGGCTTCTCCTCTGCCTGTGCAAACTCCTCCTCTGAGCTAGTGGATATACTGTCTTGCTCCTCCCCCTCACTATCCACATTGTTTTCTACCACCTCAATATAATGAATATCTCCCTTGCCCATGCACCTATGGCCTGAGACCCAAGGGTCTCTGCAGTTGAAGCAAAGATTCTTCCTCATAAGCTCCTACCTCATCTCATCATCTAGCTTCTCCTTGCCCTTCCATTCTATTTGGAATGGCTTATTGTCTCTATCCTTCTAGGGTACGAAGGGTTTGAAAAAGGGTTTAGTCTTTGGCACTGATTCTTCCAAATCTCGAGTGTGTAGGATGGCATCCTGTAAGGTGGGCGGAATGTATTCCTTCACCCATCCTCTCAAAGGCTCTGTGAGCCCCTCTGTGAATAACATGATCATCCTGGGCTCTAATATATCTGTCACTGCCATGGCTACCCATTGAAACTCCATGATGAATGCATATACTATGCTATTTTGTCTCAACTAGGCTAGATCCCTGAAGTGGATCTCGGGATCCCTCCTGTCAAACCTGTCCATGAGTCTCTATGTGAACTCCCTATAAGAGGTGATGAAACTATGAACCAATGTCACCAATCCATGATGCCACCACTAGTGTGCCTCACCCTCCAAGTGTAAGGTAGAGAAACCAATGGCCTCTGTCTCGGTCATCTGGTTGAGCTTGTAGTATGTATCTAGCTTTTGTACCCAATATCTGGCGGTGCATTTGGACAATCTGTCGAAAGAAGGTATGGTGAGTTTACCAACTTTTCGGATGAAATCAATGTTATGACCCTACTATTGTTGTGGTCCTCCTCTCTGTGGCTCTCTGGGGCGGTTCCTGAGTCTGAGCCCACAATACTCAATTAGGGTCATGTCCTAATGGAAGTCATGGCCCAATGTTGCATACTCCCTCCTATGATTTGCAATGTCCTCTACATGAGTTGGTGACCTCTGTGCTATTGGTAGTTGTGCTTCTACTGGGGGTGCCCTCTGGAAATTGGGAAACAAAAGTCTAGGAATCCTACTCAAACAAGTGTATGTGCGAGTAGGAGACTGGGGTCTACTACCTGCCCCTGAGTTCCCCTATGCTGCATGTGGGGCTTGTGTGCCTGGGGTGCCCACTATAGCCAATATATCATCCATCTGTGTTAAGGAATGAGTCATGGCCTATTGACTAGCTACCATATCGTTGATAACCTGCATGAAAGCTACCTCTATCTCCATGGGGGCCTTACCACTGCCCTCTGGTCACTCATATCTGTCTCCTAGCATCCTCTCTACCTCATGCTCAGCCTCACGCTATGCCCTTCTCTCTACTTCCCTGTGCACCTCTTCCTCTTCCTCTGAGCTGGGAGGGAAAGGAGGAAAGTCATGCCTAGACCTTCTTTCCTTGCACCTGTTGTAAGTGACATATTCATCACCTACATGCTCATGGTCATCTGGGTCTTCTGCCACACTCATTGTCTTTAGTCACAGGCTGGCAGATATAAAGCTCTAATAGCATTGTAATGTTCCTCACTTGGCTAGTCTAGGAAATGATGCTAATGTGTGTGTAGGATCAATGGTTTATAGCATATAAATGATCATACAAATAACAAATGTGACAAAGATTGCAAAGTTTATACTATGATATCTCTGCAGAGTACAAATGTCAAATGCGGTTGAATAAAATGAATCACTCAACTAGATCAAATGAAAAAAGGATCTTAGCTAGAATACAATAAGAAAAATAAAAGATAATACCCGATAATAAATGAGTATTGCGGGGTCAATGGATGAGCTGGAACTGTGGTAGTTCACATGGTAACTGATGAAAGTCTGGAAAGTTTTCCCTAGTGGATAAACTTCTTGGAATGGCCTAGAAACTATCCCAAATGATGTGCCTTTCTCTAACTCTCAGTCCTGGTGACTGATCGGCCCCTCTGTTGGTGTGTCTGGACCCCAGATGGATACCCCTAGGGGAATTCACCCCTCCCTCTCTAGAAAACTGTGCCCTAGTGATTCCACCATCATAATTGACTGAGAAGTATCTCAAAATCATCTCCCTAATCTATGGGGAAATGGGTCAGAAGGGTTTCCCTGAATCTGATCCGATGCTCACTCGAGAACCCCGAATGTGTCCGCCAAAAGTGTTGCACTCCCAACTCTGGAAAATGCGCCCCAGATGATTCCTCCGTCAGAATCTAACAAGGAACTAGGAAAAATATGTGCCTTGCCTTCCTCTCAACTGGGTTGGAGGGGAATCTCTGAACTCTCCCTGGATGGGACAAGTCAATCCACTGAACCTCCTCAGAAGTTGCACCCTCACCCTGGATAAGTGCGCCCTTGCTGCTAGACCTTGTGTAACTGCTGCTGAAGAATGATGGAAGACCTGTGTGATCTTCATGGTGACTAGGGTGTGTCTCTCAGCTAACTGGTGTCTTCCTCCTGGAATTCCACTGAACTATCTCTCCTGAGATGCACCTCTCTCCTCAATGACAAGTCATAATATGCATAATGGTAAATTAGGTCACTGGCCCTTCTCTTATATTTTTTCTAAACCCTAATTCACTGCTGAAACCCTAATTCATTGTTGACTTCTAATTTTAGCTCGTCTGTTCTATTTTTATCTCATAATTACTTAAAAGCGCTTTTAACCACTTTTAGCTCAATGTTACTTTCCAAACATAACACCTTTGACTGGAGTGACCTCTAGTAACCCTGTTTACCCCTTTTCTGGCCCTGACTATAGTCTAATGGGGCAGTTTAGACTATTAAGCCTCGTCTCTGGAGCTCCTATTTGGAAAGGGACATTAAAGAAAGGCACAATATTGATTTCTTTCACTTCAAGGGCTAGATATGAACCTTCTAGTTGAGTTGCACCGTCCTAGCTGACTGGAGGCCCTCAATATTTCATTCTACCTCCTGGAGACTTCCAAATACCACCAAAATGTCTAGAACAGTAGATTGGGGCAAGATAAACCCCCTGGCAAAGTCTATGGTTGAATGATGAAGGTCTGACTCCCCAGATTATTAAATCCTCTTTCTAGTTGTTCCCTCCTGGTTGGTTGTAGCCCCTCAATATGTCAGCCTCCCTCCTAGATACCTCCAACTGCTATCAAAATAACTAGAACAATAGATCGGGGCAAGATAAACCCCCTGGTAGAATCTTAATATGAATGATGACGTTCTGACCCCTCAAATGACTAAATTCTCTATCTGCAGTGCGCCCTCCTTCTCTCCAACTCATGCCAAGCTCCAATAAATAATATAATAGAGAAACCTTCTCCCCAATGACCCAGAAATGATGTCCTAGGCCATAAAAAGAAAATCCAAAAGTCCTTTTTCCCAAACTCCTTCTCCTTTCCCTGGATCGAATGAATCTTCTTCAGATGGTGCGCCCCCTAACTGGAAAAACCTTCAAGTTGCGCACTATCTCTTCCCCTTATGATGGATATGACCAAAATGTTAAAGTTTAAGCTATTATTAGGTTTATTTTCAATTTAATAGATAACCATAGAATAGATAGGATCATTGAGAGAAACACAATCACAAGATACACAACATTTATCCTAGGAAACCCTCATGGGGAAGAAAACCCAACAAAAACTTCCTTAATATAGATAGTTGATACAATGCCAAGACAATAAAACAAACACTAGAGAATATCCTCTCCCAAGCATTGTGCCTCTCTCTCTTCCTTCTTCCAGCAACTGGTAACTACAACTTCCTTCAATACTTGCGCACTGTATGAGTGAGCTGAGTGAGTGAACAAATGAGGCGTTGGCTTCCTTTATTTATACAAACTAGCAAGCGTTGAAAGGAGTTGTCTCTTCATTGGCAGGGCCAACTTCTCTTTCTGGGTGGTTAGAACCACTTTAATTTTCCCAGGGACCGACTTCTTAATTTGCATATTACAATTAGGGTTTGACCAATCCGCAAAAGGGAATTTGGTCAATTACAATGCCTGACATGGTTAATCCACAAAAGGGGATTTGATCTATAAATCAATGACTCAAATAATAATAATAGTTAGAATACTCTTTGCATTTACAATATTTCAACACTCCCCCTTAACAAGAAGGGTATTCAACAACATCATCGGGAGAGAGAGAGAGAGGGAAACAACATCAACAATGTCTGGAACACTAACTGGCATATCTATAAATCATCGAAAGTTTTTCTCATCATTCACTCCCTCTTAACAAAAAGGATATTCTCTATCTTTTGATAGGTCACTAGATGTCATCATCAACTGAACAATATCATATGGGCAATATCATCAACTGGATAACC
This sequence comes from Picea engelmannii, assembly GCA_009831015.1. Classification (NCBI taxonomy): domain Eukaryota; kingdom Viridiplantae; phylum Streptophyta; class Pinopsida; order Pinales; family Pinaceae; genus Picea; species Picea engelmannii. Next base: position 185,973 of record ML779925.1, on the reverse strand, counting down.
ATCATCAACTTGGACAACAACATCAACTGGATAACATCATCAACTGGCTAACAACATCAACTGGATAACATCATCAACTAGGTAACAACATCGACTGGATCACATCATCAACTAGGCAACATCATCAACTGGGTAACAACATCAACTGGATAAAAGTAGGCATCAATATAATCCACTTGGTTATCTGGCATCATGATCACTGACTGGTTCTCCATGAATCCATATTAAAAAAAGTTGTGTTCTCTTTATCTTCGCACAGAAGATACTCTTTCTTTCTTGTGTCTTCATGCATAAGATATTCTATGATTTTTTCCATTCCTTTAATGTTCTCCCTTCTCTTATAGTCATTTATCTCACCCATCCACTGGGCAGGACTACTACAATAGATTCACTCCTAGTCATCCCACATCAAGTAGAGAAGCTAAGATGCTAGCTTAAGTAAGACTAGACTCCCTTTCCATGATCCACGTAGGATCACGACACAAACCTCAAGAGCCAACTAACTATTCCACATGGTCAAGGTTTGTGTTCCAGGCTACTCAATCCTTGGCCAGAGGAGAGTATCTGTCCACTACCCCTTGGAGAAACATCCACACTCCTCTCTACGAGGGTGTTCACACCCCTCTCTACGAGGGTGTTCACACCCCTCTCTACGAGGGTAGTCTAGCATGTCCCTAGAGTATCCAAAACTCAACACTTGGACAGAGGCCAACCTTGGCAAATCTCTCATTCCCCTTCTCTACGAAGGTCTCTTCCTTCTCTACTAAGGTCCCTTCCTTCTCTACGAAGGTCTCTTCTCTTTCTCCTTCTCTACGAAGGTCTCTTTTCTTTTCCTTCTCTATGAAGGTCTAGCTATGGGATCTGAAAAAAATGTGTTGTGGTCCAAAATATTTCCATGGTATAATACCATGCCACCCATCTGTTGGGCACCATCCATCTACTCGATAAATTTCATCTTGATCAAAATATCTCATTATTCATCCTTGAAGTTTTCTTCTGTAATATCCTAGGTGCCTTCTTGAGTTCGAACATTTATTTCTTTCTGACTTCATATTGGATCAACCTGCTCCCTCTGCATCTATAAGAACAGTATTGGAGCAACCTGCAGTTTTTTATGAATGCAGCTATGTGAGACATTCTCCAGCCTGCAAACCTATGAGGTGTGGATCATTGCAGCTATGTAAAGCCTTTATCTCAGCTTACAAACTTGAGATAAATACCCTAACAAGGGTATGTGGTTCCTACCTAAGACAAAGCTAGGAACGTAGAGATGACCTACTCCATTCAAAGAGTGAGAAAAACTCCAGATGATTATCCAGTGGGAAAGGTGATCTGATGAGTTGGACATGCCTATGGATGACCACAAGGTGAATGTGTAAAATCCCAAAGTGTTGGGTGCATCGTCATGTGAATAGAAATGAAGATGATGTGTTAGCCTCCTCTAAGAAGCAGAGTTGATGAGAAAACTCTAGATGATTCTCCTATGTGAGGTAGTGAGAAAGAAGATCTGTAGAGTGGGCATGCATGTGGATGAGCACAGGTGAACATGTGTAGATATGGTTCTTCTGTGTAATGTAGTGAGCCAGAGCTATGACGTTCCTATGGATGTGCCCCTAGTGGATGAGCACTAGTGGGTGTATCATATCCTTTGTTAAATGTTTTCTCAAGAGTCAAACCTTCCTGTAACCCTAATTTTTATGTAAAGGGTACAGGTCAGCCCCACCTTAATGTAATTAATAATAAATGTAAAAGATAATTAATATGGTTAATATTAATTATAATAATAATAATAATAAAGTGACTTAGAGAGGTCATCCCTGTTGAGCCAATAGACGCCTTTGTTGATTGGACAAGTCTAATATAAGTAAGGGATGATTCCCCATTGTGGAATCATATCTTTCATGTGTGTTTGGAAATTTCAGCAAATACATCTACTTGGGAAAAGGTGCGCACCTCTCTTGGGCGCTAGTCTTCTAGGGCTTGAGCACCCTCTTGTGTGATAGGTCTTTCTTGGTGGTTAAGGTCTTTCTCTTGAAGAATATAGCAAAGGATTTAAAGACTCCGGTTTTGATTGTTGTAATTATGATTCCTCTAACCTATATTTCTAAAGTTTGCTACATTACAAATAGGTGTTGTAGTTATGACAATATTCCTTAAAATGTTTTGATTCTAGAGATGTGCTCATTATTCTCCTTTAGGAGATATTATTGTTTTGGTTCCTTTTGTTTTCTTTGTTTCAGATAGGTTAACAAGAAAAGAAGATGCTTATCCTTTAGAGAGAGTCACTTGACTCAGAAGAAGCCAAAACCATTTGAGAAAGAAGAAGAATAGAACCATCATTGAGACAACCGATGCTACAAAGCATGATCAGAATCCTTATAGGATTCCATGGGAAGAAGCATACATGACACAGTACATGTGCAGAAAAAGAGTCTTCACCGAACATTGAAAAACATAACTCTTGAAGAAGTCTTCACCGGAATGAAGCCTGAGAGTGAACACTTCAGTTTATTTGGGTGCGCAATGTATTTTCATGTACTCAAAGAGAAGAATTTCAAGATAGATCCTTTAGGAAGAAAGGATACAATGAATATTCAAAGACATCCCTAGTTAGAGACAGATTGAGACAAGCAGAGATGTTGTCCTTGAAAAAGAGACAGATTTTCAAAGACCCAGAGAATATTAGATAGACATTGACAATGAGACAATACTTTCTCCCCCTTCAGAAATTCAGAGGGAGAAATAAATTACTCCAGGTTATCCAGTTTCTCCAATTGATATGTTCAGTGATATTGCAATAGGGCATAAAATGCCTACCTAGACTCACTCTACAAGAGGCAGAGAAACATACAAGCCTCTCAAGGCACATTCTGAGAAAGCAAAAGAGATTTTCGAGATATCCTTCAGTCATGAGACACTTCATTGATGTTGAGACTCCTTGTCTTAGAGAAGAAACAAGAGAATCGGTATGGAAAGATGCCATAACAGAAGAATACCAGTATATCTTAAAAGAATGATGCATAAGATATTAATTCAGGGACCAGAAAGGGAAGTTTGTGGTAACTTCTAAGTGGATCTATATGATCAAGCATGCAGCTGATGAAAGTGTCAAGAAATACAAAACGATATCTATAGCCAGAGGTTTCTCACAAATAGAGGGAGTTTTCTATGATGAGACACTTGATCCAGTGAACCCGATACACTTCCATCCGTACTACCATCCATGATTTGGAAACTATATCATATAGATAGATTCTTGATAAGTTTGGATTTCAGCAAGAGTGTTGTTGATCCAAACCTATATCATTACAGTGTTGGTGAAGAGAGCTTGATCCTAATGACTTATTCAGAAAGCGTTGAGTATGATGCACTACTTATTGGGACAAGAAGTATGACAGATGACCGATAAGATTTTCCTAAGTTAAGGAAAATATTCAATAAAAATATTAAAGAAGTTCAGTATGACAGAATGCAAAATCCACCGTGATGGATTTAAAGAAGAAGATTGATGATGATTCAGACGATACTGATCCATATCTGATTGGATCACTAATGTATATGGTCAACACCAGACTTGATTCATGCCATGTAGTGAATGTACCTAGTCATTTCATGAGTCAACCAAGACAGACTCACTAGACAATAGCAAAATATGTATTGATATATATATGAGGCATAGTTGGATATGGCCTAAGATATGCCTCTAGTATAAACTTGAGTTTGCAGGATATGCCGATTCAGATTGAGAAGAAAGTATAGTGAACCGAAAAATCACATCCGGATGATGTTCTATCGTGAATTTTTCCATGGTTTCCTAATGCAACAGGAAACAAAACTCTGTAGCCTTGAGTACCACAGAGGCAAACTATATAAGCATCAAGTGTGAGAAGCAATGTGGCTTCACAAGCTTCTGACATATTTACTTAACCATGAGATGGATCCTATGATGATAACCAAGAGCTTTGATTAAAGCTCCTTGAGAACCCAGTGTTTCCTAATGGATCAAAATACAATGAGATGAAATATCCTTATTTCATAGATATGATGTAGAGTAAAATCGTACACATGCAGTACCTTCCTACACATGAGAAGATTGCAGATATCTTCACAAAATTAACTTCATGAAGAATAGCTCCCTAGTTGAGAGGGAGTGTCGATAAATCCAACCATGAAAAAATTCAAAGTACATCTATGTGAGACTTGGCATGATAAACAATTCCTCCCTAGATGAGAGGGAGTGTTGATGAATGCAGCTATGTGAGACATTATCCAACTTACAAACCTGTGAGGTGTGGATCATTGCAGCTATGTGAATCCTTTCTCTTAGCTTACAAACCTAAGAGAAATCCCCTAATAAGGGTATGTGGTTCATGCCTGAGATAGAGCTAGGAACGTAGAGATGACCTCCTCCATTCAGAGAGTGAGAAGAACTCCAGATGATTATCCAGTGGGAAAGGCGATATGATGATTTGGGTGTGCCTGTGGCTAAGCACAAAGTGAATGTGTGAAATCCCAAAGTGTTGGGTGCATCGTCATGTGAACAAAAATGAAGATGATGTGTTAGCCTCCTCTGAGCAATAGAGTTGATGAGAAAACTCCAGATGATTCTCCTGTGTGAGGCAATGGGAAATAATATCTGTAGAGTGGACGTGCCTATGGATGAGCACAGGTGAACGTGTGTAGATCTAGTTCTTCTATGTAATGCAGTGAGCCAGAGCTATGACATCCCTATGGATGTTCCCCTAGTGGATGAGCACTAGTGGGTGTATCAGATCCTTTTCTATATGATGTTCAAGAGCCAGACCTGCCTATAACCCTAATTTTTATGTAAAGGGTACAGGTCGGCCCCACCTTAATGTGATTAATAATAAATGTAAAAGATAATTAATATGGTTAATATTAATCATAATAATAAAGTGACTTAGAGAGGTCGGCCTTGTTGAGCCAATAGACACCTTTGTTTATTGGATAAGTCTAATATAAGTAAGGGATGATTCCCCATTGTGGAATCATATCTTTCTTCTGTGTTTGGAAATTTCAGAAAATACATTTACTTGGGAAAAGGTGTGCACCTCTCTTGGGAACTAGTATTCTAGGGCTTGAGCACCCTCTTGTGTACTAGGTCTTTCTTGGTGGTGAAGGTCTTTCTCTTGAAGAATATAGCAAAGGATTTGTCTATGTTTTCTTCCCTTGTTGAGAAGGGTTTCCCAGGATACTTCTTGTGTTCTTGTGCATGGTGTTTCTTCTTATGATCTTGGTTGCTGCAACATTATTTTTTATGGTTAAGTGAAATGCTAAAATGGAATGAACTTCATGCTTAACCTAGCTTATGAAAAATCAACAGCAGTTACCTGCATCTCATCAACTATATCTGAGTATCCATCTTTCTCTTCATCTTGAACATTTTTGTTCTGCATCTTTAGGAGCCTCTTGCTCCTATATAAATACTGGATAATGTTTGGTTCTTGTTTATTGTCACCATATCATAACTCCTTCTCATGCTGTCTAACTTCTGCGAGTCAAGTCATAAGTTATTTCTTCTAAGGCCTTTAAACTTACTTACAATATTCTTTCTGAGATATGTCACATAGCCAATCAGTCAATAACAATAAGCAGTAATCAAATAAAACTATATCATGATTTCTATCAGAGTAGTACACATCTTTTATTAACCAAAACTTGTTCAACCATGTACACATATGAAACCCTAATCACGAATAAGACTTTTGAACTCTTTTTCACTCTAGCTATGAAATGACCAAATTTTCCCTTACTATCATATCTAAACATATACCTTTGTCACTCTCATGAGTGATCATACCTGAAATAAATATTTTATCTCTTTTTTTATCCACTTCTTTGATACTTCCTTCATAAATCTGCATAGATACTGAAATAAAATGAGGTTAATCAACATTCTCACAAAAATCTAACTTGTAATGATAAAGTATTAAAGTAAATAAGATACTAAAAATAAACATGAATACTTATCTTTTGTTTTTGTGTGGGGAGGCTCCACGGACTCCACCATTTGCTATCTTTCTTCAAATCAACTATCTTCAACTTAAAGTACATAATCCTCAATTTCTACTAAATCTTTCTTTAAGGGAGGAGATTCCTCTTCCTCTACCACATGTGCTTGATGATTTCTTTTCCCTTTTCCTTGAGGATGGTCAGAGGAAAAGTGTCCCAAATTTTGATAGTTGTAGCATCTTATCTTTGAAACATCTTTCTTCTTATCTGGAACTCTTACGAGGTTAGCTTCTTTATTGTTCTTCCTGAATGAACTTCTTCTGTTCTTTTGGATTGTAAGAGATTTCTCTTCGTCAACAATTAATCTCTTATGTTGGTCTTGTTGTCGTCCTTATACACACCTAGGGTAATGTGGAAGAAACCTTCAATCCACTTGGTGTGTCCTTGGGGGAAAGTTTCGAGTCAAGGTGCTATCACCTAATCCTCAACTCCTCCGTCTAGGCCAACTCCTAGCGAAGCCAAGGGGGGTAGTCCCTATGAAAATAATCTAAGGATCTTTTAAACTAAGAAAGCAAAAAGAGTTACTTCTAGTAGTTTATTTCTTAAAATAAAACAAAGTAATCGACATTTAACATTCATCGTCATTTTAGATAATCACATAAAGTACTTGTCCATAGGCATGCATATATCAAAGGATACAAGATCTGCAAGATTTAACCACTTTAGTTAGACAATTTGCATGAATGAAAAATATTGTTCACATAAAAGATAAACCAGTTATACCAGTGCCTTAAAAGGAGTCGTGGGAAATTGTTGATTGAGTGTTTTATTAAGATAAATTAAAGTTCAGTTAATGAGAGAATTTTATTTGCAAAGAAAATAAATGTTTGTCTAAGCTAGATTTGGTTCTTAGAAAAGGTCCCTAAAGTGGAGGTTGAGCAATGCCGCAGATCCAACAGGGTAAACCCTCTGATTTGACACACAAACTCAAGAAAGTGTGGGGGGATCCGACAGGGAGAACCTAGATTTCAAAGTTCCCGCTAGATAACTTCACAAATCCTCTTACGTTTCCACTAAAGTGAAGATTTCTTGTAGGATTTCCCTAATTAGACTACAAACACAGTTTATTGACTTTGCAAGAAATAAACTTAGTACCCTAATTTGTAACCTGCTTTGTAAAGAGAACTTGCAAAAGATACTTGAAACTTGAAAGATCTTTGCAACACTTGAAAGAGATTAACTTAGTACCCTGCTTTGTAACCGAAAAGATAAAATGCAAGATACTTAGAAATTGAACGGTTGCAAGACTTATTGCTGATAGAAAATAAAGAACTCTAAAACATGCATAAATGATTGAAAGTTGCTTTTAATTAATCATTCATGTGAAATGTGATTTTTATGTGAGTTTGATTCGATTAACTTGTATGTGTGTTTGAGATCAAGATATTAGACATGCATCAACAAAAAGAAACCCAAACCAAGACACACAAATCCCCCTAATGGGGATGGAGAAATTGGGCACAAAAGGGCCTGCTTTTATTAAAACTATTACACTGAGAACATATTTCTCTTTGAGCTTAACTTTAGAAGTTGGATCCTTATAAGTTTGGATCTTGAATAAACTACAAGAAAACAAGAGAAAAACTTTGTTGATGAAGTATAAAGCCCCTCGAGTACCCCGAAAGTCTTGATTTCGCCAAACTTGATTGAATCTTCCCTTGGCTGCCCAATGTCCTGCAAAAAACAGAAAACAAGATACTCCAAAAGATACCCAAAATCACTTTGGGACAGCTTGGGGAGTATGTCAAATCTTATAGAAAAATTGTAAAAAAATGACTAAGTAAACTATGCTCAAAAGAACTTGAAAATTTTTTAGAGACTTTGGGGCTGCCTTTTGGGACAGCAAATAAAAGAACTTTAATATTGCCAAGTAACAAAAATGAAGCTCAATTAAACATGCACCTTCAAACCTTTAAATTTTACATAAAATAAACTAGCAAATAAGGAGCTTTTATAAACTAGATCTAGCTTTAGATAGATGAAAAAAAATGCCTAGATCTAGATACTTTGCATGAAAAAGAAACTAAGTTAAATTTTTAAATTTAAACTAACTTCTCAAGATTGCATTAAATAAGTAACCAAATAACTTTGAAGAAATTTGAGAGGGAGAAAGGAAGAAACTCTTTTTTTCTTTCAAGAATTGAAAAATGTGGGCTATGGGGTCCTTCGATGAAGAGTAGAGGGAGCTCTATTCCTTGAAAATCTTGGACAAATGATGGTTGAAGATACAACCAATCAATCCTCTAATATTGAAGAACCTACAAACAATATACTTCTACCCTACAAACACTTGTTAATAAGGTCCCTCCTATACAAACAGAAACTAAAGTATGCATGTTAATTATACTGAAAAGAAGACATGCAATATAAAATCTTGATGTTCAATAGACAAGAAATGAGATTAATCAAACTATATTTACCTCATTCTACTATATGACAACATAATTTCAAAGCCTTTGCAAATAGATATACAAGATTAAAGAACAAGATACAGATTACCTCATGATAATAGCACTAGATTCAAGCATCCACACTTAGCATCAACAACAATGGAACTCCAAAGACTTCTTTATTTTTGCCTTTCATGGTGGGGGGGAGGTCCAAGTTGGTGGTTTTACTGGCACGGGCTCTACATAACGTGTCAGCTCCATATTCTATTGGACCCCCCTCACTCATTTTTTCTTACCACCTACCCCCCTCAGATAATCCGCCTATTCGCTCATCCAATACTGCCACTCTCCCTACCCAACACCTGTCCTCCACTCACACTATCTCACACCATTCCCGCCTACTCATACTTCTCTCCTCTATGCTCCTATCTCCTCTCACCACCCGCCACCTGTCACCTCCCACCTGCATGTCACCTCCACTCATGCTCCCATTCATCCTCCAGCCTCCATTCTGTCACCTCCCTGCATCTAATTCTCCTCTCACTACCTAACACATGTCCCTTCAAATTATGTTACCATCCACCTTTTCTCCCATACTCCCCATCTCCCTATTGGATACTCATCCCCATGTCATCCTATACGTAACCATTGTCCTCCTCCCAAAAATTTTTTTGACCGGTCATCTTACAAGTATATTTCCAGAGTTACCAAGGTGAATTTTGAGAAATCAAAAGAGGTTATTTCTCAGCACTAACCAAGGAAAAATAACCTCTTTCCATTTTTCTATAGGTGTCACCGATCTGGATATTCAAGAGCATCTTTGGGGCCTATTTTCAGGATTTATTTACTATATGTTTTGCACATCTTTTCCAAATGAAGATCCTAGACATATGGAGAATCATTTCATAAAACCGAGAGAGGTTTTTACTCAGAACAAGTTTATATACAAAAATCGCCCCTAGATTTTACACAGCTATTTCATATTTTGAGATTCTAATACCCCTTTGGACCCCATTTTGCATAATTTCGAGGGCAAAGAATCAAAAGGACTAATGGAAAAGAAATCAGATTCAAAGGCACAGATCATCCACAGATCCCATCAAAATAGTGCCAGATCTCTAAATGAATTTCAACAAAACTCTATTATTTTAATTTGAAATCTAATTAGCTTAGATTTTCCTAAATTCGATCCTGGTCATTTATGACAGGATCATTGTAAATAAGTTTATAAATACTTCCCATTTCGAAGTATCAGGGGTTGATCAGTTAGGACCTATTAAAAGGATGAAACTAATTCTGTAAGGTAGCTCATAGAACCTCCATGGATGAGATTTCCAGTAATACAGTGTGACCATTGTAGGATTCTTGTGGCCAATCCCATTGGTGAAGTTTATTTTCTCTATAATTTTGTTCTTTCTGTTATCAAAATTGTTTTCTACATTCTGAATTATTTTAAGGAGACAAAAGGACAAAATTGGTTTAAATGTACCCTCTGTCACTTGCTTGGAATAATTTATGTGTTTTTCCACTGAATATTAAACTCGGAATTCTCATTTGCTCTGTGTTTAATTGGATTTATTAATTTGTTCCATCTTTCCCATGCATTAAATCTGTAAGATCCAATGGATTTGCTTACCTTTCCCTACTATATGAGCCTATTATGACCTGGTTTTGATCCATTTTGAGTTGTGACTCTATTTCCCAATGGTTTTTCCCTTGTTGTTTCAACCAAACAATTCAAAACAAACAAACAACCTTGTGATTTCATAACTAGCCTAATATGTTAATCCAAACAAAACTAAATCATAAAGAGAGATCCCTCTCTGAGTCTTGGAGGGCTATATCCTTGACTCCAAAGTGGTTTTGTAGTTACCTCTTCCCATTTCTTCTTTAGCCTGAGAAATTACAGAGTGATAACATAGTGGCGACCATACTGGGGAACCTTCCTCAAAAAGCATATCAAGTTCCAAATCTAGTTACTGATGGTGGACAATGACTAGACACAAGAAGGTTGAATCATCCACCTAGTGGCTCCAACCAACTCCAAGACAGTTCCAATTCAGAGACTCCACTGGAGGAAGCTGTATTCAAGATGTTCTATAATTATTTTCCCTCTTATTCTGATCCTGGTCAAGAGTACATTGCCGAAGTTTACATTGATCATTTGCAAATTAATGAGCCTCAAAATACTAAGCCCAAAGTTGTAGATCATGTGCATACTCATACACTTGTTCACATCCCAGATACACCCGCAGAAATCCAAGTTAGGCACAAGCCTCGTTCTTTATCTCCTATTCTTGTTAAAATCCCAGACATATACAAGCCTCTAGTTTTACCTCATATTCTCCATGGATTCCCTGCAAATTATAGCGATAATCTTCCCAGGTTTGATGGAGAAAATGCTAAGATCACTGCGGAAAATCACATTCAAAGTCTTGAGGATTTTCTTGATCTGTTTGAGGTGGAAGAAGATGACTTCTATATCGGGATGTTTGTTTCATCTTTTCAAGGAAAAGTTAAAGAATGGTTCATAAATCTGTCAATTGCAAGCATTGATAATTTTCATCAATTTGTGAAAATTTTCTTGGATAGATGGGTGATCAGGGAAATTTTTTTTCTCATCTTAGAATAATATGACCATTTCAAAAGATAGCCACGGGAGACAGTACAACACTTTTCATCCAGGTTCAATAAGGTGTATCATTCAATGCACGTTGATATAAGGCCACCCCCAGGTTTATCTCTCTTGCACTACCCAGATGCCTTTGATCCAGAGATGGCATTCTGATTGAAAGAAAGGGACATTGCAACCCTTGAAGAAATGAAAAACATTGTAGTGGATGTGGAAGTTAATTTTCTGAACAAAAATTCCAAGCTAAGGGTAGAAGAGAAATATAGAACAAAAAAGGAACAGATGACATCTTTAGAAGTGAAACTAGATGTTCTAGAAAACACTGTAAAAGAGATGATGCAGATGATTAGTAGAAAAGATGAACTTGTTGTTCAAAGATCACATGTTTCATTAGTTCCAAAAAAGAAAAATCTCATTGATCTCAAACACTTTGCATCTTATACTTGGCATCCTAAAACGGAAGAGGATTATTTCATGTACTCGATTCATAATATGGTCAAAGATGAAGCTCAAAATCATCTTGTAGAGAAGCAATTAACTGATTTAATGTATATGTTTGATGGAATTCCTTACATAGACAATTCACCCAAGTATGATGAGGATATAGTTGAAATTGATGTTGATTGTTCAAAGCAATCAGTAGCACACGGTTGGGAGGAATAAGTTCAGTTACAGCTCAAGGATAAAAATCAGCAGTTGCATATTAATTATGACAGCAAGGAGGACAGTGCAGAAAGTTTTCAAGTGCAAAAACCTTGCCCTTATATTTTGCCTCATTTCTGAGAGAAAATTATAAGAAAATTGTCAATAGTAGGAATGGAGAACTCTCTTACCAATTAGATGAGGAAATCATGGATGATAAAGAACCTATTTTAGATCCAGAGGTGTAGCCCTTGAGTCATCTTGAATGTCAAATATCAAATACAAGCTCAAAGTCGGTAACATATGATGAATTGATCCATTTTGATTCTATACCATTATGCTCCAATTCATTTCAGATTTTAAAAGTGAATCTTGGTTACATTTTGGTTGATAATCACAGGAGAAATCATGAGGTGTCATTAGAACCAATGTTGCAGCCATCTAAAGCACTACATAATCCAATAGTTGATATATTGGATGGTTTGTGTTTTCAAAGTCAGGTTTCATTTACCTGTAATGATTTTAAAAGATGTTGTGATATGGATATGATCAGACAGTCTGCTCCATTGTCCTTTTTAGCAGAAGTATCATTACAAATCTCATCAAATAAAATGCAAACATGTTCCGAGTTGTTTGAAGACATTGAGAGTACATGTGCAGTACCAGGTCATGAAGTCAAATTGACTAATTCAGAATACCAAATAATAGGTCATGTTTATCATGATCCTATAGCTGTCTATATGAAGGAGCTATTCTTTTCAAAATGCCCATTGATACCTAAATTTTATGTGATTGTCCATAGTCTCAGGGATTTGTGTTGTGAAGATCAGGTTGGAAATCAGTCTATGTTACTCATGCAAGTTCTATTTCTGATACTGGTTAAAAACAGTGAAAGAGCATAGTTATTAGAGAAACTGTTGAATTGGCTTCATTGGCATTTTTCCATTACTTAATGGATCAATAATTTTAGCATATTAGGGTAGGTAGGTGTGCAAATAAGCTTGTTGGGAAAGCATCTTTTTCATTACATTTCAGTTTCGTTCTCAGCTGGGTTTCAATTTTTAGTTTTAAAAGTAAAGTTTGGATTTCAGAGTACAGTTCAGATTTAGTACACAAATCAGATTTATGTTTGAATTTCAGCCTACAAAAGATTTTGGACAGAACTGGTTACATGTTTTAGATCAGTTTATGAGCAAGGCTACCTAGTCCACAGTGTCCTTGGCACCTCACAAGGAGAGCACCATCCCCAAGTGGAGCCACTGTTAGAACCCTATATTCATAGGATCAGATGATGATTGGGACTTATTCTTTCAATGATTGTATGTGGTAAATGATATTCCCTTATGCAAATAATTTCCCAAAGAAAAGAGAAAGAGGAAAATCAAAAGAGTCTGCACAGTCGAAATACCTCTTGATTGGTTAAAATTGATCATTTTTACCTTTGGAAATAACCCCTTGGTGAAAAAATAAATAAAGGGGAGCTAACACTACCCACAAATTTTTTTTATCCTAAGTGCTATCAGGATTTGACCTTTTGTCCCATTGTGACTAAAAGGTGCACACTTCTCAGTGGTTGATCAAGGTGCACCCAAATCAACAGTCTGCAATAGATATCGAACCCCCCCTCCAACCTTTCTTCCTTTAACGGTTTGGGGGGGGGGGGTCCTGAGTTGGTGTTTTT